>CAKOAT010535154.1:65127-162420 GCA_932364175.1 Eruca vesicaria subsp. sativa
TACAATTTTTTTCTTTTTATAAATATAACACTTTGATAGTATTATAAAAAATTAAATATATGATTTACATTTGATGTTATATATTATATAACTCTATAATTTAGTTGTTTAAGTTTTTTATTCTTCATTATTAATATATAGTAATTTTTTTATATATTTTCATTTATATTCTTATTGATTGTTATTAATAAATAATATATTTTTGAGTTTGATACATAAATTATAATTTAAAATAATTAAATTATAATCTTCTTTAATATAGAGTTTTAATTTCTGGAATTTGCATACAATACATTTTAAAATTTATTTAGATACACTATAGATAAATATTTGTTAGTGATAATTTATATTTTTTTGTTGTGTTTAAAAATGATACTTTTACATCTATTATTTTAGTATTTTGCACGATTTTATAAGTAATTATATTATTATTTATTGATAATTTTTTTTAAATTATAAATAAAAAGAAAACCCGCACGGTTGTGCGGGTCGAGATCTAGTTTCATTTTAAAATGTATACTTCGATTGGTCTTTTATGTGTTAATTAATTATCTGATAATATTAATATTACAATTTTTAAAGAAGTTATCATTATTTAGTTATTTTTATTTAAATAATTATTTTTGTCTTAATAGTTAAATATGGTATTTTGATGAGTGGGCAAAAAAATATGAATCCGAAAAACCAAACCAAATCCGTTCAGAAAAAATAATATCCAATCCAAACCAAAACGGGTTAAATATTCCAAATGGTTTCAAAATTTTGATAATTAGACAACCGAATCTAATCCAGACCGAAGTATTTTGGATATCCGAATATATACGAATCAGATTTATATACTTGAATCTATTAGTAATATTAATCTTATATCCAAAATTGATCCCAAATATTTTAAAGATATACAAAAAAATCAA
Organism: Eruca vesicaria subsp. sativa; assembly: GCA_932364175.1. Lineage (NCBI taxonomy): Eukaryota > Viridiplantae > Streptophyta > Magnoliopsida > Brassicales > Brassicaceae > Eruca > Eruca vesicaria. The sequence goes on from CAKOAT010535154.1 coordinate 66,042, forward strand.
AAGTAATAATCTAAAATCGGTAAACAATACTCAAAACACTAAATATAATTAATATATATGTTGATTCTTCCAAATATTTAAGCCATACCAATTTTAGGTTAAATTTAGATATTTTGGCATATATTACTCAAATTTTTATGTTATACTATTTTATTTTTAGATTTTTAGAAATTTAAACAATACATAATTTTAAATTTTAAAAATATTTTAAATGGGTTATCCGAATCCGAACCGAACCAAACCGAACCTGTAAAGATTTAAACCGAAATTTAAAAATACCCGAACCGAACCCAAATGGATACCCAAATGTCACTTCTGGTATTTAGATACCTATTCAGCATTTATAGAGAAGTAATTAATTTTAGATAAATTATAATATCTAATCAAATAGAAATAAATGTAGATACTTGTTAGTATAAAATAAATCAGTTATATGTAATAAAATAATTTAAAATTATATTTCAAAAATAAAACGGTATCATTTATTTATTATATATTAATTTGTTTAGTTTATTTCCAAATTAAAAATATATAAAAATTCAAACATATTTATAATTAGTGACAATGAATAGTGGGATTTCATTTGCCTATCTAATTAATGTAGTTTTATTTATTTTATCGAATCAATTATTAGTTTTGATAGATTTAAATAGTAACTTTAAGAACATAAGAGAAAAAATACCATTAATTTTAAGAAAAGAATTTGTAAAGTTGAAATAATGTTTTCTTTGGTGAGTATAATTGATTATCATTTAAAAATATTTACTAATAAATTCAAAGTATATCAATTATTGAAAACTAATTATAAATATTTGTTAAGTTTTCTTCCTATTTATTCTATTAAAAATCAAATACAAAAAAATAATAGTACTTTTTAATGTGATTTCTTACTTATTTTTTCATTTTTAGTTAATGTTAAAACTTATTTATTTATTGTATTATCAAAATAATTCGACTACATTTATTTCTGAAACACAAAACACAATTTATTTATTTTTAAGTGTTTTGTTACATCTTTTACATTTATTTCATCACCTTTTATATAATCACTTTATTAATTCTCTTTAACTTAATAGTTTAATAGCATTTATTTTGTATGTTAAACATAATGTTTGAATAAAATTACTCCTGACTAGAATTCAAAACGAATGAACATTACGGTTTTGTTCATATATAAATCATTTCTTCTTTTTTTTTTGTAAAATAAATCATTTCTTTTTAGATAACGTGTTTTGGGTTTTCAAATTAGAATTCGTTTTGGGTTTTATAAAAACCTCAATCTATTTAAATAATAAATAGATAATTAGTTATATAATGACACATCAAAAATATAGAATATTAATCATTTAAAATTATTTAAAAAAATAAAATAATATTTGCACGGAAGTGCAGATTTCATAATTTAAGATATGTTTATTGTTACGTTTCCTCGCCAACCCTAGTATATGATAAATATAAATACGGTCTTAGCTAGGATCTGAATTTAAGGAAAACAATCCATTCTATGAAGTATAGTCAAATAACTTGACCGACAACATATATACATTTTGTGGTATGTTCATTTATCAATTTTTAAGAGCATGAACCTAACCTTTATTCATAATACGTTTTAAGTAATAACTGAATAAAAGTAACTGGATGTGGCCGGATAATCTGGATATGTGGAAAATATTTCATTTTAAGATGTATACTTCGACAATTTAGACTACAAGATATAGACTTTTATGGTATGTTTATTTCATCAATATATATGTTTCATTCAAGTATGTAAAATTATTGGTTGTAAAATATTCTATGTAATCTTTTTTTAATTTGTAATAAAACAAGTTAATCAACTTTAAAAATATATAACTTTGTTAACAATATATTTGTTTATTATTTATTGATAAAATATAAATATAATTGTATGAATACACGGCAGTAGAACCTGGAGTTGAGGAAATATTTAATTTTTATGATGTATTTTTAAAAATAAATTAAACTGCAACATTCATCAACTAAACACTACCATTGTTTCATTGTTTCATGTACTTTTTCGCTTTTCTATTAATGTTTCTCATATGCTAGTTGTAAACTATACTGCGCTTAAATAAGGTGACCGTCCTACCTACAAATCAAATAAAAAAAAGTCTGATTTCACACGTGTCAGTACATTATCGTGATAAATTGTAACGTTTGCCTCCTCACCCAAATCACTTTAATTCAGGCCATAAATCTTCCCCAACTGTAACCATTAAAGACATATACAATGCATCACATTTTTTATTTTCTTTTCCATTTCAATCGAATAACCAAAAAGGAATATATTTACCTAACAATGTATATCCACCTGTATATCACAAATCATTAAATGATTTGTGAGGATCTTAATTTAATCGTCGATATGTTCAAACTATAAAAAATAGAGCCATTAGAAGTAGTTTATGTTTCAGTTTTGCTGATTTAATTTTAAAGCTAAAAATACAAAGTTAAGGCATTGGATCAACTACTTTCTTTGCTCAAATTGTGTTAGTTTTTTCATATCCCAATGCCATTTAATGTCTTACTTAGAACCGTTTTTCATGTTTATACATGGAAAAGAATGTATAAATTTGGTGGCATGTTCCGTAATTAAATGAAGAATCCAAGGGTAAATCGAAACGATGCCACCTATAAATCAAAAGGCAAACATCACAACTAAAACACACAAAAACTGAGAATCTCAAAAACAAAGAACAAAAAAAAAACAGGGAGATGGGTTTGGTTACAGATGAAGTGAGGGCTAGGGCAGAGAAATACACAGGAGACGAGTTATGCCGCGAGAAGACCAAGGAGTTCCTCAAAGAAGTTGCCATGCCTAATGGGTTACTGCCGTTGAAGGACATAGAAGAGGTTGGATACGACAGAGAAACAGGTGTTGTGTGGCTGAAGCAGAAGAAGAGCATCACTCACAAGTTTGAAGCTATTGGGAAACTTGTCTCTTACGGCACTGAGGTCACTGCCGTGGTGGAAGTTGGAAAGATCAAGAAGCTGACCGGTGTTAAGGCCAAGGAGCTTCTTATTTGGGTCACTCTCAACGAGCTTGTCTTGGAGCAGCCAACAAGTTCTGGGAAGATCAATTTCAGGACACCGACTGGATTGTCCAGGACTTTCCCTGTTTCAGCTTTTGTGGTTCCTGAAGTTGAGAAGCCTGCACCTGTTAAAGAAGCTATTGCAAATTAGAGATGCTTAGTTAATCAAGCTTCTCTCTCTTTTTAATTATCTTTAATCATGTATTGCTTTCTACATGTTATGCTTAATTTTCTAAATTAATAAGATATTTTTCAGTCTAAACCAACATAAACCGGAATATCTTTCAACAACGTATGAACAAGCAAAGCTGAGGTTCTAATTGTCTTAGATCTGAACCTTTTGATGTAAACATTTCAACAGAAAGCTACTTTGTCAATGTCACATGTGTCTTTATCTTTTTCTTTCCACAAAGGAAACTCAGAGATTACTTCACAACCAACCATTTCTTCAAAGTTTCTTGTAAGCTATGACAATTCAAAACAACAATACAAGAAAGAGAGGTCATGCTATAAAATATATAAACAGCATTTGTTCCATTAACGCCTGTTAAGATTGTCCTGATATCAAAGTTGGTTCCATCCCTGATCTAAAACTAGGTATGGTGACCTTTGTTCTTTAGTATGTATGACCACTCTCCATTACTGTATCTATGTATAAAGAGATTTGCACACTAATGGTAGTTAAACCCAGAAAGATTCTCACCCATTTTCAGTTTTTGTGGTCATGTTACTAAGGAGAAGTCAGCTTCTCTAGTCTCCTCTATCAATAACTCCAAGACTGAATACACAGAATCAGCACTAGGACAAGCTTTATCACTCACAGCGAATCTGAAAACCTGATTCTCCACCAGGATCCAGCTCATACCTGCTTCTTTTTTGTTCCCCATCATCCTCATCATCTTCCTCACTTTAGCGTAATCTCCCCATCTCCTCTCCGCTGCATAGATATACGAAAGCATCACATAAGTCCCCACCATTCTCGGTTTCAGCTCCATAACTCTTCTTGCAGCTAATCTGCTTATCAATCCCGTGTGTTTATGAGCCTTACAAGCTCCCAAGATCGCTCCCCACGTGGACTCGTCCGGCTTAAACGGCATCGTCTCAACCAACTCATAGGCCTCTCCTATTCTCCCAGCTCTTCCAAGCAAATCCACCACACAGTTGTATATATCTTGATCTGGTTTTATCCCATACTCGCTCTCCATCACATTAAAGTACTTCAACCCTTTCTCCACTAAACCTGCGTGGCGACACGCGCTCAGAACCGCCATGAACACAATCCGGTCCGGTCTAATACCACCAACACTAACCATTTCATCAAAAAGCTTCACAGCCTCTGCTCCATAACCATGTGAACCGTAACCAATCATCATCGACGTCCAGGAGACAAGATTCCTCCTCTCTGCAATCTCACCAAACACTCTTTCAGAGTCAGGCACGTCGCCGCATTTAGCATACATGTCGATCAAAGCATTAGCCAACTCAACGTTCTTGTTAAACCCTCTTCTGTATATCCTTCCGTGAAGCTGCTGGCCACAGTTCAACGCTGCTATGTTAGCGCAGGCGGCTACTAAGCTTGTGAAAGTGTAGCAGTTTGGTACAAAGCCTTGTGACTCAAACCGCTGAAACATGAGCAGAGCTTCACTGCTGTCTGAACGCTCAAGCTCGGATATCAAAGTGTTCCATGTGATGAGATCTCTGTCTGCCATCTCATGGAAATGGCGTTTGGCCTCTGTTAGGTATCCACACCTGCAGTACAAGTCCAGTATAGAGTTCATCACTGGAAGGTTAGAGTGAAAACCACGTTTAACCACGGACGAATGGATCTGTTTTCCAGTTGTTACAGAATCAATGGAAGCGGAGGCTTTAACCGCTATCGTTATACAATGAGGAGTTACATCTTCATTCTCCTAGAAACATATAAAACATATCAAAATGGTGAAATCTCAATCCCAAAACCCGAAAACAGAACCAGAACCAAAAAATGACCAAAAACAGACCGGAAATTACAGAAACACGAACAGTTCCTGTATTTTTAAACTCGAAAAATAGAAACAGAACCTAAACCAAACGAGTATCCAAATATTTTAAATATAACAAAATATTAATTATTTTTAACTTTAATATTTACAAAATTTAATTTATAAATAAAAATATAAAAAATGAACTACCTGAATTACCTAAATATTTTTTTCGGTTATTTCCGGATTTAATTGAGTTTTTCGGTTTTTGGGTTTTGAACACGAACTATTTCTAATTCAGTATAAAAAATAGAAATCCGACACTACCCAAACCCGACATTACTCGAACCGATCTGCTGAAAACTGGGTCCTAAACACCCAACCTGAACCGAAAACTCGAATGCTCAACACAAAGAAATTCACTCAAAATGTGAGGAACATAAAGAACTTACCAGCAACATTTGCTTATACATCTTTAAACCGCCAATGCCATCACCTAAGTGTGTAAAACCGGTGATTAGAGTAGTCCAAGTGACTTCGTTCTTCACCTTGATATACCGAAAAACCAAACAAGCAGCGTCCATCGTTGTAGAACAAGTAGCGTACATATTCATCAAAGCATTGTCAACGTAGATAGAACCTTCCACACCGAGTTTGATAACAACCCCATGAACCAAACCACCATAAACCAAAACCTTCATGTTTCTGCAAGACGTGAGGACGCTAGAGAGTGTGAACTCATTCGGGTTCGTTCTTTGCCTGATCATCTCACGGAAACACTCCCAAGCGCGTGCGTTGTGATTAGAAGAAGCGTAACCTTTGATCATCGCTGTCCAAGCGACTACGTCTCTCTCAGGCATTTCGTCGAACAGTGAGCGTGCTTCTTCCACTAAGCCTTTTTCGAAGTAGGAAAGGATGAGGTTTGTTGCTAAAATGTGATGCTTCTTGGGTTTATAAGGAGGAGACTCAGTGTTTTGATCATGCGACTCGACGCAGGCGTTACGTAGAGAGCTTCTGACGAAGTTTGGGATTGGTTTAAACGCGTTGGAGCGTACAAGTTTTGTGATGCTCATGTCTTTGCTTCAGACCTCAACTGTGTCTGATCACAGTTTGTTCGGAACCTTTTAGAGTTTCTTTTCTGGGTTCAGGCATGGTTTCATAGTTCAGACCTCAACAGTTTGTTAAAAAAAAAGGAGAATGCAATTGTTTTGTCTAGTTCCTTTGTTATTTTAAATGTATGTGCCTCTATTTTCATGGTCTCGATTTTGTTTTTTCAGATATCATAATAAATGAAATTCAACTACATTTTTCTTCAATTAAACTACATCTTCTTTTTTTTTTTTCAATTTTTTTTGATGATTCAGGTATCCGGACACTTTGAATGAAATTCGACTAGCGTCTAAGTACACTCACTTTTTTCATCCCATTTTAATCGGTGGTGGTCAGTAGGATTCGAACCCGAGCTTACAAAGACGAGAACTGAATTTGTATGCGGTTGGGTTCATTATAACTTATCCGAAGTAAATTATTTGATATGATGTGGTATGAAACTAAAGTAAAACCAGTTAAAAATGTAATATTTTATTAATCTATAACACTATTAATCTGTAGAAAAATATTTTTAAATAGCATGAGCAAAATTTCCAACAAATAATTTGTTATAAGACAAGCTTAAACAAATGCCAAATTGATTTACAAAAGAGAATAAATAAAATCTTAAAAATTAAATAAAATTACAGTGAAAATTGAAAATTTAATATAAAGTGAAACAAACATATAATACAAAACACCAGTTTTTGTTAAATAAAATATATTAATTATTATCTATGGCATTATTGAGACACTTTATTTAGTACTTTAAAACATAACTTTTTATTTTATTACAGTACATCACATTTTCAATTTATTTAGTTTGGAGATGGACTGATTATTATCCTGAGAAATTAATTAGTATAAAATATTAAAATTTGAAAAACTCTTAGAAAAATGTATCCATTATTTTTGTTACACATCGAAAGTGCAGTAAAATCAAAAGAAGAAATATAGATCATTACATTCTTCTTAATTTTGCTTTATTTAATAATTTTATATTCACTAAAAATCTCTTAGTGTTTTTTCAATTCAAACTAACATTATTAAATAAAATGTAGAACTAATTTTAAATTAAATAATATTTATTATTTTTAAATATTTTGTAAAACTAAAATATCTTAAAATTAAATAGTTTTATTGTAAATATATCCGCCCATAAGGCGTACCAATCTCTAGTATCTATATATATATAAAAGATAACTTACTCACTTCTCATACTGCCACATCAGCGTACAAAGAGAATGCGTCACATTGGATTACTCTTTCCAACATCATCTATAATATTTATTTTTTTGGGTTTGGTAATCCTCTTTTACCATTTTAGGAATACAAAGATAATTATGAATTAAAAATGAGATATTACTATCCAATATTTATATATTTATCTCTTTTTACAACAGAAAACATAATATCTAACTATTACAAAACATTTATATATAAAAAAAGTTACTATATTTTTATGAGATTATTAAAATGTCATTATATTTATTATACTTATGTTTTAGTGCCACTGTAAAAAATATTCCATAAAAAAATATTAAAAGTTAGCCATAAACAAAACTATTTTTACAAAACAATTAAACAACCACAAATGAAAGTTCACGGAGTTCTTATAATATATATTAGCTAACCATTTTTTCAATTGAAACTATATTCACACATAAAAAAAACTACAGCAGTATTATATAATTTTCAACTTTTCAGATTAGATGTCTTTCTAATTTTTCACACTAATTAAAAAATGTTAAATGTTTTGTTTACTCTTATTTATTATTTAAAATTTATTAATTATTTTCTACTACTATGTAAGGATTAAACAAAATTAACACATATATTAATTCGAAAGCATACAACCTCACTCATACCACCTACTTTTTATGCAGTTGATCTCCGGTAATTATTTCCTCGCACAGATCATTTTTTCAAACAAACAACATTAAAACATGTCAATTCCAAATCAAATCGAACACACTACCAATAAGAGTTAAAACAGATTTTCTCCATGCTCAAACATCTTACTATCCATAAACATTAATATATATATATATATATATATATATATATTTTTAACATAAAACACATGCAAAGAAAATATACGATAATGTAAACCTATACATCATACACAAATCATATCCTGTGAGTATGACTAGCCGACCTTAGTATAAAAAAATTGTAATATATAATAGAGAAATTTGTAACAACTTTTGTATTTAACACAATCCTTGGATTGGGTTATCTATTCTTTACTTTGAATAACTTCTTCTGTATCTTCAGAGGTCAAAAATAGACCCCAAAATAATCATTTAACTTTTATCATATCTTGAATGCATGATCATTAAAGTGATTCAGCTAGTAGCTTGAAGCTGTAACCCGCCCGCATCTGATGCTCTAGGTTTAACGGTGAATGCGATCACCTGTGAAGAAGACGATTCTGATTCCAACTTGAAAGGAACCTCAAACTGAACAGACTGGTACAAGCAAACCTCGTCTTCTTTGCAATAGTACACCTGCAACGACCATTTTCACTAAATATTTTCGCTAAACTTTAAAGCTAAAATTTAAAATACCAAAACTGCTTATTTTATATAGCAGAAAGACACATCCCATTATGAGCCAAACTAATTTCAGATGAATCAATGATATTGAAATATGAACCTTGCAACTGATTTTCCCAATAGAAGCAGAAGTTGAAGACTGTCTATAATGAAGCACCGTAGAACCTTCAGGGCCAAGGACTCCTTCCAATGGATCGACCGTTACTGCGTCTTCAGGCTCCACATCAACCACAAACTTACTCCGCGCTTCCTGTACACAACCAAGCAGTGTGTTTAGGAGCATTGTATATGTAATCAGGACAAGGAAGAAGAGATTGTGAACCTTGGAGAAATGGTAGCCATCTGGTAATGAGATTTTCAGATTCAAATCTCCTTCACGAGATGTAACAGCATCCACTGTGACAATCTTTGTATCAGCCGAGGCACGTTTCCTCAAACGTTTCAAGGATTTCGCCTTAGGCATTGGCGGTTGAACGCCTTTTAACTCCAGCGTACGAATCTCTACGTCTTCTTTGTTGTTCAAATCTATGTATCGTATAAGACTATTGTTTGTATCTGCAATGAAAAGCCTTCCTGAAAACAGTATAGGCAAAGGTAACAACATTAGTACTTGGATTGTAAAAACTGTTAAAGGGACTAGAAAGTTACCGTTTTCAGTTAGAGCAAGTCCTGCAGGCTCTGAAAGCTGAAACAGATAAATGTGTGAAAGTTATGAAACAGTACTTCTGTTTGATCAACTTACAAGATTGTAGTAACTAAGATCAGACCTGAGCAACCATAACCTTCCCATCTTTGAAACCGGCTTTTCCTGTCCCAGCGATAGTAACCACACGTTTGGTCACAGGGTCCAGCTTCTTAATCTGCACATGAATATTTTAAGGCATAAAACTGAGTTAAGATCTTGTAACAGTCAAGAACTTGAACCTTCTTCAGTTCATATCCTTGGATTTACCTTGTGGTTGTAGCTATCAGTTAGATATATTTGACCATCCTTTGCGCATAACACACCAAGTGGATGTTGCAGGAGCACTTCTGCTCCCACACCGTCATTATCTCCAAACTATTCAAGTCTTAGCGCATGTTAGAGACTCATGTAACATTTAAAGTTGTAAATTCAGTAACAGTTCCAAGGAAAGAGCTATAACATTTCTAGAATACCTGAAAACAAAAGATATTAGGATGAAAAATGTCAAGTCGTTCGTTACCTTGAAAAGATTCTCAGAGAAATAAGGATCACCACCAGCAAGCAATCTTGATCCTCCAGTTTGAAGATCAAGGGCACGGATAGAACTGCTCTCGCTATCAGCAATATATGCTTCCTTCAAATCTGACAAGTCGCAAGTATGGAATAATATTTTCATTCCGTGCTAGCTTTGTAACAGTTCAAAGTGAACAGTTTATTGTCATTACCAGGGCCTAATGAGATTCCTGAAGGCTGAGCAAATGATGTGGTTTGAGAGCTGCAACAACGGAGAATATTCATTAAAAGGAAGCAAACAAAGGTCAAGTAAATCAACGGCTAATCAATGTATACATACGTAGAACCGTTAAGGTTCCTTTCATAGCCATTTCCACTGAACACTCTAGTAACACCATCAAGCAAATTGTATTCCCAAATCTGGTGCTGACCCGCCATTGCAACGTAAACCTTCTCTTTCACTGGCTCATAGCATACATCCCAGGGAGAATTCAAAAGCTGGAATATTAAAGTAAAAAAAAAAACACCTTTGCTTACTCTTTAATCTCTCAGAAAAAAAAACATTAACGGAATCAAGTTTTCTTGCCTGTGAGGTTCCTTTTCTTCCACCTTGGTAATCTGAGCCTTTAGTTCCATTACCAGCCAAAGTCTGTACTCTCTCGTTGACAAAATCAATCTCCCTAAGAAGAACAATCATTGAAACTCCAATTTAAGATCTCTACACTCAAATATTAAGATTCTTGTTTTTGATATAATCAACACAACGACTTACATACCTCAAAGCATGATTCTCGGTGTCAGCAACATAAAGAAGATTCTTCTTTGCATTATAAGCAAGTCCCTGAATGTGTACAACAATTAAGCCATGGTTTGGAACCTATTGAGAAACAACTATTACAAAAATGAAACTATCATATATACCTGAGGACGATTGAACGCAGCATCCTCAAAGGAACCATCACGGAAACCTTCTTCTCCACTACTGCCGATTTGGACGATGAAATTTCCGTCAAGATCAGTTACAATCTAAAATGACCACAGAGTGTTGATATTAGACAACAAGATGAGATATAAAAAAGGTTAGATAAAAGAGTCAAGGACATACAATGCGGTTATGGTTACTGTCTGAGATAAACAGCCTGTTATTAAGAGTATCAATGGCCAGCTTCCCTGGGAATTTCAGTGGAGACGCGGCCAAGCGCGGATCATTATCTTTCTCCAAACGTATAGGAAGGGGAGTATTGTCTAAAACATTCTTCCCACCATAGTATATTAGAGCTGCTGCCACCAAGTCATCAAGATCCTTTAAGAGTAGAGCACCATTGAGCAGACAATGAGTATTGTGGTGGAAAGAAAAATTTTGATTTTATATATTTCACACTTTAGCAACTCCAAATTGAAAACAAAACAAATCAACCCGAGATTATTAGATAGTTTTTATTTTAAAACGGAGAGAAAAGAGATAGAGAATGTTACTTTGCGGTGACTTTCTCCGGCAATCTGTGCAATGACTTTACCATTTGGTGAGACAACAGCAAATGTTGGCCACGAATTGATGCCCAGCTCTCTCCACATGTACATGTCTCCATCGTTCACAACCTGTTAAATGAGATAAATTAAGCATCACCTTAGGCCAACCAGGAGAACGCTGAAGGACTATCTACACTGGTTGCATCATAAATGCGAAAATGATTTCATAAATAATTACCGGGTGACTGATTTCATAGCGTAGAACTGCATTTCGTATGGCTTCTAAGTCCTTCTCGTTATCGAACTTAGCCGAGTGTACACCCACAACAGTAAACTACAGAAGAAAAGCAAATAAAATTGAAGCTTGGTAACCCCCTGGTGAATTTATTTATTTTTTGGAGATCAGTTAATAGTAAAAGACTCACTGGCTTGTCAGCGTACTTCTTCTCAAGAAACTCTAGATCTGGTAATACATGCATACAGTTTATGCAGCAGTAAGTCCAAAAATCAAGTACCACCACTTTCCCTTTCAAATCCTGCTCACAAGAAGCATGTGATGCTCCCTTTGTTCATTAACAATTTGCATTTAGATATGAACTTACCCGGCGAAACTGGAGAGGGGCAGTGTTTAACCAATCTAGTTTAGATGGGAATTCTGGAACAGTTGTAGCTGTTTGCCTATACATCAAAAAAACAAAAAAAAAACAGAAGATCATCCACAGATGTTTTTTTCAGCTTTTAATAACTTCCAATTTATATCATCTGTTATACTAATACATGATAAGAAGTTAACTTGCATTGTCATTTACATTAGACTAGATAATTATCAAATAGTTATTCTTACTTGCTCTCTAGATCAGCAATGTAATCAACGAACTGTTGGACTCTCCCTTCACCTACAAGATAACACATACACACAAAAATAAGTCAGGTACTTTCATCACATCCGGAATCAAAAATGAATGAAATTATACGGTAACATAGAAAAAAATGTCAGTGGAAATTTAAGAAAAGGCCAAACCTTGATTCTGTGTAAAAGAAGGGCTTTTTGTTCCAACCAATGCGTTCCACAAAGCTTGTGGAGAAGCATATTGCATTGCCTACTTAAAATCAGCAACTCCGTAAGATTAATAAAAAAAAGCTTTGAACACAAAAAAATAGTCTTCAATGGTTTACCTTCCAGTTGTTGGCGGCGAAGTAGACACAAGAGAGAGCAATTCCAAGACTCCCATACCTCAATATATCTCGACGAGAACCCTGAAACCTGTTGGAACATTGCATCTGCAATCTCAAGTATATGAAAATTTTCCACAAGCCATATCATTTGATATTAACACTGTAAATCATAGACTTTTTTCTCTAAGAGATTGTTTGCACATTACAAATATAAACCCCAAACTACTTACATAAAGCATATAAATATGACTGATAATTAGACGACTTTAATTGGTGTTCAGTGTTCTTTATGGATTAAGCAAACCTTTCTTACCCGTTGTTATTGGTTTTGTCGCTGGCAGTGTTCTCTTGATGTTGTTTTCCTGAATTTCCTGCGTAAGTACTCAAACATGTAAAAAGAAGGGTAAAAATATATGGAATTAGAGGATGATAAATCTAATGCCTTACAGTAGAAAATAAAGTGCTAAACATTTTAATTCAATATGTCAAATGTAATCTCATTACAAGGAAAGCCCCCTTTATTCAAGAAATTTTGGAAAAGGTACAGTGGAGAGATAAATAACACCAGAAACAAGAGTGTTTTGCAACAAATTGCTTTGAGACTACATACTGGTAGAGCCACCAGTGAGAATGTCATTGATTGATATGTTTCCGATATCGTCTCGGATCATTGACGGACCAGCATCCTTAAGAATTGCTTCAGATAAAGAAGTTTTCACAGCTATGCATCTGCAAATTTAGAAAATGAATTTGAGAATGATCACTTATCATTAAATTCTACAGAGACTATAAAAAGACATCATCTTGAAGGTACTAATTTTGTATTCTATCAAGTTTTTTGTATACTAATGTTAACTCATTCGGAGACAAATAAGTAAACTACCTCATGTTTGCAGCTTGAGCAGCCTGGACTCCAGCAAGTGCATCTTCAATAACAACACACTGCAAAAATGTATATAACAAATGACTTCTGAAGATATGCAAAGTCTCAATATTAAGTATCTTAGCAATGGAAGTTATGTACTCTAAGGTACAGTTTGTTCATCTTTTCTATGAAACTTCGTAGCTGAATCATGATTTCGTACAAGCTCTGAAGCAATGGAATAGTTTCAACAGAGCCTAGCTGGATATGAATAACATAAATAAGTTGAGAGTATTACCTCGCTTGTGGGCACACCCAAAATCTTTGAAGCAGACAAGAAAATATCTGGAGCTGGTTTCAAGTTCTCAAATGCGTCTGCTGATACAATTGCATCAAACCTGAACATCATCAGCACAGACATTTACTTGAGTCTTGAGACATGGAACAAATTGGTGCCAATTTCCACATAAAGCAATTAGGAAACGATTACTAAAGACATCAAAAGTTGTAATGATATTTACATGGACAAAGACAAACCAGCTGCAGCAAGGTTTGCATCAACTTTAACACGGTCAGCGCTAGACGCAACAGCTACTTTGAGACCTCTGTTCTTACACTGTCACAAGAGATTGACACAACAAATCATAATCACCAGAGCCAAAACCACACAAGTTTCATTGATTCCTCACCTCAGTAACAAGCTCTAATGCTCCTGGAAATCCAATTCCAGACTCTGGCTTTGCGTACTATATATATAATCCATAAAAAGACAATAAAAAACAAGAATCACACAACAACAAATAAAAGCTTGATTATTTTCAGTCACATTCTCTTAAATCATTTATACCTTATCTAGATAAATCTCAAAGAAGCGTTTTTTAGCTGCATCAGTATCAAACCCTTGAACTCCTTTAACAGAAGCAACACCTCCCAAGAACTTAGCTTCCCCTGTGAATAATAATAATAATAGCCAAAACCAAAATAAAATTAATTAAAAAATTCATCAGTTCTTGAAATGGACTTTTCTTTTACCTTTTCCCGTGAAAGGAACGAAGTCATCGACACTGACTTCAACTCCCATCTCTTCGAAGACATCCACTGCTGCTCTTCTCGAGAGTTCCTCACTGTTGCAAAGCACACCGTCCATATCGAACAGCACGGCGGATACTTTCCCCCAATCATCGGCCTCTGTCGTCGTCTCCGGAGGGCTCTCCGCAGCAACACTCACTTTTGAAGAAGACGGTGAAGGAGCCGGAGACACACAGCGGAATCCTGGGAAAGAAGAGGTTCTTGTTGTGGATTTTGATTTTATTGGAGTAAGAGAAGAAGAGAATCTCCTTGATTGGGAGAAGAGTGAAGAAGGTGGAGAAGACAAGGAGTTGAGTCTCAAAGCCATGTTTTGCCGAAACAAACGATTGCGTTTTTTTTTTCTTTCTTCACATTTAAATCTCTGATGGTGTGCTTCTTTTAGTGGCGGGTGTTGTTTTATCCAAATAAAGGACGAAACTGTCCTCATGTTTTTGTACCATACAAGTGTCAGTTTCCGATTATTTTTTTGTACCATGAAGTGTCAGTTTCCGATTATTTCATACGTAATGAAAAACAGAAATGTAAGTGAGAATTGCATGTCGCCATACTCTGCATTCAGGTGTTTCAGTTCTGATTTAACGAGATAAGATGTCTGATTTTGACTTTTTTTTTTTTTTAAGATCATACTCAATTACAGCCCTAGTATTAGGTTGTATTGCAAGATATTTAGATGAAGAAAATTTCAAGTAAAATCCGATCTAAAAACTCTCACTTTGATACACTACTATTTCTCTCACTAGGACTTATGGTTTATTCTGTACTGAATCAAGTAAGGAATGACAAGGCAACCGTTTCTCGTATGTATATATGTTCGTATCCTCGAATGCCAATGGTTATATATACATAAGCTTATAAAATACGTTGAATTTAAGAGACGCAACTGTCCAAATATCCATAAATTTTCATTGAGATAACCAACAGGAAATCCACTACAGTAGAGGGTATTTAAACAACATCACATGAAATTAAATAAATAGGCAGCTTGATAAGGCTTATTACCAGGAGCCTTGAGCACCAGCAGTTGGGTTGTTGAAAGCCTGGAACTCCCAAAACGTCTTCAATGAGTAAGATATGACAAAAAAGTTCAAATATTAAGAAAAGAAGAAGTTGGACACGAGCTCATCAAGATTACAAAGAATCTCCTGAAAGTCACTGATTTCTCCGCTGGCACCGAGAAGAGAATGCTTACCATATGAACCTGCAGATTCACAATTCAACATGAAAATTTTAAACTAACAAAGAGAAGAAGCCATTAGCCAACAAACACACAAGGAAGGTTAAAAAATGTCATTACAGCATCTTTTACGCATAATGTTGTTAGAACCTAACTCAATCAAAAGATGCATAAAACTCACTGGACCATAAATATCCGAATTTACAAGAAATTATATGAACAGCTGCCACTATAGACATCCTGAGTACTGACTGTTAGTGAATGTATGTATACAAAAGAGCATGAAACAAACTTTATGCGGATTAAATTTTCTTAACTTTCAATCAGAATTCAAGTTGACTAATTACCTCGCTTGTTGGCACACCCAAGATCGTTGAAGCAGCCAAGAAAATATCTGGAGCTGGTTTCAAGTCCTCAAATGCGTCTGCTGATACAATTGCATCAAACCTGAACATCATTATCACATAAATTTACTTCAGACATGGAACAAATTGCTGCCTATTTCCACAAAAACCAATTAGGAAAATGATTACTAAAGACATCACAAAAGTTGTAATGATCTGATCTTTACATGGACAAAGACAAACCAGCGGCTGCAAGGTTTGCATCAACTTTAACACGGTCAACGCTAGACGCCACAGCGACTTTTAGACCTCTGTTCTTACACTGTCACAAGAGATTGACACAACAAATCATAATCACCAGAGCCAAAACCATACGAGTTCAGTGATTCCTCACCTCAGTAACGAGCTCTAGTGCTCCTGGAAAGTAAAGGGGACAAAGAGAACCTTTGAGATAGGTTAGAGGGTTTAGCTTAGGTTAGATTGTAATTTAGATGATTAATGGAGGGTATTACAGTATTAGAGAGGTTGGAGGCCCTAGGTCAAATCAGAATAAAGTGCCGTTGAAAAGATAGAAAGCCAAAAACCAAAAAAAAAAAAAGAACAAAACAAAAAAAAACCTTTGATTCAAACAAACAGATCGATCCAACCATGGAGGTATCAGCACTAAAACACCCAATTCACGAACATCTTTTGTACCCTTCAACTCGATTTCTCTGTCCTCCTTGCAAATGTTGTGGAGTAATAGATCACATCTACGAAGGCTACCGTTGCAATGAATCTGAATGTTACAATAAAGGAGTTTGGTTCCATAAGGAGTGTGTCGAGTCACCATCGGAAATCAACCATCCTTCTCACCCTCAACATCCTCTTTTTTTCAGCACGGAGATAGATTCCAAACCGTGTCATTTGTGCGGACGTTTAATCAGCAGAGGTGGTTATTGCTGTGCGATCTGCGACTTTGTCACAGATATGGCTTGTGCACTAAAACCACCGCCACCTCTAGCTATTGAGCATCCGATGTTCCATGAGCATTCACTTGTCCGCACAAATAAGTTTCAAAATTGTGAAATATGCAAGAATTATATTGGAGAAGGATATCCTTATGAATGCCTTACTTGCAAAGATGTTCTTTTTCACTTGGACTGCGTCAACCAGTCAAGAGAGGTAAACCATTCGTCTCACTCTAGTCATATTCTTGAGTTTGTCATATCTGAAGCACTTCCAGAAAAAGCTGAGAAGACATGCATTTTGTGCGGATTAGAATCACAACATATGCTTTATCATTGTTCCAAATGCAACTTTAGCATATGTATTTACTGCAAGAGGAATCCTCCTCCACCCACTGTCGAGCATACCAAGACCCACAAGCATAAGCTCTCCCTCTTGTCAAGACGAGTCTTGTTTA
The DNA here is from genome assembly GCA_932364175.1 of Eruca vesicaria subsp. sativa. Classification (NCBI taxonomy): domain Eukaryota; kingdom Viridiplantae; phylum Streptophyta; class Magnoliopsida; order Brassicales; family Brassicaceae; genus Eruca; species Eruca vesicaria. The sequence continues at coordinate 83,418 of CAKOAT010535154.1, forward strand.
CTTGTAATGTTTGTGGGTTCCAAGGCGATCGAAGTCCTTATTCATGTATTCAGTGCAGTTTCTTAGTTCATCAGCATTGTATCAACTTGCCTCGTGTCATAAACATCAACCGTCATGATCACCGCATCTCTCTCATTGATCATATTGGGCGTGGGAATCTAAAGTGTGGAGTCTGTCACAAAAGTGTTGATCAGTACTGTGGAGGTTATACTTGCTCCACTTGCCCTGATTTTGTTGTTCATTCTTCATGCCCAATACAACACAATGTGTGGGATGGAGTCGAACTTGAAGGGATCCCTGAAGAAGAAGTTATTCCTCCTTTCGTGGTGGTGGGTGATAACTTGATAAAGCATTTCAGCCATGATCATCATATTCTTCGACTAGAGAGTACTGATGGTACAAGTACTCGTGATGCAAAAACAAGATGCGAAGCATGCGTCTCTCCCGTCTATTCTGATCCAATATACAGCTGTGAGCAATGTGATTTCATCCTCCACCAGACATGCGCAAATCTTCCAATGAAAAAACGACTTCCGTTTTACAACATACAGTTCAAACTATACGCTCCCGACATGGATTCCTACGAAGCTTTTAAATGTTACGCCTGTAAGACAATTTTTAGCGGTTTCAGGTACGAGGCTGATGATATCATTATAGATGTACGTTGCGGTACTTTTTCTGAACTGGAATCATATGATTTCCATGACCACCCTTTATATTATGGTGATAAGAATGCTTCTCCAAGGTGCCGTGCATGCCAAAGGGGAGAGGTGTTACAAAAGATGCTCGCTTGTGATGATTGTGACTTTGAGTTGGATTTCCGGTGCTTTAATTTGCCAAGGGTTGTGAAGCATAAAGACGACGAGCCTCCTCTTTCCTTATGTTATGGTGAAGAAGATCCAAATGGTAAATACTGGTGTGATATTTGTGAGGGTGAAACAAATCCGAAAGAATGGTTCTACACTTGCTCTCATTCTGGGGTTACACTGCATGTCCAGTGTGTCCTTGGAGATTTCTCTTTTCTCATGCCAAGACGCTTAATGGAATCCAGTCGGTACTGCAAATTTGAAGTGGTTCCTAACAACCATTGTTTTCGACCGTTCTGTGCCGGTTGCCAATCTCGATGTATAGGCCCTTTCTTTCTAAAGATTTCTAATCCGGAAATCATATACATCTGTTCTGAAGACTGTTTAAATAAAAAGATCACTTATCCAGTTGCTTGAGGTCAGATCTACGATTTAGTTATACTATGTTGTTTTGTTATTAGACTAAACCGATCTAATTCCTGACATGATATTCATGTTGCAGAAAATTATAATCAAGTTTTTGGAAAGACATGCTAGGCGGTGACAAGATCCTTCACGTGTGAGAATGCAAAATCCACGTTATGAACAAACACTACGTCTTCTCTTTCTATGTTATGGACTTAGGGTAAGTGGTGCTCTGCTTCCTGTTCCTGGTTTGTAGGACATCTATCTCCATTACGCATTTTGCGTCCATGTTTTCTATCTAAGACCATCATTAACCACAATCTCTTAACTGGAGTTCTTAGCGACTCTGATGGGACTCTTAATGAATATCTATACTATTATTTGCGAAGTGATTTTTCGCAACGGAGCTCTCACGTTAAAAGTTCGAGTGGTTAATATCGTTTATACCCTTAATGAATAAAATATATAAATCAATCAAAAATAAAAACGAATTTAACATTTATTTGATTTGATAAATGATTTAAATTAATAATAGTGATAAGAATTATCCATAATCTAAATATATATTTTGGAAAAAGAAGATAATTCCTATATATATTGTGTTGTTATCCAAAAAATATATTTTAATACACAAAAATTCAAAAACAGAAAACACATAAATAAATATTCATAAAGTAAACTTTTTAATTTTATATAATTGAAAATAGAAAATTGAATAAACTATAAAACGTAATTATTTTCAAACTAAAAAATATAATAATATAATATAATGATATATATTTGTGAAGTTATTTTTAGCCTCTGAATTCAGACGTTAAATTAAATTAATTATTATATTTTATATAATTAAACCTTTAACATGAATTAATCATAATAAAATAAAAGATCATTCAAAAAGAAAGAAAATACATGTTTGACAAAAATAAATTTAAATATATTGTATTATTATCCAAACTAATAATATTCTTTATGTAAGATCAATTAAGAAAAAAAAAATAGACTTTAGATTTTTCAAAGTTTAAAAGGAAAAAGTAGATTTTTTTTTTTAATTTTTGAATAACTTTATCATATAAAAAAGTTCAATGTTTTAGATCAAATTTTTTGGATGCAAATAATCATTTATTTTGATGATTTTTAAAATTAATTTAAAGATAATTAAGCCTGCATGTGCGGGCAGAACACCTAGTTTAACTAATAAATTTAAATTAAGAACCTTTGTTAAGAGATAACTAGTTTGAGTCCTCCAATGGTAGAACTAAATTAAGGGTTCTTAAAAAAAAATCATAAAACATCGTTTTGCTTTCTTCATCTATACCTGCGCCTGCGAGGACTGCATAATCTGGATGGAGAGATACTGAGAGAAGATGAGCAATAGAGGTAAGACCAGATATGCTAATGTGTCCGACCATCCAAGAGTCCCTTAAAGTTGGAAATAAGCATCCAACACACAACTAGTCAGAAAAGAATCATACAGATATAAAAGGATAATGCTTTCTTTGTGGGTACCTCATCGGCAACTTAGGGCTCTATATAATCCACATATAAAATGAAGATATAGCTTAACCACAAGCTAAGAAGCTAAGAAAGAGATCATGTCTCTTGACTAAAACTATAATCTCAAAGTGAAAATCTTAAACAATCAATTTTACCTGCAAGGAGATTGATTCCAGCGAGCTTATACAATCTGGCAGTTTCAAGCTGAATTCTCTCCTGCAAACATAAACAAGCTCTTTGTTTTAACAATAGGGCTACATTGATAGAGAGTAAAACTACAATCTTTGGTGTATTCATTAGAATAACTCAGCAATGATGAAAACAAATCTACAAAAAAAAAAAATAGATGAAGTAGCGATGGATGCAACTATATGGCATCAGCAAATGCTTTTTCTCTTGTACTTCAACAAGGCAAGTAAATCCATGTTGCAGTAATAACGAAATGGTTTTTATCTGATCACCTGCATACCGTTCCTGAATGGCCTTTATTTGAGGCTGCAAAGACTTCATAGCCATAGCAGTCTCGACCTGTACAGAAACAAACCACCACTTCAATAAAAAAATATTAAATCTTAGCTTGTAGAAGAACCTGCTTTTTCGTCAGTAAGTAGAATGATTGCAAAACCCATCTTTCAAAACCTACAATTCAAATCCTAACAAACCTCAATTATACTGAAACATAATAAACTTTTTTAAAAAAGGAAAACTTTACGTTGAGAATAGTTTCCATGTAATTTGTGATACCAGTGATGCCGGAAACAGATTCAAAGGTTTCAGAGAACGAAACGGCAGCATCATCAGCGATGGTGTGTAGAGGAGACTCTCGGCAGGGTCCTAAATCAAATCGAGTGAAAATCCTGGGTCGGGAAACCCGAATTAGACGGAGACGACGACAAAAGGAAGAAGACGTCGTGAGAGAGAGATACAATCTCTCAAATTAAGCTGTCCAGTAAAATTGTAACAAGTGTCTGCTAAGAAATATCTTAATGAAGATATGTTTCTTCAGTTTCTTAGCAGAAAAATGTAAAAAAAAAAAATGAAAAATGTCAAATCATAAATTAAAAAGGGAAATTTGCCAAAAGGGGATCGAAAAACACAACTATTGTCCCCTTAGAATAAAATCAAATTTTGGCACTTTTGGACCTTCACTACCTTTTTGTATATAAAAATTCATAGTAAAAAATTTACAAGGTAAAAAATTGAGGAAAAATATACAATATGAAATAGAGTAGCATGTGAATATATGAAAAATATTTTTTCATTCAAAAAATGTTTGGAATAGTAATCTCAAAAATTGGATAAATCGGATAGTAAATCAGATCTACCATCTACGGCGGTTCAGAATGTACAATCTACCAACAACTAATCCATCTAATGGGCTTAGAATGCGTAATACACCAAAAACAAATGAAGAATATGATAACTGACATTCCTTCTTTGTTATGCAGTTTCAGTAGAACATAGCATATACTAAAGACCCATCCGTCTACCTTGGCAGAACATATCTTCTTAGTTTTAATGTTTTGTCTACGCTCGTGGGATTACGTTTCCACTGGTTAAACTAATGGAAAATTTGGTAGAATGTATCTTCTACCAACGGTTTATNTGTTATGCAGTTTCAGTAGAACATAGCATATACTAAAGACCCATCCGTCTACCTTGGCAGAACATATCTTCTTAGTTTTAATGTTTTGTCTACGCTCGTGGGATTACGTTTCCACTGGTTAAACTAATGGAAAATTTGGTAGAATGTATCTTCTACCAACGGTTTATGAGCCACCATCCGAAAATCTAGGAAAATCTAACAATAATGGTTAGTAAATATTCTCTAAATATTTTTGTTTCCTTTTTTAATATTTTTTGCCATGAACGTGTATAAGTTTCATATTTGGTATATATAACCTATTATATACTACCTTTTTTTATTATATGACAATATGATAACTTGGTTCAGTGGTTTATATGTCTAAAACCTCTATTAGTAACCCGAGTTCGAGTAATTGCACTGCGCATGTTTTCCTATTTTTCGTTCTTTTTTGTTGTTTATAACACTAATCCTTGAAGTTAACATCTTTGTAGAATTTAGTACGCAAAGTACTCAAAGGAAGCAATTAGCATCTTTGTGGAATTGTCGTGGTGAACTCATACGAGTGGTTTTATGGTTCTTATATTGATGCAATTTATATTGACAGAATGGTCACACGGTTTCTGAACAACAAGATAACAATCAAACATGTCTCAACAACAAGAGCAAAGCAAAAAAAATTTTCCATACTTGTAATGTAAACAAGAGAAACCAATCACATAAAGAGAGGTTATCATATTCTCTCTGTAGTTAAACATGAAAAAGTAGCTCATGTTGTTGACCTCAGGATGAGCCTTCTTCAGCGACTCCCAAACTCGTTCAACCTCAGAAGCCTTTTTATTTCCTTTTTAATATATTTTGCCTTGAACGTGGGTCTTCTTCTTCTTCTCACCGTGAAAAAACCTCTTCTAATCTTCTAGTTCTTCCACTTCCACGCTATCTAACAATGAAGATGCACATGTATACTTCATGTGGTTCGTGGAACTCGTCTGTAAGCAATGGATGGCGATTTGTTGTTGATGAAGGAAAAGGAGGTAGGTTACANCTTGAACGTGGGTCTTCTTCTTCTTCTCACCGTGAAAAAACCTCTTCTAATCTTCTAGTTCTTCCACTTCCACGCTATCTAACAATGAAGATGCACATGTATACTTCATGTGGTTCGTGGAACTCGTCTGTAAGCAATGGATGGCGATTTGTTGTTGATGAAGGAAAAGGAGGTAGGTTACAAACTGTGGACACAAGTTTATCTTTTGAACACCTGAAGTTGATCGTGTGTGAAGACTTTGGAATTGATCTAGACATGGTCAATATCGAGTTGAGTTACTTACCTTCAGATTTGATGAACATCATCAACTCGCCACATGTTTTCATCAACAATGATAGGCAACTAAAAAACTTTCTAACATATCTGAAGATCAGAGTTTCTACGCGGTTATGTGTGTGTGTTCGATCTAAGGTGGATACAAGGAAATTTTGATAATTTTTTTATTTTTTAGTTTTATTTTTAGTTTTATTTTTTTTCTTTTTCGGTAATTTTGATATTTTTTCATCATTTCCGGTAATTTTGATATTTTTTCATCATTTCCGGCTCCAGGTTGTACATTCTGCATCCTATTACATTTATATGTTATATGATTGTGCACATTAATGAACTGTAACCTCAATTGTTGATGATTATTCAAGTTTTTGAGACAATACAAAAACATTGTCCATGTACGATGTCACTACTGTTGTTATGTATAGAGTTTGTTGTTGCAGTATAGCAAATTTTTAGTTTACAACTGGTTCATAAAATACTAACTTAGTGGAAGAACATATATTGATAATATAAGATACAGTTTATCTTAATTTTTGGTTTTTGATGACAAATGATGTGTCCTATTAGGATAACATTGATGGATAGATGACAAGAAACGCAAAAACGTGTGCTGTAAAAAGAAAGAAAACAAAAAAAGTACAAAAAGGAGAAAAGAAGATCATGCTAACTGATAAGCTAAAGTTAGTCTTGGCAGTTTAACCGAATCAAGCAAACCGAACCAAAAATTCTATAATTTCGGTTTAATGGGTATACATTGATCAACAAATATATTTTTTTACTCATAAGAACAAATCGCTCTCCTCACTCTGCATTTGTTTCGCCATGGAATGAAGGAAACGATTCAGAGACTTTTCAGCCGTCACCAATGCTGCATCTACTTCTTTCTACTTCTCTGGGGTTACTTCTTTTCTCTGCTCATGAACCAACTGTACTTTCCGAACAAGTTTACGCAGTTCCTATCAACAATAAACGAGGTAGAAGTTAAATATCACATCATCAAACCTTATGATGCTTTTTGTATCATACATCTAGGTTTTAAAGACCTATACACCTTAGTAAACAAATCATATACGCATACCTGTCTATCGAAATCAACACTCTGAAGAGAATAAACTTCTTTTGTGAGTTCCACATTTTGACTGACCAGACCATCAAACCATCTCGCAGCTATAGCCATATACTCTTCTGAGCTCTGAGAAAAACATTATTTCAAAAATTATACGAGTTTTGGAGAGCAAAACAACTGAGAACAGTTTCTATGTAGACAACAAAACACAGTTCTCTTCATCCATTTAAACAGTTAATCAGTAGCGACAATGATTCATCCTCTTCTCTTTCCCTTAAGAAGTTTGCTAAAGGAAGCTACTCTAAACCGCTATATTCTACCCCTTGCTATTGATATGCTCAAATTAACCTTCAAGCTACTCTCTCAAATAAGAGGTTCAATGTAGTACTTGAGGATCGAATCCACAGAGACCAAATTTTACACTTTATTATTATAGGATCAATATTAAGCTAAAACAATATGGGGTTTTTAAAATTAAGAAAACGTAAAAAGCAAGTAACAAGAATTGATTTGGGTTTCAGATTAAAGAGAATGCTAGCCTAGGGTGAAGGATCGGAAATCAATGAGCATGAACCAAACATCTATTCAAGGAACAAATCGCAGCAAGTCTTAAACTCGAACAACAAGACAAGATTGATCCACTCTCGTGGCATCCATCCTTTTATCATGCATTCCTAATATCTAAACTGTCGTTTGAATCAGAGAAAGATGATAAACATTAAAACCAGATTCGATAAGTTCACAATTTGCCCTAACATCTACTTTCGCTGGTTAGGGACAAATTGCCCATTCATGTTATTTCTAGCAACCTAAAACACTTTTGATGGATAGATTAAACCTAGAATCAGGCACTAAGTAGTTAGTTTAATGCAGGCAGTAAGTTCAACAATGAATGGAGACAATCAAAACAGAAATCCTTATTTGTGTTTAGCTCATGAATCTATGATATCCTAGCACCCTAGACTAAGCAAGTTGACTACTCAGCCATGAACAGAGAAAACACAGATATTAGAGATGAAGAAAACATGTCTGAATCAATAAATAATAAGCAAGAGGGTTTAGAAATCTTCTCCAAAGGTTGTAGAGATCCTTCTCCCACAAAATTACAAAGTATGAAATCCAAAAGCTCTAGAGTTGTTTCTCTGGTAAAAAGTAGCGTAGAATAATGTAGAAAATAGGAAAAGAAGATATATGGAGGCTGCTGGCGGCTGGGAGAGAAAAATAGGAGAATTAGGGCAAATCCCGAAATATGTTGTATTTCCCTTAAAAATCGCTGCCGCAGGAACATGCGCTTCAGGCTGCTCCGCTCACTCGGNCTCCGCTCACTCGGGAACAGTTTGCAGACTGTTCCGCGTGAAAATTCCCAGATTGCACTCTTTTTCTCCAACTGGTCCATCTTCCATCCAAAGCAACTCCATACCTGTAATGACTTAGAAAGGACTAAAAAGACTCGATAAAGACTTAAAAACACTTTAGAAAACATTGTTAGAATATGCTAAAAACACCATATATCAGCTATATAACATCATGTCTTCTACTCACTTAATGTAACAAAAATGTGAACTTGAACGTATATCGAATGTAGTGGTTTAGACTTACCTCTCCTTCATCTTCAGACTCTGTTTCTGTATCATCAAAATCACCAACTCCAGCGCCTTCTGCACCATCCTTTGCCGAAGCAATCAGCGCCTGAATCCTTGGGAGATCACCCTGATTGGTAGCATTAATCAGAGTATCCATCAAATCATGTTCAACTTCACGCAACAACTTCCCTAACAAACACACCACAAATCAGCTAAAACCGAACTGAACACTAGAGTAAATAATGTAACTTTTTCTCTCTCTCACCCACCGATATAATTAAAATGTCTACGCTTCCCTTCTCTAACATCCGCGCCTAGTCTCTGCGACAATACAACAAACACCTTACGTGCATTATTCCCATAACACGATCACCCAACTTAAAAGTACTAATTTTTATTTACCTTAGCAAGCATCAACGCATTGTAAACCTCTTCACCAAGCGATGCCGCTCTACAAAAACGTAAACCCAATTCATTTATCAATAAAGTCGACATTTTAAATTATTAGGCAATGATGATTGATTAATTGATTAATTACCTCATAACTCTCTTAATCTGATCACTAGAGAAGGAAGCTAACTCCATACCCCACTTAACAGCGCGGCAAGCGTCACGCTTCCGCTGGTTTTTACTCCTCGACGACTCGGATTCAGACCCATCGCTTTCACCACCGTCTTCGGCGACGAGAGTTGTAGGAGCGAGAGCTTCAGGTGGAGCGGGACGGCAAAGTCGACGACGAGGTGGAGATCTTGCGGTGGAGAAAAAAGGGGAGAGGAGGAGGAGAAGAGTGGGGGAATCGTTCATAGTTGAAGAGAGTCATAATTGGTCGTATTAGGGATTTTGACCCATTTTGACTAAACATATGTATACCGATTTTGTATAGGGTATTAGTATATGTATTTTTACCTTTTTTAATTAGTATTTGTATTTTTTTATTAATTCTATTCATAAATTTAAAAAAAATAAATACTAAGGAGTAAATTGGATTTTCATTAAAGTTTATTCTAAGGGGACATAAATCATGAAATTTATTCTAAGGGGACAAATGTTGTGTTTTTTAGTCCCCTTTTGGCAAATTTCCCAATTAAAAATCCCGGTGAAGATATCAAGGTAGTTATGTCCTAATTAGTTTATGAATACGAAATCTCAGACTGTTTGCTTATGAACTTTTCTATTTTTTAAACAAATTTCATATTTGTTATTTTATAAATTTTCTTTTATGGTTTTCCTTTTTTAACAACTTGAATTTATTAATTAAATAGTTAAAAAATAATACAAATACATAAATAATACTGAAACTACGCAGCAACAAATATCATAATAAAAATGAATAGAAGACAAATGTATAAAAAAAAATTGGGGTCTTTTTTATCAACAGAGTATCAATTCCATAAATATTTTTGCAAGCTTTAGATCTTCGTCGCATCACAAACACCAAGTTCTCTTGTTGTGTAATATATTGATCTTATTTCAGATTAGAGCTACATGTTCGCTGGTGTAAAATCCAATGTATTGATTGAACAAAAAAAATTAAAACTTGGAATAGCCAACTTTCAACGATTATAAGAATATTGTCATACAATAAAAATAATTCATATTCTCTTCTTTTTTTGGAGAGTGGTATTCATGGTTTCAACAATACTTCAGATTTATCAATATTTCAATATCAAATATATTGTATCAAAATATAGATTTTAAAAGATTACTAGATTTTGACCCGCGGTTGAAAAGCGCAGAAATTTTTTATGATTAAAAATTTATATAATTGGTTTTTGTCTTAATTGAAAGAATGTTTTGGTATAAAATTAGTTTACCAAAATTTGTGGTGATAGTTGTTTTTCATTAGTTTTTAGTTTCAGTTTTTATTTTTAGTTTTTGTTTTAAATTTTGGTTTTTGGTTTTTAGTTTTTAAGTTTCTATTTTTGATTTTCAGCTTTTGATTTGGGTTTTTAATTTTTAGACCCGCTGAGTTAGTTTGAACTGATATTACCAACAAAAAAATCTCAATTAATCGAACATGTAATTTAAAACTGAAAAGATGACAAAATAATTTTCTAAAAATTTTGAAATAGTTTATTTTGTAAATAAAAAAGCAAAAAATATAACCTGCGTTTTTAGCTTTTGGTTTTGGATTTTAGTTTTTAGATTTGGTTTTTGGTTTTGCTTTACATTTTTTTTGAAATCTGTAAATTATTTAAGAAAAATAAAAAAATAAATTATTTAAAAGTTACCATTAAAATTTATCAAGATAGAGGGATTGTTATTTAAAATAAAAAAATACTAACATATTTTAAAGTACATGATTTAAATAAGTGATTAATAATAGATAATTTTGTTTTCTTGAAAATATTAATTATTTTTGGGCTAAAAATATTAACATGTTCTAAAGTAAACAATTAAATAAGTGACTAATAATAGATAATTTTGTTTTGTTGAAAATATTAAATATTTTTGGGCCTGAAAATAGTAATTGATTTTTGATCCATTAAGGTGGAAAGTTTATTTAATGTTTCTTGGAGTTTTACTTTAATATTAAGCCCAAAAACCAAACAATTAAATGTCATAAAAACTAAAGTAAGCCCAAAACTGTATTCCATAAATAACCGCCGGTTTAATTTAAGTAATGCGGTTCAATCAATATATAACTTGTATTATTTGTAACACTCTAGAAAGAGTCTAAATTTAAATGACAATCTGTATCATTAGAAAAAAAGAATGACTCTATTTTAATAGAATGGACTAGATCTCGACCCGTACAACCGTGCGGGTATTTTAATACGAAAATATTTGAAATTATATAATACTCACTCCGTTTTAAATAGATGTTGTTTTATAAGATTTATTTTATTTCAAAATATAAGATGTTTTGAGATTTTAAGGTATATTTTGACGTTTTAAAATTATCTTTAACTTTATTGGAAATTGTTCAACCAATAAAATTTTACTATTTTTTAATAATTTGTTGAATAATTATAAAATTATATCTTTAAAAATACTTTTGTAAAAGAATGTAAATTTCTTAATTTTTGTGCTATGATCCAAAACATCATATATTAAGTAATGGAGGGAGTAAAATTTATCAATAAATAAATATAATTTGATTGTATATACTATCCAGTTTTATAATAATATTTATGTAGCTAATAATATTATTAATTTAAAATTTACAAATTTGTCTTTTTGTAATAATTTTTAAAAACATTATTATGTAACATTACTAATTTATATATATTTTGTTTTATTTCTAAATTTTAAATATATAAAAAGTAAATTAAATTGGACCTACATAATACATAAACAAAATTTTGGGATATTGTTAAAAGTATATTACATATCTTTTGTTAAAAAAGGAATTAAATAAATTATATTCTGTGATAATTAAACTTTTAATCAAATAATATTTGGAACTATATCTTGAAAGGATTCTATAAGATTTTTAAAAGATTTTGTTAGAATTTTCTTAAAATTATTTATTTGTATTTCAAATAAAAATTAAAGATATGAAAAGATATTATAATGATGTTATATTATATAAAATTTCTAAGATAGTCCAAACTTAGAAATCACACATGAAGTGAGTCATGACTTCTCTTTTAATATAATAGGTTCATCTATTTCTGAAGTTATTCTTCTCCTATTGGTCTTATCATGTAACTTCTTCAACCAATCTTGTGATTTTCCTGGATCCCAAATTCTTCAACCTACTCACCATTTACATCGACGAACAATTAGTATTGTAACGGAAAATTGATAGATTTTTTTTCCACGACAGAGATAAAGAACGTTAGAACAACCATGAACCTGTTCCACGCCAACATTTTGTAATTTTGAGCATCTTCTTTGTACTTTGGGGATTTGCGAATTTGTATTCATTGATTCTATTTCAGTGATAAGAATTGGAGTTATAATACGAGAAGATATATTCAAATTCTTATCAAATTGGTGCGTTGTGAGGAATGATCAACCAGCTCCTGCGACTCCGATCGTATGGTTATTCTCGACGCCGGTTATCAAGCTACAGCAGCGGAACAGCTTAATCTAGCTGTGGATCTGTGTCATATGGAGAATCGCCTCCAAGCTTTGATTCGCGTTTAGAACAGTTCCAGAAACAAGACTGAAGCAAATATTGAACGCCTTATTCAAGCGATGCCACGGATTGAGACTCAACGACTCGTTGGCGAAATTTTATTTTATATTAAATGAATTTGAGAATGGTCCAAATCAAGAGTGGAGAAAGCGAGTAAATTACCTCATGTTTGCAGCTTGAGCAGCCTGGACTCCAGTTAGTGCATCTTCAATAACAATACACTGCAAAAGTGTACATAACAAATCACTCTTGAAGATCTGTAAGGCTAATTAGAAGAAGTAAACTTTTGTTCAATATTAATGTAATGATCTTTACATGGTCAAAGACAAACCAGCGGTTGCAAGGTTTGCATCAACTTTGACACGGTCGGCACTAGACAGCCACAGCGACTTTTAGACCTCTGTTCTTACACTGTCACAAGAGGACAACAAATCATAATCACCAGAGCCAAAACCATACAAGTTCAGCGATTCCTCACCTCAGTAACGAGCTCTAGTGCTCCTGGAAAGTAAGGGGAAAAAGAAACCTTTGGGATAGGTTAGAAGGTTTAGCTTAGGTTAGATTGTAATTAAGATGATTAATGGAGGGTATTACAGTATTAGAGAGGTTAGAGGATCTAGGTCAAATCAGAATAGTGCCGTTGAAAAGATAGAAAGCCAACAACCAAAAAAAAACAAAACAAAACAAAAAAACCCCTTTGATTCAAACAAACAGATCGATCCAACCATGGAGGTATCAGCACTAAAACTACCAATCCACAAACATCCTTTGTACCCTTCAACTCGACTTATTTGGGCTCCTTGCAAATGTTGTGGTGTAATGCGACCGATCTACGGAGGCTATCGTTGCAATGAATCTGATTGTTACAATAGTGATAACCCTGGTGGTTGGTTCCATAAGGAGTGTGTCGAGTCACCATCGGAAATCATCCATCCTTCTCACCCTCAACATCCTATTATTTTCACCGCGGAGATAGATTACAAACCGTGTCAAATATGTGGAGAGTCAATCAGAAGTGGTGGTTATTGCTGTGCTATATGTGACTTTTTCATACATATGGCTTGTGCACAAAAACCACCGCCCCCTGTAGCTATTGAGCATCCGATGTTCCATGAGCATTCACTTGTCCGCACAAATAAGTCTCAAAATTGTGACATATGCAAGAATTATATTGGAGAAGGATATCCTTATGAATGCCTTACTTGCAAAGATGTTTTTTTCCACTTGGAATGCGTCAATCAGTCAAGAGAGGTAAACCATTCGTCTCATTCTAGTCATGTTCTTGAGTTTGTCACATCTGAATCTCTTCCACAAAACGCTGAGAAGACATGCATTCTGTGTGGAATAAAATCACAACATGTGCTTCATCATTGTTCCAAATGCAACTTTAGCATATGTATTTACTGCAAGAGGAATCCTCCACCACTCACTATCGAGCATACCAAGACCCACAAGCATAAGCTCTCCCTCTTGGCAAGACGAGTCTCGTTTACTTGTAATGTTTGTGGGTTGCAAGGCGATCGAAGTCCTTATTCATGTATCCAGTGCAGTTTCTTAGTTCATCAGGCTTGTATCGACTTGCCTCGCGTCATAAACATCAACCGTCATGATCACCGCATCTCTCTCACTGATCATATTGGGCGGGAGAATCTGAAGTGTGGAGTCTGTCACAAAAAAGTTGATCAGTACTGCGGAGGTTATACTTGCTCCATTTGCCCTGATTTTGTCGTTCATTCGTCTTGCCCAATAAAACACAAAGTGTGGGATGGAAGAGAACTCGAAGGGATCCCTGAAGAAGAAGTTATTCCTCCTTTCGAGGTGGTGGGTGATAACTTGATAAAGCATTTCAGCCATGAAAATCATATTCTTCGACTAGAGAGCGATGGTACAAGTACTCGTGATGAAAAAACAAGATGTGAAGCATGCGTCTCTCCCGTCTATTCTGATCCGATATACAGCTGTGAGCAATGTGGTTTCATCCTCCACGAGACATGCGCCAATCTTCCAAGAAAAAAACGACTTCCGTTTGACAACATACAGTTCAAACTATACGTTCCCGACATGGATTCCTACGAAGCTTCTAAATGTGACGCATGTAATACAATGTTTAGCGGTTTCAGGTATCAGTCTGATCGACTCAATGTAGATGTACGTTGTGGTACGTTTTCTGAACTGGAATCCTATGATTTCCATGACCACCTTTTATATTATGGTGATAAGAATAGTTCTCCGAGGTGTCGTGCATGCCAAAGGGGAGAGTTGTCACAAAAGATGCTCGCTTGTGATGATTGTGACTTTGAATTGGATTTCCGGTGCTTTAATTTGCCAAGGGTGGTGAAGCATAAAGACGACGAGCCTCCTCTTTCCTTATGTTATGGCGAAGAGGATCCTAGTTGTAAATACTGGTGTGATATTTGTGAGGGTGAAACAAATCCGAAAGAATGGTTCTACACTTGCTCTCACTCAGGGGTCACACTTCATGTCCAGTGTGTTCTTGGAGATTTCTCTTTTCTCATGCCTAGACGCATAACGAAAATATGGTACTCCTGCAAATTTGAAGTGGTTCCTAACAACCACTGTTTTCGACCGTTCTGTGCCATTTGCCAATCTCGATGTATAGGCCCTTTCTTTCTGAAGATTTCCAATCCCGAAATCATATACATCTGCTCTAGATGGTGTTTATATAGAAAGTTGCGATTTTTGTAGAGGTCAGATCTACGATTTAGTTATACTATGCTGTTTTGTTATTATACTAAACCGATCTAATTCCTGACATGATATTCATGTTGCAGAAAATTATAATTAAGTTTTTGGAGAGACATGCTAGGCGAAGCGGTGGCAAGATCCTTCACGTGTGAGAAAGCAAAATCCACGTTATGAACACTGCTACGTCTTCTCTTTCTATGTTATGGTGTTCTCATTTTAATCTCATATGCTTTCTGTTCGTGGTTTGTAGGACAGAGTAACGCTCGTTCTATCTCCATTATGCCTTTTGCGTCCATGTTTTCTATCTAATTGGTTTATGAATAAAAGACCTCAGACGGTTTGTTTATGAACTTTTTTCTTTTCTTAACAACTTTCATATTTGTTATTTTATAAATTTTCTTTTATGGTTTTCTGTTTTTTTTAACAACAGAAATTTATTAATTAAATAGTTGAAAGATAATACTTTTTTTTATAACACATTTAGATTTGAAGAATACGAAATGATACAAAAAAAAGCAAAAAAAAAACAAAAAAGATAAGATGAGATGTCATTAGACACCAAACAAAAGGGGAAGGGACCTACCAAATCTCTTGAGCAAATTTGCTCAATATACCAAAAGAAACTCAATATTAGGGATATGCTATGGTTTTAGGGGAAAAAATAGTGAGAGGGGGGAGGAGAGACAAGAGAGAAAAAGGGTAGATAGTTAATTTAGGGGTTTAGTTTGTATATGGGATGAAAATTCTCATCTCTTTATTGCTGAGCCTCCAAAGCGAGTAAGTGATGTAGCAACTCCAGTGCATTTCGAGCGATGTAAAATTGGTGGCGCAGATCACGAATGACACTTAAAGCAATTGCCACTGCAGCTTCATTGCGTTTCGGAAGGGTGTGATCCACACTCCATGAATCTAACCTTACCAGAAGAAAGAGATATTGTGGCGAAGATGGCTGTGGCTATGGTGTTTATCAGGCTTTGTGAGTATGTAGTTGAAAATAATACTAATACATAAATAATAGTGAAACTATGCAGCAATAAATATCATAATTAAAATGAATAGAAGACGATCGTAAAAAAAGGGGTCTTCTTTATCAATATATTCAACTCCATGAATATTCTTGCGAGCTTTAGTTCTTCATCACATCACAAACACCAAATTCCTTTGTTGTGTAATACATTCATCTTATTTCAGATTAGAGCTATAGATGTTCGCCGCTGTATAATCCAATGTAATGATTCAATGGTGAAAACTAAATTTCAGAATAGCCAATTCATTGGTGAAAACTAAAATTCAGAATAGCCAACTTTCAACGACTCTAAAAATATTGTCATACAACAACAAAAATTCATCTTCTCTCCTTTTTTCCATGATGGTCTTCATACTTTCAAAAATACTTCAGATTTATCAATATTTTGATATCAAATATATTGTATCAAAATTTAGATTTTAAAAGATTATTCATCTGTTTCTGAAGTTGATCTTCTCCTCTTGATCTCATCATACAATTTCTTCCACCAATCTTGTGATTTTCCTTGATCCCAAATTCTTCGATCGATGCACTTGTTAGGATTTCAACTTTTGCCTATGCTCAAACTTAGAGTTCAATATCAAAAGCTCTTCCACTTTATTCACTATCAATGAGTAACCTTACAAGAACAAAATAGAAATCACAAGTTTTTTTAAGAACCAAAATCAAACCTATTGATTCTCTTGTTCACTCTCTATTTTCCTAGCTCTCGTATCTTTTGTTTCGGATGCCTTCTCAAGCTTAGATCACCTCTCTATTTATAATATCTCACCATATTGTATTTCTTTTTCCTTATTCTTTGACTGACGTTAAAGAGAATAAGAAATATACTAATATAGCTAAAATGTAAATATCACTTTTCTCAAGCTTGCTCCTTTACCTAATCACTTCTTCGTTGTGCTAGATCTGTCATCTCCAAAGAAGCTCGCGATTTCTTCTTGGTGATTAGCGAATCTCATTTTGGTGTTGATAAATCAATCAATATTACCGACCGTACTGCAGCTTTCCGGTAAGATTCTCTGAATTTTGAGCTGCTTTAAAGACTTTCACTTATTTCCTTGAGAAGTTGTAAGCTTTAACTTCCTTTTGACTTTGACAGTCATTCACGGTGACCCTATGGAGACTCCTCTCTTACTCTGACAAACCCATTACCACTTCCACTTTCTGGCAAGGTCATTCCTTTCTTTTTAACCTGATTAAGATGATGCCTGTGATGTTATACTTATTTGGTGATCTCTGTTTTGTTTTCCCCGGCTGTGATATTCGTCTCCCTTCAGCTCTCTTTAGTGATTATCCTCCACCATTGCAGTTGTTTAAGACTTCTCCCTTTTCCGGTGATCTATCTCTTCCTTTCCGACCTAAATACTCTCTCCCTTCAGCTTCTCTTGCTGTTAAATACGTTTTCTGGTCATCCCTTCACTTTAAATTTTCTTTTAAAGTATATTTTTCATCCGATGTTTCAAACTTTTTGAGAGACTTTTCTTGTGTTTCAGTTGCTCCACCTTGAACTAAAACCCTTTGCCTCGCATCCATACTCACATGTAACTCTCTTTAAACTCCATCTTGAGTTTTCCATTATCAATATAAAAAAACCGAAACTGACTTCAGCATTGATAATGGAGTTACCTGGAGCGACTTCCTTCTTAGGCGGAATCGCAGCGATCCTGAACCTCCTGCTCAGGTACTGCCTTACTTTGAAAATCTGCTGGATTTAGATTGGAATGATTCTGAGATAGTGTTCTGTCTTCTTTCTATCTCCAAAGATACCAGCTTCCAATATTCTTGAAACTTTTCCCTCAGCTTCATTCCCAAGTTCCACGTCCACATTCTCTCCAGCCTTCTCCCAATCCTCTTCATAGTCTTTAGATTCTTTTTTTATATCAAGCTTTTCTGTTGCAACCAAATCATGGGGCTAAGAGATCACCATCTTTATGCCTTGCTTCTTTTGCAAACAAAAGTTCATCCCTTGAAGATTCTGTCTGAGATTCTTCATTGTTTCTTTTAGATTCTATTTCTTCTGATTTTTCTGTCAAGAAAGACTCTCCACCTTGAACTGATGATTCTTTTGTTTCAAAACCGAATGGAGTAGGTCCATGTATCAGACATTTTGCAAATGTCACCTTCTTTGACTTCTTCTTTCTGATTTCTTTCTCCACTCTAGGTATGAACTTCTTACTCTTAGCAATTGTGCCTTGTAGATAATAAACTCCATCGTGATATTTTTCTGATATCACTTTCTTGTTATCTTTGTAGAAGTGCACCATGAAATTGCTTTCTTTATACTTGCAACCTGATCATTCTAGCATCCCATAGGAAATTAGATTTCTACTCACCTCGGGTATGTATCTAACACCTGTGAGTACTAATATAGCTAAAACGTAAATATCACTTTTCTTTGCCTTGCAGGATTTAATATTGGGCTGAAGTTGGATTAGAGAAAGAGTTAAACCTTGAAAGAGTTGGGCTCAATAAACACACAGCACCACTTACATCGACGAACAATTAGTATCATAACTGAAAATTGGCAAGATCTTGTCAAAATCACATCACGATGGATCTTTTCCACCACAGAGATAAAGAAAGCCAGTTCTGCATGATATTGTTACAGCTCAACTCCCTAAAAGAATGGAAAGATGCATCTGCGAATTTAGAAAGTGAACTTGAGGATGATCCGAATCCAGAACGAGTAGATGGATTCGACAACGAAAGATTTAAAGGATGTTATTTAACATCGAACACTTATCATGAAAATTCTACAGAGACTACGTAAAAACATCTTGAAGCTACAAATGTTGTATCATTTTGTATGCTAATAATGTTGGCTCTTTCTGATATACAGATAAGTAAATTGCTTCATATCTGCAGCTTGAGCAGCCTTGACTCAAGCAAGTGCATCTTCAATAACAATACACTGCAAAAAATTGTACATAATAAATCACTTCTGAAGATATGTAAGGCTCATTAGAAGAAGTATACATTTGCTCAACAGTAAGTATCTTAGCACTACAAGTTTCAACAGAGACAGACTCCTCGTTGGCAGTAAATATCTGGAGCTGGTTTGCGTTTGCGGAGAAACACAGCGGAGTCCTGGAGAGGAAGAGGTTCTTGTTGTGGGTTTTGATCTCCTTGATGATTGGAAGAAAAGTGAAGGTGAGGAGGAGGAGCAGAGTTTCAAAGCCATTACTTTTTGTGTTTTGTCGTTTTTCAGTTTTTTTTGGATGTCATTTACATCTGATAGTCTTGGTTTTTTTTTTTTTTTGTGGCGGGTGTTGATCTATCCGAATATTGGACGAAGTTATAGTACACATGAAAAGATAGAAAGCCAAAAACCCAAAAAAAAAAAAAAAAAACGATTCAACCATGGAGGTATCAGCACTAAAACTACCAATTCACAAACATTTTTTGTACCCTTCAACTCGATTTCTCTTTGCTCGTTGCGAAGGTTGTCGTGTAAGAGGTCACATCTACGGAGGCTACCGTTGCAATGATTCTGGGTGTTACAATAATGCTAACCCTGGTGGTTGGTTCCATAAGGAATGTGGCGAGTCACCATCAGAAATCAACCATCCTTCCCACCCTGAGCATCCTCTAACTTTCAACGCAAAGACAGGTTACAAACGATGTCATTTGTGCGGACGTTTAATCAGAAGTGGTTATTGCTGTGCGATATGCCATTTTGTCATAGATATGGCTTGTGCACAAAAACCACCGCCGCCTCAAGCTATTGAGCATCCCATGTTCCATGAGCATTCACTCGTCCGCACAAAGGAAGCACCGCTCATGGATCCTTGTAAAATATGCAAGAGTCGTATTGAAGAAGGATATCCCTATGAATGCCTTACTTGCAAATATGTTTTTCACTTGGACTGCGTCAATCAGTCAAGAGAGATAAACCATTCGTCTCATTCTAGTCATGTTCTTGAATTTTTCACATCTGAATCACTTCCAGAAAACGCTGAGAAGACATGTATTCTGTGTGGAATAGAATTACTACATGTGCTTTATCATTGTTCAAAATGCAACTTCAGCATATGTATTGACTGCAAGAGGAATCCTCCACCACTCACTATCGAGCATACCAAGACCCACAAGCATAAGCTCTCCCTCTTGGCAAGACGAGTCTCGTTTACTTGTAATGTTTGTGGGTTGCAAGGCGATCGAAGTCCTTATTCATGTGTTCAGTGCAGTTTCTTAGTTCATCGAGAATGCATCGACTTGCCTAGCGTCATAAACATCAACCGCCATGATCACCGCATATCTTTCACTGATCATATTGGGCACCGGGATAATCTAAAATGTGGAGTCTGTCACAAAAGTGTCAATCAGTACTGTGGAGGTTATACTTGCCCCACTTGCCCTGATTTTGTTGTTCATTCGTCATGCCCAACAAAACACAGAGTGTGGGATGGAGTCGAGCTCGAAGGGATCCCTGACGAAGAAGTTATTCCACCGTTCAAGGTAGTGGGTGATAACTTGATAAAGCATTTCAGCCATGAAAATCATATTCTTCGACTAGAGAGTGATGGTACAAGTACTCTTGATGAAATAACAAGATGTGAAGCATGCGTCTCTCCCGTCTATTCTGATCCGATATACAGCTGTGAGCAATGTGGTTTCATCCTCCACGAGACATGCGCCAATCTTCCAATAAAAAAACGACTTCCGTTTCGCAACATACAGTTCAAACTATATGCTCCCGAGATGAATTCCTACGAAGCTTTTGAGTGTTACGCATGTAAAACACTGTTTAGCGGTTACAGGTACAAGGCATATCGAATGAGTATAGATGTACGTTGCGGTGCGTTTTCAGAACTGGAATCATATGATTTCCATGACCACCCTGCTGTATATTATGGTATGGAGAAAATGTATTTGAGCTGTGGTGCATGCCACCAAAGGGGAGAGATGTCACAACATATGCTCGCTTGTGATGACTGTGACTTTGAGTTGGATTTCCGATGCTTTACTTTGCCAAGGGTGGTGAAGTATAAAGACGACGAGCCTCCTCTTTCCTTATGTTATGGTGAAGAAGATCCAAATGGTAAATACTGGTGTGATATTTGTGAGGATGAAACAAATCCGAAAGAATGGTTCTACACTTGCTCTCATTCTGGGGTCACATTGCATGTCCAGTGTGTTCTTGGAGATTTCTTTTTTCTCATGCCAAGACGCATGATAAAATATGGTCGGTACTGCAAATTTGAAGTGGTTCCTAACAACCACTGTTCTCGACCGTTATGTGCCTGTTGTCAATCTCGATGTAAAGGCCCTTTCTTTCTGAAGATTTCTAATCCCGAAATCATATACATCTGTTCTGAAAAGTGTTTTAAAGAAAAGATCATTATCCCATTTATAGAGGTCAGAACTACGATTTAGTTATATTATTATGCTGTTTTGTTATTATACTAAACCGAACTAATTCCTGGCATGGTATTCATGTTGCAGAATTTATCTAAAGTTGTTTGAGACCGGTTTTAGCAAGACCCTTCACGTGTAAGAGAGCAACATTCGCGTTATGAACACCATGTCTTCAGTCTTCTATTTCTATGTTATGCTCATTTTAATCTAATATTATTTGCAAATAATTAAGTGGTGATCTGCTTCCTGTTCCTGATTTGTAAGACCGTGTATTGCACGTTCTATCTCCATTAGGATAAGAGAACATACATTATCTATATTTTTGCGTCCATGTTTTCTATCTAATCCGTTTATGAGTAAGAAAACTCAGTTGGTTTGTTTATGAATTATATTTGTTATTTTATTATCTTTTATAGTTTTCGGTAGCATAGCCATTTTTATTTATTTTCAAAAAATAGCCCTAAAATATCTAAAATGAGTTTTATTAAAGGTAAATAAACGCTTATATTCATAGAGTGAAATATTTTAAACTTAGGGTTTTGAGATAAGAGGTGAAGTTATAGAGGTGAGATTTCAAATTTTTTAAAAATTAAAAATTAAAATTTTCAAATAAAATAAACTATTTTAATATAACTACTTTTCATTAAAAATAATTATTTCAGATGTTGATTTTCATCTCATATTGTATCCCATCGTACCAATTTGTTCTGTGAATTTAACGGAAAAACTTTGTCAGGTATGGTGAAAAACTGGATTTGGCAGATGTTTTTTTTTTCAATTTTGATGGAAACTTTTTGTTGTTTACAAAAAAAAAAGATATATTTATCTAACATGGCTCAATCCTATCAAAACCCAGCCCTAAGTTGGCTATAAATTCTTTATAAGTAATGTATTATGGGTTTGAATGGTACAGATTTTCGCTTTAACCTATTGCTTTAAACGGTTGGCTTTAGAAATTACGACTGTTAAAACTCTTAGTATTATTTTAAATATTTAAAAATTAAAATTAATAACCAAAATCATAAAAGCAGTAAATATATTTTAAATATTTTGTTATAAATATAAAATTATGATAATAATAAAGAAAAAACATATATGAAACCAAAAGGTATACAATATGGATCTCAAAATAACGAGAAAAAAATAACAAAGATTAATTTACCAAATATATTTTATAACAAAATTAATATAAAATAATTAGTTTAGTTATTGTGGGAAAGAGAAAAAAATACTTTTTACAATAAAAAAAAAAAAATCTGTTTTTATTTGTAAAACCACTTGAAGGAGTCTCTAGGCATTCTTTTGAAAAAAGAAGAGAGAAAAAACTTTGAGAACTTTAGAACATTTAAAATTTAAAACAAAAATCTGATTGGTGAAAAATAGACTTCAAAAACTTTAGAATTAAGTCAAAGCTTTTAAAACAAACCCCAATCGGACCCTAAAGTTAGAGCACCTAAATTATTTGGATGCACAGAGCCAACTTTAAATAACATTCCTATAAATATCTATTATATATTTCGGATACTATATCAGGTTTCAGGTTTGGGTCAGGTCAACTCCAAAACCTGTGGATCCTCCACAACAAGATCCAAAAGAGTAAAATGATTTGGATGTGCAGAGTCAACTATAAATAACACTAGATTTTGGTCTGCGCGCCCGCGCGGATGTAGTTTTCAAAAATATATTGTTATTTGTTTTTTATATCAGTATATAGGTGTCATCATATAATTAATAGTATTTTGTACGTATCGTAATATAAATTATTGCTGAGTTTGCGCTCCGAATTGAATCATTTTTTTATTCAAAAATTTGATACGCAAGTAGAAAATTATTATACATGAACCCGTCCTGTTTAAATTAGTGAGTAAAATTTTAATATTTTTATCACAATATATTTCAAAAAATATATTCCAAATCATTTAAACTTTACTTGGCATCATAATATTTCAAAGTGCGGATATTTTTTTTTAATTTTATAAAAAATTGATAGTTAACGGATTATGTGTTTTGGTATGAGATAACCTACTACGTTTATGATTAGTGAAAGTTTGTTTTGCTTTGTAGTTTATAAAACAACAAAGATATTCATTTAATATAGATTTCTATACTTTTTAAAATGTGGGTTTAATATTTAACAATTATTTTATTGATTAACAAAATAAATTTAAAATATCTTAGGAATATCATCATATAATTAGAAAGTTTTTGATATATTTTTGTAATTAAATTAAACAAATTTTCTATGATAATGATTTACATTAAAAGAACTGTCCGAGTTCTAACTTAGAAAATAAATATGAAATGTGAAGATAATGAGTTAAATTGAGATTAATAACAAAAAAATAACTGTTAAAGATAAAAAAAATAAAAGAAAGTGAAGAAAGATCAAATCATATGTACCTTCAAAAGAGGAATCATTATCACAGATCATCTGCACATAAACCAAAATCAGAAAACAAAAAATTATGTGTATATATATAAAGTCTTAACATTCTAAAATAAAATAAATTTACTAAATCCAAAGCATAAAAATTACATCATAAAAATCGAGTAACTTCGTTTCTTTGTTGTTAATGTCTTATATATAGTAAATTGCTAAACGTTTCTAAAGGACATAGCTTTCACGAGAAAGTTTGAAATAAAATATTCTTTAATAAATTTTCAAAAATATGATACTTATAAAGTAAGATTATTTTCGGAATATCTTGTTGGTAAAGGTAAAGAAGAATATTTCCTCACTCGATTGTACCAGAATTTTGGTTGACAAATTTCACTATAAAAATTAAATACTAAATACATGAAATTATGAGAGAAGATATCTTATCAATTGATTTTACAACAAAATTTTGAATGACATGTTCGATAACAAATATTTAAATGTAAAATATATATTAGATAAAAATATAAATATTTAACAAATAAACATTGGTTCTTGTTTATATGTTGTTTACGTCATACTACTATTAAATTGAAAATAGAAGTCAAGAAAACTTACCAATACAATCCAGTGTTTGAAGGTTGATATCAAATAGTTTAGATTCTTGTAGCGACTATTTTTTCCATAGCTATTCCAATGAAATAAATCTGTGACAATAAAATGATCATGATTAGATCTAACCTAGAAAATAAATATGAAATGTGAAAATAATGAATTTACCTGAGATTTATAGAAAAGACAAATGTTTAGTTCGTCCTAAAAAAAATGTTTAGTTCATAGGAAAAAACTAAAGAAAACAAAGATGATCAAATCATAACCTGTAAGTTACAGAAGTTTGATTTATTTTACAAAATGCTGCAATCTATACACCCTACAAAACAAAGAAAAGTTGAATAAGATATTGATGGGAAAATGAATTAAAAAAAAAAATCAAACTTCTATAACTTACATTTTCATCAGCAAAGACCAACTCTAATGTGTGGCCTCCATAACTGGTGTTTTGTTTCCAACAATAAAGAACCTTATTGCGAATTTGCCAATTATCTATGTAAGGTTTAACACTCGTTAATGAATACAAAAGTGTTTGTTTTTGTCATTTTTTATTGGAGGTGATAGTGAATGTCAAATGATGAATATGAGAAGGACTATATATACACCTCATATTTTAGGTAGGGCGTCGAAACAAATATACTCTCCAACAATTCAGAAAACCAATTACTAGTCTATAATTAATATCAAATCAAGAGATTTTACGCAAAATAGGTTGACTTGGAGAAGGGATAAATCCATAAAGGATTGTATATATCTATCGAATTGTGCTTTATAATTAATACCAAATCAAGAGCTTTAAATGTAACCGAGATTTTCTGTTTAAAAAGAATAAGAATATACTAAGGATTTTGGTAAAGAATAAAAAGGTGAATTATAATTATGTTCCAAATAATTATAAGATACCGAATCATCACTAGCTTCCTAAATAATATATAACTTCTTAAACAATAAATATAATTAAATGCGTAAAGATAAGATTAGACTAACAATAATATCATATCGTTATTAGACTATAGATTTATAATATGAGGTCCAACTTAAAATTCACCTAAAAGAAATTGTAATGTTTATGTTTTAATAAGATAGGTTCCTATAAATATCTAATATATATTTCGGATTTTTCGGATACTATATCAGTTCTCGGGTTTGGGTCGGGTCAACTCCAAAACCTATGGATCCTCCACAACAATATCCAATAGAGTAAAATGATCGCTTATGTTCCTATATAAACCGGAATTTTTGGGGTCAGATTATTGGATCCAGGTAAAATGCTCATGCCTAGTTGGAGTTCCTTAATACTTGCATTCAGGATTTTAAGTTTCGATTTATCGAGATAAGATGTCTGATTTTGATTTGATTTTGATTTTGATTTTTCAAAGATCATAGTCAACTGACAACCCTAATTTTAGGTTCTAGGTGCTGCAAGATATTTTTAGAAGCAGAATATTTCAAGAAGTCATTTTACTTATGAAAACGATGTTTTTGAGCCTTAAGATAAAAATCCAATCTAAATATCTCACTTTGATAATACTCATTTTTTATCACTAGTTATAGTTCTGTACTGAATCAAGTCAGTAATGACAAGGCAACTATTTCTCTTATGTATATAAGATCGTATCCTTGTATGCCAATGATTGATACATATAATTTAAGAGATGCAACTATCAGATATCTTCAGAAATATCCATAAATTTTCATTGAGAAAACCACAGTTGCCATGAAAATCCATTACAGTACAAGAGTATTTTAACATCACATGAAATAGGCAGCTTGATCTCAAGACAATATGAGGCTGATTAGGCTTCTTACCAGGAGCCTTGAGCACCAGCAGTTGGGTTGTGGAAAGCCTGGAACTCCCAAAAAGTCTTCAATGAGTAGGGCTGAGAGACAGTCACCCCTTCCTCCGTTATCTTCGCTATCTGAAGCTTGTTAATAGCAGATCTGTCACGGTAAAGAAGCACACGCATACATTTCTCAAGGAGCTTCACGCCTTCTTCGAAGCTCAGATCCGCATGCCACTCATCACGAAGAATTGGCCTAGCTAGGTGGTTTCCAAATCCAGTTGCAACATGATTGTCCTCGAAACTAACACCAATCATTGACACCTATATAGAGAATCAAACAGTTCTAAAATCAATAGTCACGTTCATAAGAAAGATTATGTAAAAGCCTTGGGACGTTACCATGCCAAGGTAACTTTCGCCCTTTTTGACGCCTCCAAGGACGAGAGTGTTCCAGAGAGGGTTAAACTTGTTGCGACGGTTGTACATGACACGTGTCAGATAGTTGTGAACCTCTTTTGGTCCCAAAGAGTTACCATCATCCCACATGTTATCATTCAAGCTATATGTAAAAGAAACAAAGGCTTCTGTCGTCAGATATGACAAAACAGTTGAAAGATTAAGAAAAGAAGAAGTAGTATTCGTATTTTTACACGAGCTCATCAAGATAACGAAGAATCTCCTGAAAGTCGCTGATTTCTCCGCTGGCACCGAGAAGTGAATGCTTACCAATAGCCTTCATTCTCTCAATGTTTTTGTATCTTAACGTGGATCCATATGAACCTGCACATTCATAAATTCACCATAAACCTTTAAACTAACAAAGAGAAGAGGCCATTAGCCAAAACAAACACACAAGGAAGGTTAAACTAATGTCAAAACAAAGCAGACTCAAATAGCCAGAAATAACATCTGTTATGCATAATGTTGTTAAAACCTAACTCAATCGAAAGATGCACAAAACTAACTTGACCATCCCAATTTACAAGAAATCATATGCAAAAAGCTCCACTATAGACATCTTGAGTAATGACTTTTAATGAATGTATACAAAAGAGCATGAAGACAACTTTATTGCGAATTAAAGTTTCTAACTTTCAATCAGGATTTAAAAGAACACATGATATCTCGTTGGAAAGAGACACCTTTAAACTAAATCTTAAAGAAAATAACAACAGAGCGACAAGAGCAATTATTTTTAGCTGAAACTAAGGAAAAGAAACAGACCACCCATGTCGGAAGCCATTAGAACCCCATCTTTGTACTTGATTGCGACAATCGATGTCCCAGTGACATATGGGTACCTAACAAAATTAC
Source organism: Eruca vesicaria subsp. sativa (assembly GCA_932364175.1). Lineage (NCBI taxonomy): Eukaryota > Viridiplantae > Streptophyta > Magnoliopsida > Brassicales > Brassicaceae > Eruca > Eruca vesicaria. The sequence goes on from CAKOAT010535154.1 coordinate 110,940, forward strand.
ATTCCAACATAAAAACACTAAAACTGTATCGAATAACCTTACGTAAAAGACAATAGAGAGTGTTTTTTTACAGTGTTCTTTGTGAATCAGCTTCTGCGTTCTTCACGGAATCTCCATTATCAATCGGAATAGTAAACTGCACCAAAAAAACCCAGAATCAGAAGCAAATACAGTAAGGAAAATTGAAGATTTGAGACTTGTCGGACTTACAGTCATATTTTTCGTAGTAGTAGGCGGAGAGAGAGATTGGGTTCTTGTTCAAGATCTGAAAGCTTTGATTTTGCTTTACCTCACTAAAAAAAGCTTCGGTGATTTCCTTTCCCTCAAGAAACAAACTGAATCGGGTCTGACCAGCTAATTGGCCGGTTTAATCCGGTTACTGAGGCCCAAGTCCAATTTGTTGTCTTTAAGAATGTTTCAAATTGAAGTCTGGTGTTTTTTTTTACAGTTTGCTTTTTAGTATAATTCTGAGATGGTTCTGTGGTGTAAATTAGTCGCATTTGTGCTAGAAAACAAATAACTGAGAGTAACAAATAACAATTCTTACAGAAAAAACTTTAATTACGAAATCAATTCCATATAGAAGACTGAAAGGCAAATCGAGTCAAACAAAAACAAATTGTAACTTTCAATATTTCTTACATCAGTAATGTTGGAACTCTTTTTACTCTACACAACTATGTCAAACGTATCACAAACAAATATTTCAGAATCATCTCGACCTCTCCAATTCTATTCATCTTCAAAAGCTCCTTAGGTCTTTGGCCAATCCAGGAAGCTTTTACAGCTCGTCACTCGGAGTTTCATACGTAGACTGTTCCTCAGAAGTCTCATACATAGACTGATCCTCAGAAGGCTCATACGTAGACTGATCCTCCTCAGAAGTGTCATATGTAGACCGATCCTCATAACTCTCTCCAGATTGATAAGCCTCAAAAAAAAAGTTCACACCATTCACAACATCATAAACCATCAGTCCAACTCTCGCACCAATCCAATTCCCCAAATGACTTCCCACAAGATACCCAAACCTCCCAAACCTCTGCTCCCCAACATACCCTCCTGAATAAGCCCCAACCAAAGTCCCAGAGCCACGCAAGAACCCTTCAGTCAACGTCCCTCCAAAGTAAAGCGCCTCAAAGAAATCCCACCCGGCTGCAACTATCGGTCCTATGATCCGTTTCGCTTGCCGCGTCGCCATCTTAGCCGCCTTTGCGCCCGCGTTCTGAGCGTCTTTGGCTGCTTCGTTCGCAGCCATGCCTTTCACCAACGCCTCGTGTAAGGCTTTCTCGATGGCGATGTTCCGTGCTTTCTCCACGTGGATAGATCTTATGCTGTAGAAATATAGCTTGACGCCTTCTTTGACCCCACAGGCTACGGTACCTGAACTCATGTCAAAGCAGTTGAGGAATGTGAACTGTCCACTCTTTGATGCAGCTTCTACTCCAACAAGTTCCCGACATTTTTCCGCTGTTTTAACATATTAAAAGAAAAAAAGAAAATATTTCAGACATCCCAAGAACTCATGTAACTAATTTTAACCCATAGTAATGTAATGTAAGAAAAACTATATGGTTCCGACAATTAAGCAATTTGAAGATTCAAACAATAATTACACAACACACTTTCATACGCCAAATCTAATCTATGAGACAAAGAATTAAACTTCCTTTTTTCTAGAACCCAGATCTTTAAAAACAAATCGAAACTTCAGTTACAAAGTTAACGAGCCCAGATCGAGATTTTAGCACTTAGAGGAACAAATTGGTGAAAAAAGCGATACATTTACAGTACAAAGACATTGATTTAACATGAATATCCAAAATAAAGAACAAGAAGTTTGAGGTTGAAGAAGAAAGCACCTGTGATACTGAGAGCGACGATTCCGATGGCGAAGAGGAGAAATTGAACCTTTCTACTGCGGAAGTCCATGAAGAGTTCACGATGCCAGATTTCTTAACCCTAACACACAGATTTCCCCCAAAATTTTATCTGGGTAAAAGAAAACAAAGCGTTTGTGTGTGGCAGAGGGAAAGATTATTCAAAGCAATGTGAACGTGGAGACGGTTAGCTAATGAAACCCGATCTTGGTTTCGCGGAAAATTAATTTTGTTTGGTTCAAGGATATCCCGATGGTTAGTAAATCAATGCTATTAAAAATGAAAAAACTTGGATTTTACAGCTGAGGATTTTATTTATACTAGGTTTTTTGCCCGCACTTGCGGGCATAATTCTCTTATGAATATTTATTAATTGATATTTCATTAATTTAAAAATCAGCATAGTAAGTTACTATTTATGTTTTCAAAAAGTAAAAATCAAACATCAAATAATTACCAAATGACAAAACTCAAACTTAGAAATATTTAAAATAATATACTTCTATAACTATTTGCTTGATTTATATTTAATTATAATATTTATAGCTTAATGTTAAATTTTATATTAGAAAAACATATTTTCAAGATAACAATATAATACATAAGTTATTTATTTTCTGAAAATATAATATCATCATTTTTAACTAGAAAAACATAGATTTTTTACATGTTAATTTTATAATAGAAAAATATTTTTTTCAAGACAACAGCATAATACATAAGAATTAACTTATTTTCTAAAATATCATATTATTAATATAAATTAGTTTGAATTATATAATCAATAATAAACAAAATTATAGAAATTCTAATAAATGATCAAAATTACCTAGGATCATGAAGACAAATCAACAAATTCACTTTTCAAATAATTGTTTTGATGATTTATATTTAATTATTAATAATATAATTTTTATATCTTAATTTCAAGTTTTATAACAGGAAAATATATTTTCAACATAACAACATAATCCATAATGATTATCTTATTTTTGAAAAATATTAAATTATTAATATAAATTTGTTTTAGTTATATTTTAATACTAAATTATTAATATAAATTCGTTTTAAATAAATATAATATTGTTTATATCTTAATTTAAAATTTAAGTTTTATATATAAAAATATAGTTCAAGATATCAACATAATTCACAAGAATTATCTTATTTACTAAAAATATGATATATTCATATAAATTCCTTTTAGTTATATTTAAATATTAAATTATTAATATAAATTCGTTTTAGATAAATATTATAGTGTTTATATCTTAATTTAAAATTTAAGTTTTATATATACAAATATATTTCAAGATAACAACATAATTCACAAGAATTATCTTATTTACTAAAAATATGATATATTCATATAAATTCGTTTTATTTATAAATAAAAAAATATATAAATATTAAAAATATGATAAATATACAAAATTACCTAAATTTATGGCGAACATGACAACTAAGCAAATTTACTTCTCAAATAATAGTATAGATATCTGAGTCCTATAAGATTTTACGTTGCTGGTACTCTATACTCAGATCTTATATTATATAAGTATTAATAAACTATTAATTAAATTTTTAAACTTAACAGCATATAAAATATTTTTATATAATAATAATTACTAAATCAAAGAAATTCTATTTTAATTTATGGTTATTTATATATTAACATATCTAGATACTCTATATATTTCATAAAAAAATATTATTTTAGATTTTTTCCACACAAAAAATGGTATTTTATAATTCCAATGCACTTTATTCATAGATTAGAAATATTATTTCATATGAAACATAAAAAATATTCATTAAAGTAATAAAATTTTTGATTGATCTAACATTTAAAATAAGATTAGAGAGAATGAAAATTTACTCTACAAATAATAGTATAATTATAGTCATTATATTTAATCTATTTTATATTTTAAAATCTTATCTTAAGGGAAATTATTCGTTTACTATACAAAATCTTTTGTTATTAAAAAGAATCTATATAATAATAGTATACTTTTGAAGCTCTTTAGCGTGTCCACGTCAGCAAGTTTGCGGGTCCCGTGTATGTTATTAGGAGAAAACAAAATGTATAACATTTTGTAAGATTGAATGTTATTGATGAGTGATGAAATAGCCTAGTGATGTAAGTTGGTGACGAGAAGTTGGTACCGCGAGTACGCGGATTCGAAACGCAGTGCTTGCATAAAATTTTTTTTTTTAATTTGGGCTTTTCGGGATACCTAAAAGCTTAGAGAGATTTAAAATGATTTTTTATGCTGGTTGTTGGGATACAAAATGACTTAAGGATTTGAAACTTTATGAGACCATCTTAGATACTTTTATAAGAAAGGTTATCATGTTCTAACCTCCAATATCATTTCAATTTAGTTATAATCATCAAATAAAATAAACACATATTTTTCAGTAATAAATATTTACCCTGAACCATTCAGATCGGCCATAAATCTCATATACATCACAATTAAAAATATATATATATATATATATATATACAACATAATTTCAGAAAGAAACTTACAATAATAAACACATGTCTTTTTTTGTCTTGATCTCTATTAAATTAGTTTTTTGCATGAAAGCACTAATAACAGTAATGCTCGATAAAATCACTAATAAAGGAAATGTTCGATAAAATCACTACGAAGATAAAATATGAAAATATCAACCCATTTGAATTCGATGTTTATTCTTTTATCAGACTAATCAAGTTGTGTGACTTCTAATGTTTCATTCATCACCATTTTATATAAGCTAGATAAACAAATGTTAAAGAAAAAACAGTAAAGTCTTCTACACAAAATTATACAAATTATCAACAACGTATCTAACCCCGCGCTTGCGCGAGGACTATGCATCTAGTAGATTTTAATGGTTTTATAAATCTATTAAAGTAAGTTTTATTAGAAGTTATATATTCTTAACATTTTAACTCACATAACAAGATTTTGAGAATATAACTTTTTGAATATATCTTTTCATGAAACATAGAAAATATTCATTAAAAGTAATAAAATCTTTGATTGATCTAACTTTTAAAATAAGATTAGAGAGAATGAAAATTCACTCTACGAAGAATATTATAATCAATACTATTAAAACATAAGTAGTTTTTATCTACTTGCAAGCAGTCTTGGTTGGACTATTACATTTATTTATTTTATGTTATTTTACATATAATAAATTTATTATTATTAAATAAATACATAATCTTAACATACTAATTAAATATTCAAAATAAGATATCAAAATGGTATTCTTAACTACTTTTCAGATTTTATTTTAACATTATGTTTTAATATATTTTTATTTTAATATATAAATATTTATTTCTTTAAAATTATTTTAATAATAAAAATCATAAATAATATTAAATTCAATTACAAATAAATATAAAAATATTTTAAATTATAGAATAAGAAATAACCTTCTATAATATATATTTATATATATATATATATATATATATATATATATATATATATAAATATCTCATATTTGTTATTACCAATTAAACTAAATAATTATTATACAATAACTTAATCTATTTTTTGTCAATTATAAACAACATGAATTATATTTACAAAATAACAGATATTTATGTAATTTACAACATACTTCAACGTATTAAAAACAAAAAAGTAAAATAAGATATTTAAAATAAGAAATAATTTTATATTTTAATATACATATCTAAATTAAAATATTATGTTTTAATAATATAAAACACAACACTAAATTTAGTTGACATTAATATTATTTGATTATATGGTATACTGAACTGTATATTATGATTTACAATTATAGTTTCTTGTGACATATTTCATAAAGGTGTAAACAATAAAAAATAAATTCATATTATACCATTAAAATTTTTAAATATAACTAAAATTAATATGAGGTGGGTTATATAAATGAATTATCTTATTTTCATAAAATTATATTTATACACACTTTAATTTAATGAATATACTTTAAAAACAAAAGTTTCTTTATAAAAGTACATATATATATATATATATAATTTATATTTTGGGTAAAAAAATTTAAATAAAAATTTATATGCCATATAAATTAGGTTTTAAGTTAGACTTGAGTGTTCAGGTATCCGTTAGGATACAGATTGGGTATTGTAGTTTTAGTTTTAATTTATATCACATCATAGGTTTCATTATGGTAAATTTATAAATACGGGTTGGGGTTTGGATATAACACATTGATTTTGGTTCTAATTTGTATCACATCTTACAACCATAAAATAATCATGTTCGCTGTTCAAGAATTCTTGTTTAGGCAGTTCGTACCATCCATACATAGTGTTTTGATCTAAGATTTAAATTTTTCCATGTTTCCGTCGTAGCATATTGTTCCATGGAGCTAAGTGGAAGAAACATGTGTTTCTACAACTCTACCACCCAGTTAATTCTGTTCCAGAATTCCATCTGTTTTATGGGTTTGGAAAAGTACGGATTTTCAAGAACGGGAATCTTATGATATGTTAGATCGTTAAAATGCGGTTTATACTGGTTCGGTGCAGATATTTTCGAATTTTAATCCAAAATTTTAAAACAAAACATAATAAATAAATATTTATTTACCTATCAAGATATTTAAGGTAATTTTTAAATTTTAAATATTTATTTATAGATATCACTCGAAAATAAATATAGAATGAAATATCCAAATTATATATTTTAAAAATATTTATGTTCATGATTAATTTGAACATTCATATCGGTTTTTCAAAATTTTACAGGTTTTTTCGAGTTATCGATTTGGCTTGGCTAATAACACTTCGAAGTTTGATATATTTTGTACCACTACCATCCTACAAGACCACTTATAATATTTTTTTATATTTTAGATCGAGTAGGGATAAGGTTTTTGAAGTTTGGCTTCGGTTTGAATTTCAGATCATGGATTTTATATTCATATCACTATAATATTATTTGAGAAGTCAGTTTCCTACGTGTCGCGCTCACGTCACGATGGTTGATTACATAGATACCTTTAATGAACTAAAAATATTACTCCATCCGTTTCAATTTAATTGTCATTCTAGAGTTTTGCACACAGATTAAGATTACAATTAATTTTACATATTTTCAAAATAAAAACACAATTACCTATACACCTAACCACTTTTTAACCAATGAAAAAATTAAATAACATTTAAAATCAATAAATTTTGTATTGAAATTATAAAAGGACACTTATTTTGAAACGAAAATTTTACTCTAAAATGACATATAATTTGAAACGGAGGGAGTATATAAGATTGATATTAATAATGTATTTCCTTTTTTCATAATAAGATTCTACTTATATTTCAATTTAAGTTTACTTTTTGAAAACATATAAATAAAAAAGGAAATATTTCTGAAATATAAATCTTTATATAAAAACGAAATTTAATATTTTTTTCGAAATTTTCCTAAAATAAAATATTTAGTGTTTATTTAAGAGATATTAAAAAGACGCTAAAAATATTTGTTTATAATATTATATGAGAAGTCAGTTTCCTACGTGTCGCGCTCACGTTAACTCTCACGATGGTTGATTACATAGATACCCTTAATGAAGTAAAAATATTATATAAGATTGATATTAATAATGTATTTCCTTTTTTCATAATGAGATTCTACTTAAATTTTTAATTTAAGTTTACTTTTTGGAAACATATAAATAAAAAAGGAAGTATTTATGAAATGTAAATCTTTATATAAAAACAAAATTTAATAAAAAAATATCTAAATTTACCTAAAATAAAATATTTAGTGTTTATTTAAGAGATACTAAGTGTTTTGCCCGCACTTGCGGACATAATTATCTTATGAATATTTATTAGCTGATGTTTCATTAATATAAAAACCAGCATAATAAGTTATTATTTATATTTTAGAAAGTGCAAATAAAACATCAAATAATTATCAAAATTATCTAGGATCATGAAGACAAATCAACAAATTCACTTTTTAAATAATTGTTTTAATGATTTATATTTAATTATTAATAATCTAACTTTTATATCTTAATTTACAGTTTTATAATACAAAATATATTTTCAACATAACAACATAATACATAAGAATTATCTTATTTTATAGAGATATAAAATTATTAATATAAATTTGTTTTAGCTATAGAATAATTTTTATATCTTAATTTAAAATTTAAGTTTTATATATAAAATATATTTCAAGATAACAATATAATTCACAAGAATTATCTTATTTTCTAAAATATGATATATTCATATACATTCGTTTTATTTAAAAATAAATTATATATAAGTATTAAAAATATGATAAATAAACAAATTTAGAAAATATGATATATTCCTATAATTTTTTTTATTTATAAATAAGTTATATATAAATATTAAAATATGATAACTAAACAAATTTACCTAAATTTATGGAGAACATGACAACTAAACAAATTTACTTGTTATATAATAGTATAAAATATCTTATTTCCTAAAATATGATATATTCATATAAATTCATTTTATTTATAAATAAATTATATATAAATATTAAAAGTAGGATAAATAAAAAAAAATTACCTAAATTTATGGAGAACATGACAACTATGAAAATTTACTTCTTATACAATAGTATAGATTAAAAAGACACTAAAAATATATTTTTGCAAAAATAATTTTTTTTGATCAAATATTTTCAAAATCCTTCTAAATAGTGTTGCGCTATACACTAATGAAGTAGAAATATTATATTTTATCATTATTAAAAATTAATTTTAATATTTAGTTTGTCTTTATTTGATGTTTTTTAATGTTTGTGGAATTTAATATTTAAATAATCAAAATACTAAAGTAAATCTAAGTTCTCATTTTAAGATTGTTTAAAATACTTTTCAGTTTAACTTTTAAGAAATTTAAGGCATAAAATAATTTAGAACTTATAAATATTTAATAATTTTATATATTAATATTCACTCATGAAGTTTCAAAATTTTATCTTTATACTCATATTTATGTATTTAAATTCATATTGATCATCACTTTATTTTTTAATATTTCTTAATAATCAATATATATCTAATTATAAAAATACTTGCATTAAGCGATAAATAAAATTAATTTCATTTGATTTAATTAGAACAAAATAACTATATTTTCATTTGAGTTAGAAAAATATATATAACTACTCAATATACTCACAAAAAGAGTAATGGAACGTATCTAACTTATATCCAAAATAAAAGATCTAACTACAACAAGAACATATAATTTTAGAAAGATTATTTATTTATTTTTATACATATAGATTGCATGATGACTCAAAAATATCAATATAGAAATTAAATTATTAACCAACTGTTATAATTCAGTTTTTTGTAAAAATTTTATATATGAATGAAACTTCATAATATTATCATTATATGCATTTATGTAATTTTGAGTCAATATTTCAGTTTATTTTTAATTTTATTATAAGCATAATATATATATTAAGTTATATATAATCTTACTAAAATATATTTACATATATAAGACGATAACCAATCTAAATGCAAAAATAATCAAAGTTTTAGTATATTTAGAAGAAAAATATTATAGTTAAATTGAGAAAAACACATGCAATCCAAAATACACAAGTGTAACCAAATCAACTATTAACCAAAAAGCAACCAAACTGATTAAATGTAACATCTCTCAAATCGTATGTTTAATTAAAATAATATAATATTATTATAAGTTATATATATAAATTATAAATTAATATATAATTAAAAGTAAATCTCTATCTAAATTAATAAATTAGAATATATTATAGTATATTTACTTTATAAATATTCATACCTAGTATACATTAGATAAAGAAAAAAACTATAATATAATGTTTTCATTGAAAATTTATCTGTCAAAATCTTGTTATTAGTTAAAATTTAATCTATTTTATATTTTCATATCTTATCTTAAGGGAAATTATTAGTTTATTGTACATGTATTATCTATTTTTTTTTCCTTTTGACAATTAGATCAATAAATTTTGTAAAGGTCTATTGCAAAAATCACTTTTACAAAAGATGGTGAGGATAAAATTAGGTCGAATCTGACGGCTACAGTTGCATCTACCAGAATCCAACGGAGTACGTTCTTTATAGAAACCTCCTTTAGATCTATCAGTCTTCACTAAATCACACGAGATGCACTGTCCACTTACCTTCCCTCACGTGTAAACTCTATAAATTAAATCGACTCTCAAATTCGTGGTTTTATCCAATGACCTAACGCCACGTCCTACAAATGACAACTAGATATGACGTGTAATCCATCCATTCGTTAACGTATGAAAATTTGCAACGTCAGCAAGCCACGAGAGCGCTACTTCACTCGCAGCTATCTCTGGGGTATATAGCATCTTCTATAGGCTTTTGTAGCATCTTACCGTTTTCGAGGGAGCTCCGATCTGAGTTTTTAGCGATGGCGAAACTAAACCCTAACATCATCTCTCTGATCCTTCTCGGCCTCGTCGCGATCGCATCCGCCAGTGTTATCTTCGAGGAAAAATTCGACGGTAGCTACATTTCTCTCTGTTATTTTTTGAAGTTTCAATCGATGTTTTACGTCTATTCGTTTCGATCGACGATTTCAAGTTGATCCAGTTTAGCTCATTACCTGTTAAATCGATCGAAGCTTTTCGAAATGTTGATTGTTAGTAGATCTATGAATTTTGTGGAATCTGGTTGTGATCATGATCGTTGATTAGGCGTGTGGGATATAACGGGAATACGATATCGAGAGTAGTATGTGATTGCTTACGTTCTATAGTATGATCGCTTATATGTATTTGATATGATAAGCAAATCGTATATGTCAGAAACTTTTGATTTAGGATTTAGACTGATGATTACTGATTACATGAAGCTGCTCTTTAAATATATTTTTGTTGTTGTTTCTGTTTGTTAAGATGGATGGGAGAGCAGATGGGTGAAATCTGACTGGAAGAAAGTTGACAACACTGCTGGTGAATGGAGCCACACTGCTGGAAACTGGTCTGGTGACGCTAACGACAAAGGTACATTGTGATTTTGTGATAATGATTTTCATTAGTTTTCTTCCTGTTCTTCATAACCTCAACGTTAAGCGTTGATGACTCTCTTTTACAGGTATCCAGACTAGCGAGGACAACAGATTCTACGCCATATCAGCTGAGTTCCCTGAGTTCAGCAACAAGGACAAGACCCTTGTGTTCCAATTCTCTGTCAAGCACGAGCAGAAGCTTGACTGTGGTGGTGGGTACATGAAGCTTCTCAGTGGTGATGTTGACCAGAAGAAATTCGGTGGTGACACTCCTTACAGGTGCGAGCCTCCGTCACTTTCTTGAACCATCTGTATTATTATATCAACGTTATGCTTAAATCTTCTCTTTTACCTGCAGCATCATGTTTGGTCCTGATATCTGTGGGTATGATACTAAGAAAGTGCATGCTATCCTTACCTACAATGGAACAAACCATTTGATCAAGAAGGAGGTTCCATGTGAGACTGATCAGCTCACTCATGTCTACACATTCATCCTCCGCCCAGATGCTACTTACAGTATTCTTATTGATAACGTTGAGAAGCAGACTGGTAGCCTCTACTCTGACTGGGATCTCCTCCCAGCCAAGAAGATTAAGGATCCAAGCGCCAAGAAGGTAACTAGTATCTTGAACTCTTCTACGTGTGTGATACAAGTTGTCATAAATCTGAGTCTCTGTTTTACAGCCTGAAGACTGGGATGACAAAGAGTACATTCCTGATCCTGAAGACAAAAAGCCAGCTGGATACGATGACATCCCAAAGGAGATCCCAGACGCTGATGCCAAGAAGGTTTGAATCTTTTTCTAACAATGATGTAAAACTAATCTATATCATTTTCTCGTTTTGATTATGGATCGTTTGTTTTTGTTAGCCTGAGGACTGGGATGATGAAGAAGATGGTGAGTGGACTGCCCCTACCATTCCCAACCCCGAGTACAACGGTGAATGGAAGCCCAAGGTTTGTTGGTTTTGCAATCGAATAGCGTATATAAGATTGTATATAAACTATGCACTGTCTTCTAACTGTTGTGATATATTGTTTTGTAGAAAATTAAGAACCCTAACTACAAGGGAAAATGGAAGGCTCCAATGATTGACAACCCTGGTAAATATTCTTCTGCAACCGTATATAATTACAATGTTCATTGTATTTAGGCAAGAAAATGCATTTGTAATCCCGTGGCTTTGAGATAGTCGTTCAATTTTTTAAATGAATTACAATCTTACACGATCTTGAGTCAGTTCATATGTTATATTTAACTGAAGATGCATTAAGTCTAAGCATCTCAATTTCATGCAGACTTCAAGGATGATCCAGAACTCTATGTCTTCCCCAAATTGAAGTATGTTGGAGTAGAATTGTGGCAGGTAATAGCGATATCTTGTTACAAAAATAATATATACTTGTTTTTTTTTGGGTTTTTTTGGTGATCGTATATGTTAGTGACTAAACACATCCTTCATTATTTAGGTGAAATCTGGATCATTGTTCGATAATGTCTTGGTGTGCGATGACCCAGAGTACGCTAAGAAGCTGGCTGAGGAAACCTGGGGAAAGCTCAAGGATGTATGTTAATCCTTAACTCTTTTGTTTTTCTTAAAATGAAGTTTGGTTAGTGTTGTTGATAATCTCATAGAGCTAATACAATCTGGCGTTACAGGCTGAGAAAGCAGCATTCGACGAAGCTGAGAAGAAGAGAGAGGAAGAGGTAAGCTTTCTCCACCCAAATTCTTCTCTAGTTCCAAATAAGTTTCTCATGGGAATAATCAACAACTTGTATATTTATTTGTTTTTACCAGGAGTCAAAGGATGCTCCCGGTGCTGATTCTGATGTAAGAATCTCTCGGGTTTCACAATGCTTTCTCTTTATATTAAAAATAAGTGGTGATATAAATTATGTTGTGTACAGGCTGAAGATGAACCAGAGGAAGATGACCAAGAAGGAGATGAATCCGACACTGATTCAAAAACTGAGGAAGCCAAGGAAGAAACCTCCTCAGACAAGGATGATGCCGCCCATGTATGTGTCCACAACCAAGAGTATATAAAGAAGTGTTTATTTCGAAGCTGTGTGACTGACTAATTTTGTGATTTTACTTACAGGACGAGCTCTAAGCCGAAGAATGTGGAGATTATAAAGGATCCAACAAGTTTTCAGAGTCGTATCTGTTTTTCTTTTTTAAAGAATTATTTTAGCGCTAGTTTGTTGGGGATGTTAGAACTCTTTAGCTACCAAAAAAAATGGTGAAATTGTGGGCGTGGCAGCTTGTTTTAGACTTGATAAATTCCTGACTTTCTCATACTTTCTCTATTATCTCTCATCTGCACATTCTTTCGATCAGCAGTAGATCCACCCTCGAGCAACCACTGAATCTCAATTTATGGGGATTAGTGACATTCTCATAACAAAGGGAACCTCCGAAAGCGTTGAGCAGTTTACTTAATAAACTTAAAAACTTGCGAGATCCAATCTCTGATTATTAGTAGTGATTTCCAAGTAGGAGATGGGAACTTGAATGAGTCACATCTGCCGAGACTAAAAGCCTCGAGAATAGTGGTATTCCTCAAGGAAAATGGGACCTTAAGCTTAGAGCATCTCCAATGTAAAACTCCATTTTTTCCTCCAAAATGGAGTAAAAGAGAATATAGAGTAAAAATGCTCCAACCCCCACTCCATTTTCCACTCTATAATGGAGTGATGAACAAACAAAAAACAGATTACTCCATTTATGGAGTAAACTCTATTATGGAGTAGAATATGGAGTAGGGTTGGAGTGTTTTCTACTCCATATTCCCTTTTACTCCATTTTAGAGTAAAAAATGAAGTTGGGTTGGAGATACCTTTAGAGTAGATAACCAAATCCAAACCTCTGAAATCTAATATATTACATATAGAAGATAGGAACTCCATTAGACTTGACCAACTTATATCTAATAGAGGAATGTATTTAGGGGCAGATAGCAAAGCGTACCTTGCCCCCCATCTGATTTTAAATTTTCCTTCAGTAATTAGTATGGTGTTTATAAAATCCCCCAACTGAAAATAGACATAGGGGTAATGTATTTACTCTTGAAACTTGTACACTAGAACCTCTATAAATTAATACTCGATAAATTAATAATCTCTATAAATTAATAAATATTACCGGTCCCAACTTGGGCCGGTGTAAAATATAACATAAATCGATAAAATAATAAGATAATAATATTTTTAAAACTTCCATGTTAATATATAGTCCCATTAAAATCATAAATTAATAATCTATCTATAAATAATTTTATATAAGTAGAATCTAACATTATATTGTTGGATTTATATTTATAGTAAAAATACTTTTTTTTTAACATTTCATTGTATTTTGATAATATGTAGTTAAATTATATCGAAAACCACGTAACAATTCTATGAAACATAAAAGTATACACTAAATAAGATAATAAAAGAATATAAAAGTTAAAATTCTAAAATTTAAATAATGTATATACGCAAAAATCAAATATCTTTTTTATTTTAAAAATAAAAATGGAAAAAATAGAGAAAAAAATCTAAATAAGAAAACTTTTGTAAATTAATATCTCTATAAATTAATAAAATTTCAAAGTCCCAACATTATTAATTTATAGAGGTTTTACTGTATTTACTCTTCAAAAGTGCCACATTCACCACTAGGACCCTAAGAATAGCTTTGTAAAACTCTTACAGATAGGTCAAAATACATAAACAGATACTTGAATCTACCATTCCAATCTGTTTTCAAAATGTGCATTAGTACCCGAATTTGCTGATTTTAGCATGTTTAATTAGTTTGGTATTTTATCATAGTTTTTTGGGGTATTACCGCATTAATTGCATAGTCATGCGCATTTCATACTAAGGGTCTAAATGGTAACATAGGGAACGAAGAGGAATAGTCAATTCCTACTTATTCCTTAAAAAATACACCATTCATAAGGAATATTTCATGCGTATGATTCCTTATCATTCCTTGAATTCTAAGGAATTATAGAACAAAAACATTCCTTATCAAAATTGATATGGAACCAAAGTAATAAATATTCCTTTTCATTCCTTTTATTATATTCCTACTTATTATTTTCCTACTCATTCATATTTCTATTTTAATGGTCACCAGTTAGAGCCTAAATAATAAGATTTTGCATCTATGCTTTGCACGCCAAGGGTAAATGATATCTTTTGGCTTCGGATCTTCATTTGCGCCATCATATTTGTGCATGATCAAATTCCTTATTGTTTTTGCTGTAGTAGTTTTAGCGATATTGGCTTTGTTAGTCGAAACATATCTTCAGCAACATACCTGTTGACAGCACCCGGTTTTGAGGGTGTGTTGTGTGTGTGTGTGTCAGTGTGTGCATATGCACATGGTCTTACCTTTTTAACTAGTTTTTTTAATATTATTTTAGGGTCTTAAATTTTAAAATTCTTAGAGCATCCATATTGGTGAACCCCATGGGAGGTTCACCAAAAAAAAAAATGATTTTTTAATTTTTCTTTTTTTGTTTTTAAAAAAAAAGAAAAAATCGGACAAACGGGGGCCGCCACGTGGCGAAGCCCATGTGAACCAGGTTCACCACCATAAACTTTTGAGAGAGAGGTTCACCAAAATAATATTATTTTATTTTATTTTTTTCTTGGGAAATGGGTGAACTCCTCCTAAGAACCTCCAATGGAGATGTTCTTATACATTAAGGGTCGAACTTTTAAATTTATCTACTAGTAGTTTAGAGAAAAGAAATGAAAATGGCATAAGGTCCATTCATCTCTTGAGCCGGGTCTAATCATAAAATACAAGTATAAACAATGAAGACATTACAATTGTATCAACCTAATATTTTTTGGTAAAATGTTAAATTCAAACTAATAATTTTGTAAGTGAAGTTATGCTTCATTGCAAAATCTTCGTAGTATACTAAATCACCTTTGCTTCAGAAATATAATCGAAATTCGATAGCTCTTTATTCACTTATTTTTATATTTTAAAACTAAAAAAAAATTTATAGTATTCTAATAACTTTTAAAGAGTAAATAGATTAAAAAAATGTTTCATTAAGGTTTATATTAGCAAATTTCCACAAAAAAATACTAACAAAATTGTTCACATTGAAATATATCATCTTTCAACCATAACAAAAAGCAGTGAAATATAATTGCCGGTCATTCCTAGAACAGATGTCCACGTTGGCATCCATAATAAATTCCTCCAATCATAATTTACCACGTGGACAAGCCACCTCAATCATCAGCCACGTCTGCTTCTTAATTATCTAGGCATAAAACTTTCACATTCTGTCTTTCGAATCCAAACAAAGATCTGACCTTTTTTCTTCAGTTTCTTCTGTGAGGAAGAAGAAGAAGAAGGAGAATCATGTTTTTGTTCGATTGGTTCTACGGAATCTTGGCTTCGTTAGGTCTATGGCAGAAAGAGGCAAAGATCTTGTTTCTCGGTCTCGACAATGCAGGAAAAACCACACTACTTCACATGCTCAAAGACGAGGTTTGTCTTTTTTTTTTCTCCATCCTTGGCTTCTTCGATTCGATTTCCTTTTGTTTTTATTTCCGGTAGATTGATTGGGATTTGGTTACAGAGATTGGTTCAGCACCAGCCGACACAACATCCAACGTCCGAGGAACTTAGCATTGGGAAAATCAAGTTCAAGGCTTTTGATTTGGGTGGCCATCAGATTGCTCGACGTGTTTGGAAAGATTACTATGCCAAGGTTACATCTCCCCTCTGTCTTATAATGTTTTCTTCAGATTCAGAGTAATAGCTAATCCATATAGATTAATAATAATAATTATAGTTGGCATTCTACTTTATTCCATTACAATTCAATTACACATTTGCTTACATTTGTTTCCTTCAGGTCTATTAGAAACTTTAAAATCAACCATTTGCTTATTTTTTCACTTGTTAGACAATCATTAAAGACTGGAGTAATTAGTTTTGGTTAAAAGACTGTTCTTAAATAAGAGATATAAGACTGTCTCTTAGCCGAAAAGTATAAGAAAAAAACGAAAAATGTCAAGAGTTAGAACCATGGCTATGAGTTATGTCAAGAGATAACTTTTTGGCATTAATATTCTGTTGGGGACCTACTTCTTGGTTTTATGATATATCTTTGTTACATTAGAATGCAAGACATTGGTAGCATTAGAACGAAACGACATTATAACCATGGCTATGAGTTATGTAGACCAAACTGAAAGTATGTTTGCGTGTATTAGCATGTTAGGATTTAAAATTGTTTTTTTTTTACATTAGTCTATCAGTGGAAACATGGTATTCTCTTTGCTGATAGAAACTCATTCTTTATAGCATATTAGGATTTAAAATTGTTTCTATTAGTCTATCAATTGAAGCATGGTCTTCTCTTTGCTGATAGAAACTCGTTTCTTGTTCTGTCTGAAAGGTTGATGCAGTGGTCTACCTCGTGGATGCTTATGACAAGGAGAGATTTTCAGAGTCAAAGAAAGAGCTAGACGCTCTTTTGTCTGATGAAGCCCTTGCTACTGTCCCGTTTCTGATTCTTGGAAACAAGATTGATATCACTTATGCAGCCTCGGAAGACGAGCTTAGGTATCACTTGGGTCTCACCAACTTCACCACCGGTAAGGGGAAAGTGACAACAGCTGGAGGAGATTCTGGTGTTCGCCCACTTGAGGTCTTCATGTGCAGCATTGTCCGCAAAATGGGGTATGGCGAGGGATTCAAGTGGCTCTCTCAGTACATCAACTAAAGACAATACCATCATGTCTCCATGTCAAACCAAAGACAAAAACATTTTTCGTACCATGTCTTTTTCTTGAGCTTAAAAGATTTTGTTAATGATGATGATATCATAGCACTATTTTCTTCTATTTGTTGTTTGGTGACACATTTTTGTCAACAGCTTGTGTTTTAATTGAAACAGTATTACCAATCTTTTTGCATGAACTATTCACCAGGGCCGGCCAAGCATTTGTGTGGCGATTTGCAGAAAGCTTAAGAGTTTATTAGATAATTAATTCGTGGTTCTTAAAAAGAGGAATGAGTGAGAACATATTTTGGATGTAATGTAAAGATACAAGCTAGAGTTAAGAGTGGATAACACAATAGTTTACTTATGGGTAAACCTAATACTGTATAATGGGGCATTTTGAGAAGTTTGTCACTTTTGGGTGTGGTCTTGTTGTTTTATAGGCGAAAAAGCATAGTCTTAGTGTTTGCTTAGTTGATTCATAATCCGAGGAAGGAACTAAAGGCAGCTGTGTTTTTGTAGTAAGTTGGCAACTGCTGAGTAGAAAGTGAAACATTAATCATACAACATTCATCTGTTGTCTTAAAATAGTACAAGCATTCATTAACAATATTCTGCAGGTTTCATGAAGTAAAAAACAGAAATTTTGAAAGATGATATTACATAGACCTCAGATTAAGCCCCTTTTTAAGTGGATAACAAAGTTTGTAGAGGAAGTCATACACACTTCAACGTCTGACTGTTCTTGTAGCTTTAAAGAACCTCTCTCTGATTGAGACTAACTCCTTTGCAGCTTCACTCGTTGCCAAACGGTTCATTGGTGATTCTTCAGCACACCTAAGTCCAACATTCAAAACCAATGTCAAGCACTCAGCAACCGGAAAACCAACCCTGAGACCGCTCTGAAGAATCGTTTTGTCTGCAATCTCCAAAACTCTTTCAGGCAACGCCGTTTTGGTGTAGCTAATTAAGGTAAAGTCTCCCCCAAATAACTCATCCGAAGGTCTTTTTCCAGTGAACGTTTCCAAAAGGAGAACCCCAAAGCTATACACATCACCATGTATTGATGGCTGTGCTCCCATCCCATATTCTGCAACCATAATTAACAGAAACAATAAAATAAACTAATTTTCTTTTATTTAAAATTCGAATATGCAAGTGATAGTTTTTTACCCGGTGCAGCATAACCCACTGTTCCTCTAACACAAGCTGAGGTTAGTTGACTGAAGAAAGACTCCTGGTCGAGAAGACGAGCCAGACCAAAGTCGCTAACATGCGCAGTCAAATCATCGTCTAGAAGGACGTTGCTTGGCTTGAGATCACAATGAGCTATACGTTCGTGGCAATGAACATGAAGATAGTCTAAAGCAGAAGCAACATCTACAGCAATATTCAGCCTCTCAAGAAGTGTCAAGGCTCTTGAAGGCCTATGAAGCTCTTCAACATTCTCGGGGTGCAGCCACGCATCGATACTTCCCTTCGGCATGAACTCATAGATTAAAGCTCTAAATTCATTTCCTTGGAAATCAATACTCGAACAAGCCGTTAATAGTTTCACAAGATTACGATGCCTTATGTCCTTGAGAGATGCACATTCCGCCATAAAACTCTTCATTGCTCCACGTCTTTGCATGCTTAGTACTTTTACCGCAACAACAACAACATTGTTCTCCAATGCCGGGAGAAATGCCTTGAACACTGTACCGAAACTGCCTGACCCGACCATATTGCTTTCGGAGAAGCTATTTGTCGCGTTTCGAAGATCTCCGTAACTTATCTTCTCATGGAAGACTTCCAAGGCAGAAGAAGAAGAAGTTGGATTACTGATCTTCTTATTTTTCTCTCTTTTTCTGAACCAAATCAAAGAAACCGCAGCTACGAACATCAGCAACAGAATCCCTACGCTGACTCCAACCGCAATTTTCTTGAGATGAGAGGAACGCTTTGGTTCTTGTCTGAGGCATGGCTTTAGTTGAAACTCCTTGATCCCTCCACATAGATCTTTGTTTCCAAATATAGAAACCATAGTAATATTCTGAAATATTCCTTGTGTAGGCACCCTTCCATTGAGCTTGTTAACAGATAGATTAAGATACTGCAACTTGGGAAACTTGGTAAGATACTCAGGTATACTCCCAGAGAGATTATTCTTGGAGAAGTCAACTTCTTTAAGACCAACCAACCTTCTCATATCTGGAATATCTCCAACAAAATTATTCCCTTCCAGATAAAGATATTCCATTGTGAGACAGTTCCCCATGGTTTGTGGGAGTCTCCCTGATAACTTATTATCAGAAACCGCCAGTGTACCAAGATTCTCTAGTTTTCCAATATCTTCAGGTAGAGACCCAACCAAAGAATTCCCAGACATGTCGAGGAGAAGGAGACGTTGAATTTGCATAATCTCTCGAGGGATTTTCCCATTCAACTGATTAGACTTAATATCAAGATGTAGCAAATTGCTACATTTTCCGAGGCTTGGAGGAACAATCCCTTGGAAACTATTGTTAGCTAAATCGAGTGTTTCTAGCATAGTGAAGTTGCTTATAAACGACGGTACCTCTCCTGATAATCTGTTTGATGATAGTCTCACAACCCTAAGGTTTAAAAGCTTCCCGAGAGAAGTAGGGAGTGGTCCAGACAACATGTTTTGATGGAACGTAAGAGTTTGTAGGCTTATGAGATTCCCAATGTCGTGACGGATTCTTCCGGAAATGAAGTTTCTTCCCGCTTCCAAGGTTATGAGGTTGGAGGAGAGATTAGAAATGTGAACAGGGAAGTCACCCCCGAGCCTATTCCAACCAATAGCTAGTTTCTCTAGTTGGGTGCAGTTAGTCAAAGAAGTGAGGAATTCAAAATCCTTAGAAGAGTAACTTCCCAAAGAGTTGGAACTTAGTAACAACCATTTTAAATTTGGTATTTTACCAAATGTAAAAGGAATATTCCCTGTCAGACTGTTCTCATTCATTCCCAATCTTTGAAGAGTCGAGATATTCGAAATTGTTGTTGGAATGACTCCCGTGAGATAGTTCCATCCCAAATTACACGTTAGAAGATTTGGTAGTAGAATACCAAAATCAGGTCTCAACCGACCAAAGAAATTATTATAAGCGAGGCCTAAATACTTGAGTGAGGAAAAATTGTAGATAGCTGGTGGGAAAACACCTGAGAAATTATTTTGTACTAATTGAAGATTCAATATTCGTGTCAACTTAGCTAAATCACTCGGAATTTCTCCTTCTAGCTTGTTGTATGCTAATGTAAGCTGGTTTAGAGATGTCAAGTTTCCTAGAGACGCGGGGAGTTTTCCTCTCAGATTGTTACTATAAAGATTTAGATTGACCAGCTTTGTCAATGACCCTATTTTTGAAGAAACGCTTTCTCCAAGTTGATTATAGTCTAAAAGAAGACTGGACAATCTAGAGCAGTTGTACAAACTAACTGGAACTTGACCTCCCAGAGAATTTAATCCCATATCCAAGTATTCAAGTCTAAACAAGTTTCCCACCTCTTGAGGAATAGTGCCACCAAAAGAATTACCATTGAGATCGAGTGATATGAGAAACGAAAGATTACCAATTGATGGTGATATCACTCCACCTAATGAAAAATTTCCCAGGTTGAGACGTGTAACTCTCTTGTGTTTGCGGCCACATGTAACCCCCTCCCAGTTGCAGAAGTGGGATGAGTGATTCCATGACGACAAGACAGCTCTTTTTTCCTCAGAGATTTGAGACTTAAATTTCAGCAAGGCTTGCCCATCAGTTTCAGCGGTGTAACCATTTGCTTCGAGTATTACAAGAGCAAGAAAAGAAAGCAAAAGAAACACTTTCATGCTTCTCAAATTGTGTGTGTTTTAAAATTTTTTTTTTTTCTGGTTAAAGGATATTGCATGCTTATCATAATTTGTTGGAAACTAATTTTATAAGAGACGACGCAGTTTGAATTTTTCAATTCACATTGTGGTGATAATAAATTGGCTCAACAACCACAGATGCGATACTTTTTGGAAAATGACATGGATTCTTGTCGCCTAGACTCAAGCCATCCAAGTCAACCAGTGAACTCATTAAAACATAATACTAGTGTTTGCCACTTATATGTCACTTTTTTTGAGACACATCTTGGGTTTTATAGATTTGGATGTCAAAAGTGCTTGTCTTATTATAATGTCAATGCCTAAGTATGTATACAACATCCAAGTCGGCCTATGACCTTACCATAAGAGACTACACAATATGAATTGTAAAGCTTATCTGAAGCAAACGTATGACTCATCTACAAGTCTTCATATTTATCTATACTAAAAAATATTTCCACTCCAATAGATTTCTAAAGAAAGCCACTAATTAAAGACAATTGTGTTATCATTGCTTGAGTAGAATAGTTTAGTTGTAACAAATCGTAAATTTTAAAGAGCATTGAACAGTCTCGTGCTCGAAGAACACTTTCCTATCGGTCTCATAGGTACGAGCGTATACTTCAAGTAGCATAAGAGTACCCCCATCAAGGGTTCAGATGGGGGTTCACACGGTTTTCAAAAAAAAAAAATATTAAAATAAGAAATAGTGATGAACCTGCCTCTTGCAGACTCTCTGCGGTGAACCCGGTTCATCACTGTAGCGCGGGTCCCGGGACACGTGGCGACCCGCGGTTGGTCAATTTTTTTTTTTTTTTTTTTTAAAAAAAAATCATAAAGAAAATCAAAATTTTTTAATAATAAACAATTGAATCAATGAACCCCAAGAGGGGGTTCATTGATGTGGATGCTCTAAGCACATTGAAGCAACTAAATAGAAACAGTCTCATGCTTCTCATACTTTTTGTTTGTGAAAAACTTGTATTGCTTCTCATAGTTTGCAGGAAAGTCTATATTCAAAGAGAGGAGGAGATTGCAAAATGCCACTAGCTTAGGGTGATAAAGCAAGGGTTTATTTGCCAAATAATCAAAAAAATAATAGCAATTAGTTTTAACGAGAAATTAGAGAGATATGAGAGAAATAAAGAGAGATAAGGTGTTTTTGGTTAGATAATGAATTTTTTTTTTGTATGTATATAGGGACAAATTTCCCATAAAACAAAATAGAGGATAATAAATTTTCTGTAACCACAGACAAAACATGTAGACTTTTCCAAAATCTAAGTCAAGAAGGTCACTAGACTAAAGACAAAAAATGTTAAATGCCACAGACAAAGTAACAAGACTTTTCGAAAATCTATGTCAAGGAGTCAACTGCCTAGAAAGACAAAACAATAACACTTCACTAGCCTTCATGACTTTTTTATAAACGTCACGCGGTGGGTGTACTATGTCTCCTCTCTTTTTTGTTCGCAACAGTGATTGATATTAGCCCAATGGACAAATTTACGTGGATTGAGCTTACTGTAATACGAGGCCTAAACAAAGATACAATTTAAAATTTAAGAGAGATATGTAGATCACACTTTTAGTTCAGTGGAAGCTTAAATCCATCCAACCAACATAGAGTTAACCGTCATTCACCTCTCCAGGTCAGCACTACTATGGTCAGGTTTCTTCAAAAGTATACTTCATGAAACACAATTTTTTAGCCTGAAGTGCATTCAACATTCCCGATGACCATGCATTATAGTTTTCTTCATTCAGTTGAACACAGCCACATAGGTAACTGCAGCTCCGTGAGTTTTGAAACCGTATAACAAATAAGGTGAGTTTAACACGGCCGCATCCTTTTCTAGTCACCAGCTTTTTGCAACTTGTAAATCAGCCATGGTATGCTTATTTTAGTTTAATTAAAAGGTCAGATTTTTAGGGTCTATCGAAAGTGCTTGTCTTAGAATGCCAATGCCAAAGTATTTATACAACATCCATAGTCGGCCTATGGACTTATCATAAGAGCCTAATCCTAAACATAATAAGAATGTAAAGCTTATCTAAAGCTAACGTAAGACTTACCTACAAGTCTTCGTATTTATCTTTAATACAAAATATATCCACTCCAGTAGGTTTCTAAAGAAATCCATCAATTGACGACAACTGTGTTATCATTGTTTGACTAGAATAGTTTTTATTTTTTTTGTCACTGGACTAGAATAGTTTAGTTGTAACAAAATCGTAAATTGAAAAGAGGATTGAACTGTCTCGTGCTCTCGAAGAACACTTTCCTATCAGTCTCATAGGTACAACCGTATGCTTCAAGTTGCATAAGCGCATTGTAAGCAAGTAATAGAAATAGTCTTATGCTTCTCATACTTATTGTTTGTGAAAAACTTTATTGCTTCTCATAGTTTTCAAGGAAGTGTATATTCAAGAGACTAGGAGATTGCAAAATGCCATTAGCTTAGGGTGATAAAGAAAAATAGAGAATAATAAACTTGCTGTAACCATAGACAAAACTGCTAGACTTTTCCCCAATCTAAGTCAAGTAGGCCACTGCTTAAAAAGAAAATATAAACGTTTTATTAGTTTGCATGACTTTTCTATAGACAACATAAGGTTGCTGGACTAAAGACAAAATAGTTAAAATGCTACAGAGAAGGTACAATAAATTGGCTGTAACTATAGACAACTGCAACTGGAAAGAAAAATTGCTAATAGTTGGCTACAAGCCTGCAACCAAAGACAAAGCCGCAAGACTTTTCAAAAATCTATATATGTCAAGGAGTCAACTGCCTAGGAAGATAAAACAATAACATGTCACTAGCCTTCATTAGTGCTGGGCATTTTATCCGTTATATTTGATTCGATTCGTTATTTGTTTTGATTCGATCCGAAAATTCCAGATATCCGTAAACTTTCGAATCAAATCAAATACTAAAATTCAATATCCATTAAAATCGAAGCAAATCACAAATAGTAAAATTTTGGGAAGCGGATATCCGATCCGATCCGTAAATATATAAATATATGTATATCTTGATTATATTTAACATTTTAAATGTATAAAATTATATAATTATTATTCTAGCATATGATTTTGAACAATTCTATTCAAATTATTATTTATATAAAAGTATTACATAAAAAGAAAGAAAGAAAATTATGACAATTATATTTTTTTCTTAAATTTTGTGTTATTATAATTGTAACTTAAGCTTAAAAAAATTACAAAATATATAAATTCACTAGTTCTTTTAAGTTTTATTTTATATATCATGCAAAAAAATAATTTTCAAAGCAAATTTGTATCAAAATCTTAAGATTATTTGTATTAATCAAAATGGATGAGATATCCGTAAATATTCGTAAATATCTGCAAATATCTATTTATTTTCCGGATATCCGTTTTTCCGGATATCCGTATTTTTTCGAAGCAAAGCAAATACCAAAATTAGATATCCGTAACATTCGAATCAAATCACAAATACCTTAAAAACCCGGATATCCGATCCGTGCCCACCCCTAGCCTTCATAACTTTCTATAGACGTCATGTTGTGGCTGGACTATGTATCCCATATGATGGGTCTATAACCGAAAAACATTGTAAACCCCACTTTGGTTTTATCTTTCTTCAGTTATTTTCTATTCTAGATGAATGCCTCACCAGTAGTGGTTGCGAAAAAAGTTAATGTTTATTTATTGGCCCCTGACTTGCTTTGAGTCCACCTATTTATTTATTTTTTTATTTTTTATTTTTTTAAGTCCACCTATGTTAATCAAGAAAATGAATTGATCTAAAGTTATTAGATAAATGATTATTAACATGTACAACTGATTAATCCTATTAAAGAGGACCAGGTTCTCCGCTTTTAGTTGTGTTAGTCTTTGAGCGCTTTACTCCAGCTGTTTAAAGTATTGACATCCCATCCTTTCTCTCAAGGTTTAGATCTTTGAGATGATTCATGGTCGTGTTTTCGTTTCCCCTGACAAAACTCATCTCAGCGACTTTCTTTTGCAGGGTTTCGAACCAAGCTCGCAAGTTGGTGTCGGTCATGGTGTCCATGGATTGAACGTGTTTAGGTCCAGTATTTATCAAGTAGTGTTGGTTACCCTTACCCCTTTTTCTAGGGCCAAAAATTTGGGTAAAGTAATGTCGGATTATTTGTGATACTACAGAAACAAAAAAAAAATGATGAAAAGTAGGTTTTGTCGATCTCTGG
This sequence comes from Eruca vesicaria subsp. sativa, assembly GCA_932364175.1. Classification (NCBI taxonomy): domain Eukaryota; kingdom Viridiplantae; phylum Streptophyta; class Magnoliopsida; order Brassicales; family Brassicaceae; genus Eruca; species Eruca vesicaria. The sequence goes on from CAKOAT010535154.1 coordinate 136,730, forward strand.
AGAAAGAGTACAAAAATATTGGTATATAAAACCTTAGTTTTAGCTGTTGGCCTCTAATCAAATTAGTGAATGTTGGATTCCTCTCTTTTAGGGTTTTTAGAGCAACATCAACCCAAGCTCCTAATTTAGAGTGTTTATTCTTTCTTTAATAATTTGTAGTTGTTAAAGTGGTTTAAACACCAACTCTAAGCACCCAAACATTTATTTGCCTCTAATGCAAGTTGCTTATTTTAGGGTTCTTAAAAAAAATATTAAACATTATTTTATTTAGCATAAATTTTATTCATTATGTAAGACATATTAAAAAGTACATTTAAAACATGGTGATAATTAGGTGTTATTTTGATCATTTTTTTTTTAAAAAGGTGTTAGTTAGATCATTTTCATATTTGGATGTCATTTTGATCATAAAACAGTGTTCAAGAAAGAAAATAAATGAACAAAAACAAAAGAAAATTTGTTTCTTTTGGTGTCATTTTGGTCATTTCAAAAAAATGGTGCTAATTAGGTCATTTTCATATTTGGGTGTCATTTTGATCATAAAAATAGTGTTTCAAAAAAAAAAAAGATTTTTTTTTCTTTTCCATCTTTAAATGTTATTTTGGTCATTTTCAAAAGAAAAAAATTGGTTTTAGTTAGGTTATTTTCATATTTGGATGTCATTTTGATCATAAAAAAAAATTTCAGAAAAAAAATTACTCAATGACAACCCGCCACGTGTCTTTAAGCACCGGTGTTTATGAAACACTGATGCTTTCCCTTTTTCCTTTTATTTTTTTTTAAAAAAAAGTGTTAAGCAACCGGGTAAGCACCCCCGTTGATGTGCTCTTAGGATCCCTTATAATATAAGTAGTCTATGGCGAAATTTACGTCAAATTTGACCACGTCTTAAGATATGGAAAGATTGATCGGACAGCCGAAAGCCAGAAATTAGTATAGAAGCAAAATGTCGGCGTTTTTCTCTAAGACCATCTCCAACAATAGATATGGAGATAGAGTTCCAAATCTAAATTTTAATTGAAAATAATCAAATTTAAAAATTTAGATACTTGTTAAATTTTAGCCCCTCCAATGGTAGAACCAATTTAAGATCCTAAATTTCAAAAATTTGAAAACTTATAAATTTACTTGCCTCACACTTTATTATATCCTCTCTCCATTACAAGTTTGGTCACCAAGAAGTATATGTTTATCCACATTTAAGCATGTACCTGAGCCAAAATTCATCCCACAAGCCAATTAGTATATGACTTTGATACTATGGTTCTCAATAAACAAGATGAAGTCTAATAAAATCTACATATGGTCTTGATATAACACGCATTCAAGAGGTCTGGTTCCTAATCATTTCAATAAAAAAAACGAGGGAAAAATACCTTTAAACCTGCCCACCAGTCAACGATCCAAACAAACTCAAGCCACAAGGTCTCTGCAACCGTCTCAGTTCTTAGACAGAGGTCGAATCAAGGCATAACAAATTGCCTGAAATAACAAGAGGCATAAAATTGAGTCCTATGTTGAGTCTTGAACAAAAGATATGAAAAAAAAGAAGTAGTCTAACATGGGACGCTCACTCAAAACTGCCATAAAGGAAGGCATGTACCAAACCAAGGATTTAGTAAAAATCACATACTCTTCTGAAACAAATGGGTTCTTCCTGTGTGTTTCATTCTTATCCAAAATTTCTCTAGGGAAAAGCAACAGAATACGGTGTCAATACCAAACATAAAGAAAAACAAATAAAAAGGCAAAGACTTTGTGCAAGCCTGACTAAAAATGTATCATCAAAAGTTTGGAAAAGTTAAGATTTTTACAGTCTCAGTATATGAATATACCTTCAACAAGAGAAGGGTCAGCTTCAACATCATCAGGTTTATGGGAAGCCTAAACATGCAACCCACACATTCTCAAATGGATTCTGCTTAACAAGACGATTAAAGAAAACACTTAAAAGGGGGAAAAGGCTTAACATGCAACACACACATTCACACTCATTTTTAGTTTACTAATGAGAAGGTTTAACAAAAAAACAACTTAACTCTATGCTTCGGCTTCATAATGTGTACAGCGAAATCAGCTCTACGATCCTCAAACTCGTAGGCTCGTCTCCCCGTCTTCATCTCTTCTTCTCCCCAAGCATTTTTTTTTTCAACTTCTTTCACTCGACGGAAAGGAGAAACAGAGAACAATTGGGAAGGATTTTTTTTTCCTAATTGGAATCCTATTACAAAGTGGCACGTGTCAGTTAGAAGTGGTTCCAAAAATCAAAATTTTAGATACATATCTATCTAATTTAATTCTTTCTGATTTATTTTTGAACCTTTAATTAGTTAGAAGTGTGACATAGAACCCCATAGATACATGGTTGGAGATGGTCTAACAAAGAGGAACCGCTTGTCAAAGATTAATTACCATCCTCGTTCTTCTTAAACGAAAATAATTTTTTTTTTTTACTTCTTCACGTAACAAAACGTAAAATTACCGAACTATGTAACATATATCCCTATATATACCTCATAAATTATATATTCCTTATCAAACCACAGACAATAACCAAAACATGGCTTTCACAAAAATTTCCTTAGTAATTTTCCTTTCCCTCGTTGGTTTATACTCGATAACCGCCAAGTCTCAAAACTGCGGTTGTGCTCCAAACCTCTGTTGCAGTCAGTTCGGTTATTGCGGTACCAACGATGCTCACTGCGGTGCTGGATGCCAATCAGGTCCTTGTAGAAGCAATGGAACCTCAAACGGTGGTGAATCGGTCAGTAGCATTGTGACACAGCAGTTCTTTAACAACATTACAAAAAAAGCTGGTGGTGGCTGCGCCGGAAAAAGATTCTACACTCACGACTCTTTCATTAACGCCGCTAATACTTTCCCCAACTTTGGTAGTTTCGTTACTAGACGTGAAATTGCTGCCATGTTTGCTCATTACTCTCACGGGACTGGACGTAAGACTTCTCTCTCTATCTTCTATGCTTTTCCAATATATTATTATAAAAATAAACAGTCACGACCGATAAATATTAATAGATTATTTTCGAGAACTAAAGGATTGAATATTGACATGCTGTAAAATCTGAACATTGGACTTGATCTCAATTAATTGGGCTGATTATAATTCACTTTGTTTCATGTGCATGTCGTATAGACTTCTGCTACATACAAGCAATAAATGGAACGTTAAGTGATGCATGCAAGGAACCTCAGATACAAATGCCATGTCATCCTCCTGGCATAGGCTACTTCGTTCGTGGTGAACGTCTCAATATCGACCTTCTCCGTCAGCCTGAGCTTGTTGGTAGCAACCCAACTCTAGGTTTCAAAACAAGTTTGCGGTTTTGGATGAATAGCGTAAGGCCAGTACTCAACCAAGGATTTGGAGCAACCATAAGAGCCATCAATGGAAGTGAATGTAACGGTGGGAATTTGGGTGCAGTCAATGAAAGGATTAGGTACTACCGAGATTATTGTGGACAGCTTGCTGTGGACCCTGGTTCTAACCTTAGTTGCTAAAACACGCGTACATGTGTCGTGTTACTTGATAATGCAAATGCAAGTAAGAAATGAAATGAAGTATAAGAGTATGTACTTTATGTTGTGCTCGTTTGGTCTCAGTGTTCTCTGTTGGAATAATATGATAAGAATAAAAGAGACTTTTTATTTAATAAAATAAGAAACCTATTTCATCGTCTACCCGGCCAATAATAAGATTTATATTTACACTGTTTGTTTATTTGTTACAAAAATCAATTATTTTCTCGGTAACGTGTTATTTTGATACGTGAAAAACCAAAGAGTTTGTACAGTTGCGTACATTTTATTAAAACGAGTAATTTTTCTGTATATGCATTTTGAAGTCAATCATATTAATGTCATATAAAAGTGTGTGAGTGATGAATTTGGGGCTAAATCCTATGTAAGAAAACAATATATATATTTATTTTTATATTATGAGTCATATTGATTTTTTTGTCATCTATACCTTCGTTATCGTTACTATGGAAAATCAGTCATTACATCTGTGTGTTAGAAAACTTGGATAATAATGGAACACCCTGCATTGTGTATCTGTAATAATAGCTTTCTTAGCAAGAGAATCCGCACATGAATTCGAAAATGAAAATTTAGTAGACTCAGAAGCATTTCGACCGTTCCAAAACTTGTTAATTATTTTGTGGCCGTACATTAGTGGTTTGCTGATTAATGCATAGGTTGACTATTGTCGAGGCCCGCCCTGGAAATTTGGGGGCCATAAACAATTTAGTAAAAAAATTTAATTATTATTTTTTAAGATTTGGGACCTTTATTTTATAAATTTGGAGACCTAATCAATATAAAAAATTTCAAAAATTTTGGAGACCATAGGTGAACGAATGTTTCATCCAGCTTGATCCATACCCATCCCTGACCATGGTATTATCCCCTTCAAAACTAATCTTGCTATAACCAAGAGACCATGCTGCTTGGAGACTCCAAATCAAAGCCGTACACTCTGCTCCTCCAACCGCCTGTCAACCTTCAAATTTTCCATACATGCCCCATGTTATTACAAACTCTAAACCAGAGCCGTACACTCTTCTCTTACTTACGTTGTACGGAAGTTTTATCGGCGTTTTTTACTTCAGAATCGGAATCGGAACCTTGTGGAAACTTGTGGAATCTCGATTTCAAAACGCTTCTAAAATATCCTATATAAAAACACGTGGGAAGCTTACGATTCCACTTTGGAATCACGCTTCCAATTTTAAAAACACAATATCATGTATAAATAAATAAAATATAAAATTATTTTTATGTTTTTATAGTATATAATAGTATATATAGCGAGAATATATATATATATATATATATGTAAATATTAATACTATAAATCATATGTATGCACTGTTTTTATTAGAGATATATCACATATATATTCAAATATGGTGTGCCAATTATTTATAAAATGTAAAAAATAACTAATTGGTAATATTTGTTTATAAATAATTTATCCGTATTTTTATAATTATAATACGCAATCATTTAAAATTATGATAAATGAATAAATGTTTTATTTTAAGTTAGAATCATATAATTCTTAGTTATAAAATTTATAAAATTTTCTTATATATATATATATGTATATTACTTCCAAGACGTATCTGATTCCTAATTTTTTTTAAAATCTCGGTTTCGCGTTTCCATACGATTTCGTTTCCATGTAACATAACCTCTTACTAAAGCATGAGAAACATCGTAATTATATTTAAAACATCCTGAGGGAGGGGATTGCCAAGTCTGCCTAGTCTCAACTGAGTGTGGCGGATCCAAGTTGTGTACGTCAATATCTTGAGAAAACGTTCCATTCTTTTTCCTTGGAGTAATAGTTCACGACTTCACGTCCATAAAGAAGAGATTGACATCCATATGATGCTTGGGATCCTTTTCTTGCATTTGTTTACCAAAAATAAAAATAAAAATAAAATCTAATCCAACGTACGTGCGATGCGCTGTGTTGACGAAGACATTTTATAGAAAGATCTAAATGACTAGTGCCTAGTGGGGGCTTCCACTTATGTAGGTTCAAATTATATACAATGAATCCAACAACTAACCAAAGCAAGGGCCGGACGCAATTGATACTTACCCAGTCCCCCCCCCCCCCTTTTACCATTTTATTTTGTATGGTAATAAATTTTCTCAAATATTTTATTTGGCCTTCAAATTATTTTTGACATTTCTTATTTCCTGTTCCCCCTTTTCTTTAAATAGTGCACATACACGGGGTAACAACATTTCATTCATAACTTGTTTCTCCATATAATTTAAGATTATACACGGTTGAAGAAAATGACGTCCAAGTCTTTGATTGTGTTGGGTCTCTTTGCACTTCTTTTCGTCGTCTCAGCCGTTGTCGCGGCATCTGAAAGGCAGCCAGGTGCTTACAAATATTTTATATATTTCAGGCTATATTGAAAATGTTTGTGTGACTAAATTGACACCACAATTCCAAGTTTAGTGCAAATTAAAATAAACGTACCAATCCCACTGTTACGTCCTCTCTAAGCTCGTAACGTTTGTTTGAGCTACAGTCAATGACTTGGACTTACACAAGTCCAAACACACCACGGAATAAATCTATGCTGTTAATCTCTGACAAAAAAAAAAAAAAAAAAAAAATAGATGATGTTAATCCTAAAACCTAGTAAGTGAGATATGTATCAGGGTATCAGAAACCTCTTAAACATGTAGAGCAAATTTTTAAAAATTATGATCCGATTTTACAGATATCTTGTAAATAATTCTAGAGATATTTAGAAATCCAGGAGAGTAATGCACATCTGCAAGTGTTAGTAGATTCTTTAAAATAATATTCATGTTGTTTGGGACAGGTGTGGTGAAGTCAGAGAGTGAGAAAACTGAGGGAACAGAACAATTTGGTGGTGGTGGCCATAAAGGCTACAACATAAAAGGATTCAGCGGAGGGGACCCCTACGAAGGAGGTAACTGCCGCCACGGCTGCTGCCAACTAGCTTACAGTGGCTGCTCAGAATGTTGCTCTTATGCGGGAGAAGCTGTTCAGACAAAGCCCGGCAACTAAAATTCAATAACGACCATATATACACTTATGTGTGTTTATGAGCCTACGTACGTTTGTAATGATGTAATAAGTGCCTCAAGTGTAGCAAAGGGGCATGATAGATTATGCAATGTCTCTGTGTTTGGTGTTGTATTAATCTTGGTTGTTTCCTAATAAAAGTAGTTTGAAGTTTAGTTTCTCTTTCAGTTTTCTGTATTGGTGGCATTTCAAATAAATATTCGTACTCTTAATTAAGGCTGTGAATAACATATATTGTTTGCGGATTATAGAAGATGGAAATCAGTTACTACCAACAACATGTTATTTGTGATGAAAGAAGGCCACAGATATTAAAGAAGAGGCAATTTGAAATCCTTCAACACGGAAAAGAACTTGTTGTGTGCTTAATATACATGGAACTTCAATGTGGGAGATTATGCTCTCAAGGACCTCTTTTGTCTGGTTATTTCATTTGGAATAATCATATCGGTTTGCAGCCGCTGATACTGTGAAGACTACAAGAGCATGTATGTAAATGAAAATAGATTCACCACTCATTTCCAGTTAGGTGGGTGAGGCCATCTAACCTAAGTGGCTCCTACTTGAATCATCCAACATTTATATAAACCGAATCCCCTACATAGGAAAAAACTACAGTTAAATACCACCTTTCTCTCCTTTGTTTCAACTGCTTGATGGCTTGTTAAATGTCGAATCTGATGTTTGGGTTGAATGGCACTTAGGCTTCTTCTTCGACTTCTTGGGGTTATCCATGTGGGAGACCTACAAATTATTTGCTCACCTTAGATTCATTCTTTACACACCAGTTGCCATTTACATTACATATTATGCCAACAGAACCCTCTCTTTTAAAAATTATCTTCAAACTCTCTCTGATTCAGTTCTTAAATTATTACTTGAAGAGATACTTACAATGTGAGATTTCCATTGGACTGTCTCTAAAGTACTGTCATGTGGAGGATGATCGCGAACATGTCGAAAAATGTGAATCAGCACCGCAGCATCGAGAGCAGCATACTCCAGCTGCACAATTCACTTTATTATCAGATTCAAAATGTTTTAGGAAAGCCTCTCATAATATAATGATTATGATTCAGTATGGAACATCTTCAGTCAGGTTCTAGCTGAGGTGATAATGAACAGGTTTATGAACCTGATTCTGTGTCAAAGGCCTTTGTTCCCAGTCGCTATTGCGTCTTGTTTTGTTCAAACCCACTCCCAATATTTTCTGATACACAACAAAGAGATCAGAATGATATAAACAAACGACTTAAAATTGTAAACTCTATATCTACCTTTCCAAGTAAATATAACATCAAATGATTTTGTGAACTACCCACCTTGGTTAGTCCTGATAAACCACCACATGGTTCTTTGAAAACGTTTTGAATGTCTAGCAACATGTCATAGCGCTTGAAACACTTCAGATCCCCATACGAAAGCGCCAATTGTTTGATGTCACACTGAAAATTGTAACCTGAGATGATGATGCTCAGCTCAGTCAGAGAGAATCTTTAATAAGGCAAGCAAAAGTTTTATAAAAAGATGATACACATCTCATACATACCGAGCTTTAATGTACTATACGATTGCAAAATCTGACTAAGGCAGGTGTCTAGAACGTCAGACGCGTCATTGTATAGCTTTATCAAGTCAAGTATGAAAATCCTGGTATCTGATCCAATTTGCATGATTGAAACCTGAAGACAAAAGAACAATAAAGTATATTTACAACAGGAATGGGAAGAAACTCCAGAGTAGTTAGTTTACCTTGTTCGGTTTACAGCCTTTCAAATAATTGGGTTTCCATTCACAGTCAAGACCCACAACTTTACATCCTTCAAGAAAAGAAGTTGCTTCTGTTAACCCATTTACTTCATCAACCCATACTACTTCTTCCACAGCAAGATCGTTGAGATGCAGAAAGCATTTGTTGACAAAATCAACCTCAGCATCTGAGCAGCAACATACAGAATATAATACCACTGTAAGCATCTTCTAGTTTTAAAAACACACTAAGAGAAGTTCCATACCTTGTGCTTTTGGCAGACCTTCAAGTGAATAACGATCACAAAGTTCATCAACTTTCTCATAGTACCCAGCTTCCATTGCCAAGTAAACCTTAAAACAAAAAAGAACTTTAACACTTTGGGTAAATGATTACAGAACCAATGTACAAGAAAGTTCTCACCAGATACTCAAGTAGCTGCCTGTCACCTTTTGCCTTTATTTCAGCAACATCCCAACACGCTTTTTCAGCTAGATCCTTCAATGCACTGCACATTGATTAAGATAAATGTCATCTTATACTGTTAATTCTACATATATATATATCAAAACACCGAGAAGGCAAAAGCGACCTTTCTTTACACTTGTAACACAAATCAGGAAACTCATGCTGGAGATTATTCTTCTTCATAACATTATAAGCCTGCTTCAGCATATTCCTTGATCCATACTCTTGCACAAGAACACACAAACTGGACCGTCCCATGAAAGTGGCCCATTTCTCAGCAGCTTGGAAGTCTTTATCCTCAACCATCTGCTGAAGAAAACTCTCTCCAGGGAAACTGAAAGAGAAATGCTCCAACAGAGACACAGCCGTCATGAAAGACTTGGCCTTAATCAACTCAGAGATGTATTCCTCAAGAAACACACTACCAGAAGTAGCAGATCCCTCCTCCCTAGCAGACAAGGCTTCATCGACACTTGTTAACCCAACATCAAACACTTTAAGAGTATTCACCATAACTTTCTCATCATAAGGAACTGATCCACCAACAATATCAAGGAAGAGCCTAGCAGCTAGCCTTCTCGCGAAAACAGCGTCTTCTTGACTAGGGGAAGCTGACTTGAAGTAGCGTCGAAGAGCTGATATGACCAAGTGACTAAAGCCTTCACCGTATACTCCAAACACAGGAAGCACATTTAGACAGTGAACAATGAAAGTAGAAGGCCCTGGTTGTGGATTGTTAGCCAGAACTTGATGGACTCGATGCTGCAACGCTTGGAACTTCTTTGTTGCCTTGCAGCTTCCTGAAAAATTACTCAATTTAATAAACTAAAATGCACACAACTTGGGAACTTTGAAAAAAAAAAAAACAGTAAAGGTTATGACTTTACTTTTTGTCAAAAAAATAACAGTAAAGGTTAGGACTTTACCATGAATATAGCATTGTTTGAGAAGGTATAAGAACACAACCGGAGAAACATGGGTTAAGTCTGAAAATGCATGTAAACACAGAGCTCCAAGTGATTCAGCTTCCTCATGTTCTACCACAGAAACAGCTTCTTCAGGATCCAAACCCATCCAAAGATGTAATTTTTAAAACCTAATTGTTCCTACAAAGACAGAAACGAGATGATTGTTCCAATGAGCTATGAAAATCTATTTTTTAGGCATAAACAGTGACTAATAGGTTGAATAGTAGAATCTAAAATATGAAGAAGGTTAAGATTGTTCGCATCAAAATTTAAAAGGGAGATTCCAATTAGTTTTCTCACCGGAGAGAGAGACTAAACCGGTGAAGGAAGGGCGGAGAAATGTTGAGAGAAGAAGAAAAAGGAAGAGTCGGATTTATAAAAGAGATGGCCCCACCATCACATCTGTTTCCTCTTAACAGTATATGCTCCGTCCGTTGACTCCGTTCAGTTCAGGGTGCTTTGGTCTTTTCTAATTTTTAGCCATGCTTTAAGGAGTAAACTAGATTAATAACTTGAAAAAAGCTAGATTGGTAACTTAAAAAAAAAGATTAATAACTTGAAAAAGCTAGATTGATAACTTAAAAAAAAAAAAAAAATCAAAGCTTTATTTAGTTGAATCACAGACTTAAATATAATTGATACTTAAACATTTGAGATTTTGAGTATATAATTGAGTGTTATTGAATTTAACATCTCATTTTAATCAGATTTTCTATTTTTCATTTGTTGGTTTAAGAATCTCTAATATATAAAAAAGTGTATTCAACTGAGAATTTGAAATGATTGTACTGCACCAATAAATCCACTGTTATTAAAAATGATATTTTATAATGAAATTCACCTTTAGCGAAAATAATTTAAGTTGTAAAATTTTAATTTTTCAAGTGTTTTTATAGTGTTTGGATGAAGGTTTTTTAGTTGAGAAAGTCTAAATCACATGCCTTTATATGATATTCAAAAATGGTTTAACGAAAAAGTTCACCAATGCATATGAAATCATCTGAAATTTCATTACAAACCAAATAGCTTCACATTCTAGATTAAATACACACCCTATTGGCCTATTCTAAGAGATGGAAGTAAAGGGTTATAAGCAAAACTAGCTTTTGACCCGCGCGCCCGCGCGGATATTTATTCTTTATAATCATATATTTTTAATTTTTGAAAAGGCAGTTTTAATTGTTTATATATTTTATATTATAGATTCATATGTTCTTTAGAACTAACATTGATGTGTCTTGTTCACTGTGATTAGTCTTTACTTATAAACTATGAGATTGTATTTTTCTTTTATTGTATTTTTATTTAGTTTATTTGGCAAAGTAAGCACTAAAATGTGAGAGTTTTTCTATATAAAATTCAATTTTTTGAGAATTTAAAAAATAAATAGGTTATTTAGAGAAACAAAAATAATAATGAAACCAAGTTAAATAATATTTGGGTTATTTTTTAAAAAAAATTAATAAAAAAAAATTCTTGCAAAAATAGATTTTTTGTGGGTCAGACGGGTCAAATTTTTCAGTCGAAAAAATGACTCAACCCGCTACGGAGCGGGTTGGAAGGGGCGGGTCGGACTGAGCGATTGAAATTTTGTAACTAAATAATTTTACGAATTAATCACAAAACTAAAAAAAAAATGGACCATTTAATTGTTAAATATACAATCTTTCTCAAGTACACATTTCAGGTATAACCATTGTTAACTTATTTAGAAACATAAAAGAATGGTTTGAGACGTATAAAATAAAAATTTATTCATACCCGCATAATAACTTGATCTTGATTCTGTGATATTTTATATCATCAAATCAAAACTCTTAACAATCTATTTGTGATAAAACAAAAATAATATTCGCGCTTTTTAATCGCAGATCAAAAATTTAGTGTATTATTATAATATACACGTTTTGATGGTGTCATAGTTCAACTAATATTCAAAACATAAAGCTTTTTAATTTACAATCAGATTTTGGGCCTCAATAATTATTATTGATCATCTTATTGTTAATGGGCTTGCCGAAATCCACTAATTATAATGAAAGTTTCGGCAGATTTAATGTTAAGATTGAGTGGCATTAATCAGTAATTATTGTGCAAAAGAAATGGTTAAGTACTTTTTGTACTTCCCTTTTAATAAATTAGATATTCCGAACCAACTAAATTGGCACATCAACCTTTTTCAAAAGTCACCACAAATATTTTACCAAACAAAAAATTTTGGTTCATTGTATTCACTCTTCATCTCCCCATTTGCAGAAACCTATTACAAAAAAAATCAATGCATCTCTTCATTTCCTCTTTTGCAATAAATAATTACAACCATCAATGCAATCCACCATCTAACTGTTCCACTTCTATATTCATCGTTTTGTTCTCAATATATTTAACGATGGTTTGAACTATGGTAATGATGAACTATGGTTACCCTACCCTCTCCACACTGAAGACAACAAAACATCTACAAAAATGAATTTTCGAATTGATGACGGACTGCGATAATTGGCTGAAGAATCATCTCATAAATGCAGCAGACAAAGAGATTATGTATCTACCAAACAACAAACCAGTGCTGCTTATCAGATAGGAGATACAGTAAATTAATAATTTGAGTCGGTTGAAGACCGGTAAAATAATAAGATAATATTTTTTAAAAAATTATGTATATATATGATCCTTTTAAAATTATAAATTAATAATTTCTATATATACATATTTTATATAAATAAGAATTTATTATTATACTATTTATTTTATATTTCCAATAGAATTATCTTTATATTAAAGACCAACAAAAGTTTTTTTTTGGATCATTACAACAAGGTTTAATTCAGAATCAAGATATAGAAGTTGTAGGCACTTAGAATATAAACACGCGTTCCAGATGAAAAGAGGAGCAAAAACTAGGCTCCGCCTGTAATTGGCAAAAAACACGGTTAAGAGCTTGTCAGCTAGCCTCCCCCGGTAGAGTCTTCAAAAAGTCTAGTCGAAGACAAGGTTGAAATTTCACTAGAAACAAGCCAACCCCGTTCATTTTAGACAAGAGAAGAGCATGTGTCCTACACAAGATTTCAAAAGCCCAAATCGTGTCTCGTACAATGCTTTATAGTTGAATAACGGTTTGACAGTGCCCAACAAGAAATGTTCAGTAACATCCAAGAAATTCTTGCATAGTTATCAACCCCCTCACGTAAGAAATCGACACATATCTCCAGAAATTTAAGTAGCCATTCATCAGTATTATACGTATTAATCCTATCAACGTAAAAATGGATTGACAACTCCTCTTTATAACCCTGTTTGACAAGAGCTTTTTCATAACCCGACAAAAGAATACCGGATGTATACCAATAAGTATAGGGTAATCCACAGTGCAGTGCCTAAAGTATTTGAGGCCTAAGATAATTTTTTATTTAAATAATACCACAAATAGTAATATTAGTGTAATAATAACTTTTAATATAAAAGGTGAATAAAAGTATTTACTATTTAGTTACGTTGGATTTTAAAATTATTATATGAAAGAAAAATTATACAAACTTCTATAATGGCAATTGGCTAATTTTTTGTGGGAATTATATATATATATATATATATATATATATATATATATATATATATATATATATATATATAAAGTTTCAACATTAAAAATATAGTTAGTGTCCACAATAATAAATAAAAATAGCAATGAATGTTTGAATTTGAATTATAAAAAGAAAACATCTTTTTCAGTAATTATATTAACATTTTCTTTATGAATCTGTAAATTTTGGGTTCTAAAATTTTCAAATATGAAAGAGGCCTGAGGCCAATGCCTCAAATCTTATACAACAGGCACGCCTCTGGTAATCCACAATGTCCCAAAATACACGTGTCTTAGTGAGTGTTTCCGTATACTGTATTAGGACTGAGGCACGAGTTCGTAGGAAATATGCAGCATATCAGGTACGGTTTTTTGGGAAACTGCCGATCAGTCATGTTTTCGTCGAGAAATTGCGGATCAAGCATTTTGTTAATTTAGGGTTAGAGCACCATTAACCCAACAATCCATAATAAGTTGTTTAAAATTTTCTCTTTTTTTTTGTCTGATTATAAAAAAATAAAATAAAATAAGAAACTGACCAATCGCGGACCGCCATGTGATAGTGAAACCCACAATTGCTAAGCAACACACCAAATCCAACGTTTATTCTGCAGTTATTGGAGGCATTGTTTATTTTTTTGCTAGACCCCACTGATTATTATATATACTTCCTCCGTTTCAAATTATATATCATTCTAGCAAACTGCACACATATTAAGAAAGATAAGAATTTATCTATTATACCCTTGTCAATTAAAGTTATCTACAAGTTTAATTATATATGTATTTAATATTTTAAACAAGTAAGAAATTATTTATGTGTATAATCGTATTAGTCTCTTAGCATTCTCCACCAAATTATCTTTAACTATCGTTCAGTGAATTAATTATAATGATTACTCCCTCCGTTTCAAATAATATATCACTAGGTGATTTTCCCGTGCTCATGCACGGGTATGAATATTCATTAAAATAAAATTTTATAAGAATTGATTGATATTTACTTTTATTTTTGAATCAATTTATATTTATATTTTATATTAATAAATATTATACTATTCTATGATTTTGGATATGTTATTGTCGATTTAATTATTTTTTTGGATCAATAGTCGGTTTGCTTATCAATTTGATATATTGGATAATATCTATTTTTCGAGTTCAGCTATAATCTTTTTTTCTAAATATACTAAATTTTTTTTTAATTTTATTATTTTCATTTCGGTTGGTTATTGTCTTAGATATGTAAATATATTCTTAGATATGTAAAGATACTATGGTTTAATTATGTATAACTTAATATATATTCTGTTTAAAATGAAATATATAATAAGCTAAAGTGTTTGATTCAAAATTACATAAATGAATACAATAATAATCTTTTGAAGTCTCAGCATATATATAAATTCTACAAAAGAATTAAATTGTAATTGTATATATATATATATATATATTAATATGCTTTGAATCAACCTCTAATTTATATGTATAAAATTAAATATATTATTATTATTATTATTATAATAAATTATATTTTCTTATTTTATTTGGATGTTTAATTCTGGATATAAATTAGATTAGTCGAGTCAATCATTTTGTGAGTATATTGAGTTAAATATATTTTTAAATTAAAATTGATGTATAATTAATTTTTATTTTAGTTTAGTCAAATCAAATTAGTTTTATGTATCGCTTAAATATACATGTATTTTTATAATATCTATTTACTCTTTATTTTAGTTAAGTCAAATCAAATTAGTTTTATTTATCACTTAAATATACATGTATTTTCATAATATTTATCAAATTATATGTCAATTTCTAAAAAAAATTAGAAAATAAAGTGTAACTGATAAATTTTTGGATGTTCATGAACATATATATTTTTATTATTTTAAAAATAGATTTTATGTTATTTAAAAATATATATTAATGGGGTATTACTATTTTGTGAACTTTTCTTTTTAATAAAGTCATACTATCCCTTATATATTAAAGGAGAAACATTTAAAAAATTGTAACCTCAATTTTATAATAATTAAAAAGACCTCATGCTTAGGTGTCACTCAATTAGATAGTCAATTACATTCAATTGAAAAATAAATAGGTCCACATTCGATTTTTATATGTCGCTAGATACATTCGTTGGTCAAATTATATGATATGATGATATGATATGATATTTATGATAGAAGCATTTATGATTGTTCCCCTAGATATAATTACTATTTTATTTTCTTTCCATAAATAAAACCTACGAAATTACCATAAATGACTAATATATATATATGACACTTAATGATTCTAATAATAAATATTTGATAACAGTTTATATATCCTCCATCATTTTTCTTTAATTTTATATTATTAAAATAAATTAAACAATCAAATTAGCTATAAAATTAAACTGTAGATTTTTTCGTATAGGTTATATTTTGAATTTCAAAAAACGAGAATAAATAACTAAACTATTAAAATTATTATGTTAAAAATTAATGATCAATAGTTTAACATTTTTATTATAAAAAGATATCCATTATTTTAAAACCATATAAGTAAAAAGTATCATTCAATAATAAAACAAATATATATACAGATTAAACTATATACCATATAAGATTACATGAATATTTTAATTTCAAAATCCTCAATAAATTTTCAAGAACATTTATAAATTATAAAATTATTAAATTTTTTACGTTGAAATTTTTTGTTATCAATGATTAAAATATCTTAGTCCTTTTTAATTTTATATTTTTAAAAGATATTAACAATCGATAATATGGTTCTTTTTGGTATATACCATACAAACCAAATGGATGTGATTTTATAAAAACCATAGGATTTGGATATGGTTTGATTTATAACCGATTAAACTGAAACATGTAAATATGTATATATTTATAACGACGCATGAATATATATTTGTTACATGAGTTGAATTATCTCTATAATATTATTTGAGAAGTCACTTTCTTAGGTGTCGCGCTCACGTTACCTCTCACGTTGGTTGATTACTATGATACCCCTAATGAATTAAAAATACAATTAACTATTATTTCCTTTTTAAAAATTTCCAAATAACAATATAAAATAAAAAGAAAACATTTATAAAATTTACAAAACTATTTAAAAACGAAAATATAAGTACATATAATATGATTTAATAAAAAAAGGAAAGTTCACAAAATAATATTATTTAATTTAAATATATTTTAAATAACATAAAATATACCTTTGAAGTAATAAAATACTTTATATATATATATATCTTCTTAGATAAAAAAAAAAACAATATCTGTGTATAATGTGATTTCAAAAAAAAATTTCACACAAAAAATATTGCTATTAGAAAAAGAAATATTAAAAAAAAATAGACAATAAAATATATATATTTTCAAAATAATTATTTTTCTATATATCTATCTATTTTATTAGATGATCACATAAATAATCAACTAAAATAAACTGATATATGTTTAATTGACATTTTTTATAATTAGTATTATTGAAATTATTTTTTAGTATATTTATTTGCCTATAATATCTTACAATTACAGTAAAACTGTAAATTCTATTTTACTTATATATTATAATTTCTCAAAAACAATCACTTTTTACTAAATATTTTAAGAGATACTAAAAATAAAACTAAAAATAAATTTAATAATAAACATCTTTTGATCAAGTAACTACAATTATTTTAAAATAGCATAACACTATATAATCTAACGAGGTAGATATATTATATTTTAATAGTTAAAATTATCTGTTTTAAGAATAAGGATTCTGATTTACTTAAGTATTTTGATTATGGTTATATTAAGTTTCACAAACATAGAAACATAAAATAACTATAATTATTTTAAAATACCATAACACTATATAATTTAACGAGGTAGATATATTATATTTTAATAGTTAAAATTATCTATTTTCTTAATAAATCTTTTGATTTTAATTTTCTGTTTTTATTTTTGTAAAATTTAATATAACCATGATCAAAATACTTAAGCAAATCAGAATCCTTATTCTTAAAATTATTTAAAATAAATTTCAGTTTACCATCTAATCAATCTAAAGCATAAATTTATTTAGAAAAATTCATTAGTTACTTATGTATGTAATTTAGAATAAGACACTTTAGTTTTTATTTTTTTCCCTTCTAACCACAAAAAAATCATAAGTTATATATAATCTTACTAAATATACTTATATTTCTAAAATAACAACCAGCATAAATCAAAATAAGATAATAAATCAAATTTTAATATATTTAAAATATAAAAGATTATAGTTGAATTCAGAGAAATAGATAAAATCCAATATATCTAAATGATAACTAAATCGGCCGTAAAAACAATAAAAAAACTAAATATAACATATCTAAAATTATATATATAATTAACGTAATAGAATATTATAATATAAATTAGACATACAAACTATAAATTAATTTAAAAATTATAGTAAATATCAATCAATTATTAT
This sequence comes from Eruca vesicaria subsp. sativa, assembly GCA_932364175.1. Taxonomy (NCBI): domain Eukaryota; kingdom Viridiplantae; phylum Streptophyta; class Magnoliopsida; order Brassicales; family Brassicaceae; genus Eruca; species Eruca vesicaria. Next base: position 154,594 of record CAKOAT010535154.1, read on the forward strand.
TGTATATTTATTTTATAAATATACATGCCCGTGCATGAGCACGGAAAAATCACCTAGTAATCATAATTTGTAAATAGCTAACAATTTATTACAACTTAGACTTCTTATTTTGATATTTTGTTTTTTTAACAGTAACTAAATTGAAGTAAAGATTATATATTTGATGGACAACAATTAGTTGAAATTATTTACAACTTTTTTTTATATTTAAACAAACAGAGTTGTGTTCAATCGAAGACATATTGGTTTGATGAACACTAAATATGGAAGAATATAAACACTTTTCTTTCATGCTTCTGTTTTGTTTTTTTATTTTTATTTTCAAAATTTAGTGTTTTGATATTAATTCTAGATTTGATCATTTTATTAGATGATAGAAGCCTTTTTGTTTTTTATTCTTTTATTTAAATATATAATATTTTTTAATAAATGACTCTGTGACAATATGACTCTAAATATGATCATATTATATATTTTTATAATATATAATATGATCTCAAACTAAATAATCATGTTTTTGGTATAAAATTGAATAAACTGAAAACCGATGCTATATAAACCAAATCAAACTGAAGTACATGTAGATTTAGAATAGTAGTTATATGTTAATAATCGAAATACCAAAAAATCGAGTCGAATCGAAATCCGATATCCGGATTTAACACCTCTAATCCGAATGAAACCAAACTATTGTTTCATTTTTCCAAACATAATAAAAATAATAGCTTCATCCCGCGCAAGGCACGGGTCTTATCCTAGTGTATATATTAATGGAGGTATTACTATTTTGTGAAATTTCCTTTTTTTTAATAAAGTCATATTATATAAATATAATTTCGTTTTTAAATTTGTTTTAAAATTTTAGAAATATTTCCTTTTTATTATATATGTTATTTGGAAAAAAATTAAAAAAACTAAATAAAAAAATTTAATAATAATCTTAAAATCTAACAATTCATTAAGGGTATATGTGTAATCAACCATCGCGAGAGTTAACGTGAGCGCGACACGTAGGAAACTGACTTCTCAAATAATATTATAGAGATTATAGCAAATTACACACATATTAAGAAATGTAAGAATTTATCTATTATACCATTTTCAATCAAAGTTATTTACAAATTTAATTATATATGTATTTAATATTTTAAACAAGTAAGAAATTATTTCTGTGTATAACTGTATTAGTCTCTTAGCATTCTCCACCAAATTATTTTTAACTATCGCTGAATGAGTTAATTATAATGATTATTAGAATTTGTTATCTTCAATATAGTTAGATGGAAACTAATTTTTTTGACGTTTCTCTGCACGCAAACAAACAAAAAAGTGGAAGTAAATAAGAATTTCAAAACTTTTGAACTTTTGAACGTCAGTATAAGTATAAACACAATCGTGGACTAGCAGAATTATCAATGGCTCATTCAGATCAAAACTTTTCACATCCAACAAACAAACAACATTCTTTTGATTTAAACACTCTTCCAACCGATAATGGTGATTATGACCATGACGATGGAGGTGACTCATGTCATATGGAAAGCGGAGGATCAATACCGATCAGAGTTATATCATTTTCCGTGAGTGGTATTTTAATCGACGTTAACTTAAACTTAGCGGAAGACACTTATACTCAAGTATTAGAATTAGTTGTGAATCAGCTTTTTGAAGAAAGTGAAGATCACTTAGGTGAAGATCAAGGTAAAATGTTTACATATAAATTTATCCATGCTAAATCTTAAAGTCAAGTTTCGGATTTCGATTTAATTTTCATAGTTAAATTTATTATATTGATAAGATTGTTGAACCCATAAAAAAGTGGCTTTCTTATTATCCGTCATGAAACATTTGATTTGTTTATAATTGTAGTAACATGTAGAGATAGTCTGTATGTGACACAACACTATTGACTTTTAACAATTGTTGCCTGGAACACAATTCTATATTGATTTTTAATTCTTGTTGGAAGTTTTTTTTAACACATTATAAATTATAAGAAATATTACATAAATAATATTATATTATTATTTGTTACAAAAAATGGTTGCATGCAATGGCAACACATCAATCATTGTTTAAGACTGACTTTTAGTACTGCACGTAATATAGTTTTTGAGTAAAAATCTCAGATACTTTTAATGAGGGAAAAAATGATCTTTCATACTCTTACGAAATCTCAGATACTCTCTACTCTTCCTGAAATAAGAGATTTCCAATTTTACCCTTACGTTTTCCCTCTTCAATTTAAAATTTGAATTTCGAATTTTAGGTATCAAATTCAAAATTTGAATTTAGAATTTTAGTAATACGAGAAACTAAGTTGAACTAAGTTACACCATTGTCAAAAATACACTTGTTATAATTATGTCTTAGTTTTACCAAGTTATACATTTGTCAAATGTACAACTTAATAAAACTAGAACCTAATTACACAAGTTATACAGTTTTACCAAGTTGTACATTTGTCAAAGGTACAACTTGGTAAAACTAGAACCTAGTTATACAAAGTTATACAGTTTTACCAAGTTGTACATTTGTCAAAAGGAGCAACTTCGTAAAACTAAAACCTAGTTACACAAAATTATACAGTTTTACCAAATTGTACATTTGTCAAATGAACAACTTGGTAAAAACTATAACCTACTTACACCAAGTTATACAGTTTTACCAAGTTACACGAAAGTGAAACTATAAATCCAGAAAAACTTGGTAAAACTAATAGTTACAGTTACGTAAAAGTGCAACTTAATAAAACTGTTTTTCAGGGTTTGTAGTTTCACTTTCGTGTTATAGATCAAAAAACTTAAAATAAAGAAAGTAGATGGAAGAAGAGACAAATCTAAGAAAATCTGAAACGAATCTAACAAAAACGGAGACAAAACTAACAAAGAAAAAAACATAAAAAAGAGAAAACGGAAGAAACAAAAGAAAAGGAGGAGGAAGCAGAGGCGGAGGTGGAGGTGGGAAGCAGAGGTGGAGACAGAGGTGGAAGAAGAAGATGAAGCAGAGGATAAGGAGGAGGACGATGACGTGAAGGAAGAAGAGAAAAGGAACAAAGTTTACTAGATTTTTTTTACTAAAAAACTATAATGAGAAGAAGAACAAGAAGAATGAGGGAAAAATAGCAGAGAGAAAGTATTTTGGAGAAGATAAAAATAGAAGAAAGCGTTATAAGAAGAAAATTAGGTTTAGTGGTATGATATGTAAATAATCATTAAGGGGTTATTATTATTTTAGTCAATTTTTGAACTAAAAATAAATTAAAAAAATAGAAAAAGAGAGGAGTATCTCAGTTCCTTTTTCTTTTTTTTTGGAGGAGTACTTGAGCGTTTGACTTATATAGTTTTTAGATCCGTGGTTTGGGTAACAAGGTTTTGGCGTATTATTAATTTCTTTACATGACATTAACAAACACGATTTATGGGCCGGATAAAGTTCAAAGAACGTCTAATTGTGTAAAGCCCAAAACAAAAGGCTTAGGTTAGTTAAGGCTTGTGATACGAAAACCCTAGTTTCTCTAGGCCGTCTTTATTATAAATAAATCTCTTTTCGATAGTCAATAACACCAGCGTCTCACAGGGTTTTGTTCTCTGTTCTTCTCGTTCATTTGTATCTCTTGTAATTGGAGTTTATTCATTCGTGGCTCCGATTCATTGTTATATTCTGGTTGGAAGCGATTCTTGTTGCGATTAAGAGTCTCTGATCTGCCACTAGTGTAATTAGGTATTATTTGTGTGATTCGTGTCCTAACGGCGATGATGATAACATATAATCCCAGCTCTATGAGACCTTTTGTGGTCAAGGAGTACAACTATGTTCATACATATATCTGAGCCTTATATTCTTGATTTCTATTGTTTTTTTTTTAATTATTTTCTGTGTGTTTGATACTGTTTTTTGGGGGTTTAAGCGGCTGTGATGATACCATATTATCCCAGCTCATTATGAGACCTTTTGTGGTCACTGAGAATATCTGTTTTCTAACATTTTTCTGAGCCCTTAAACCCTGAAATTCATATTGCTTTTTGTTTATTAGAAAATTTAGTTAAAATTTTGATTATCTTCCCTGTGATGATTTAAATGCTAATGTATACCTGATAAAGTCTTAAGTGATTTGTAATTTATCTTCTGAGGGACCAATTATGTTTTTGTTTTATAGTTTGTTATTTTTGTTTGGAATTAGACAAAGTGAGAGGCAAACGATTCCCCATGATGGTTTAACCATGCTAATACTGATGTCCTTGACTGAAACAATGTTAAGTTACTGAGGGATTTTCTGTTTGAATTTTTTTGAGTTTTCTTTTCTTTTCAAATAGTTCGAAAATTCTTTTCTATATCAAAGAACTGTTTATATTTATTAGGCCAGCATTAACGCAGGTTTCAGATGAGTTTCTTATGCATGGGGCCCCCAGATTTTGACAAAAAACTGTCTCCAAAGTTACCAAATAAGAAACGGCATTGTAGAGGTTTTTTACTGTTTGTGGGCCCCATTGACATGTGGCGGCCCACAATTAGTTTCTTTTTCTCTTTTTTTAAAAAAATTTTTTTTCTAAAAATATAAGAAACCTATATTAGGTTTTTGGGTTAATCATGCCCTTAGATCCTAGATATTGTGATCTGATTCTTATATTGTTTTTATCATATTATGTCGACAGTTATTGATCAGAAAATGTCTCAAATTCCACGCAGTGCTACTATGGATGATAGTTTTGCAGCATAATAAGATTGTGCACCAAACCTTACAATTGAAGTCAATTGCAGTCTGTGAAATCAAAGCGGCTACAGTATCCTGGACATGTTGAGTATCAATTGATTGGTGCCCCGTAATTTCAACCAAATAAGTGCTGAGTTTTCTCGTTTTTCAGTCGAAAAACAAACAAAATAGTTTCTAATTCGATATTGTCTTATCTTTCAAGTTGATTTTATTATACAGTGTAAATTATCCCGTGTAATTGTCAAATCTACACAAAGTTTATTTTCATAATTGAGTTTTATTGATATTAATCAAAGTTAATGCAGTCAATCAATAATATATTAAACTTCTAATTAACAAAAGTCGAGTTACCCAGCTCCTGAACCTGATCCATTGTCGATTTAATACAATGAATTAATGAAAAACACTAAAATAATACTTCCTCTGTTTGTTTTAATATAAGTGTCACTCTACATCTATGCACACGGATTAAGGAAACAATTAATTTTACATATTTCCTATATAAAAACACAATTACCCATACACCTAACCATATTTTAACCAATAGAAAAACAAATTACATAATAAAATTAATAAATTTTGCATTGAAAACCAAAAACGACACTTATTTTGTAACACAAAAAATTCTCTACAACGACACTTAATATAAAACGGAGGGAGTACTAATCTACAAAAACTCTTGTTATCTTAATTTGTATATTCCAATTCTACATTAATTTTCTATAAAAATGACAAATTTCAAAAAAAATACAACCTGATCAATTATTGTAAAAGATATTCATCAATCCACAAAAAAACTTGGAATCACAGTCTTGTATAATACAATATTTCTCTTAAAAAATTAGTTTCCAAAATAACATCTTTAAAATGAATTATTTAAGAGTAATTTAGTCCAATATACTAAAAGAAATAGATATTTAAGGATTTGCCATATTTTGAAGGAGAAAAGTAGTGATAGAGAGGAAAAAAAAGGAGGAAACAGAGTATAGAACTAAATAAAGGGTTTTGTGTATGTAAGAAATGCAAATAATCATTATTAAAAATACAATTTATTGATCAAAAATTCTAAAATAATACTCATCAATCTACAAAAAAATTTGATATCCTAATTTCTAAATCATAATCTCATATCTACATTATATCTCTAAAAATAGTTACTTTCCAAAAACATTATTTAAAAATAAAACCTTTTAATGAAAATTCTAAAAGAATATTTATTAATCTACAAAACCTTATTGTTATACTAATTTGTAAATAACAGTTTCAAATCTACAATATTTCTCTGTAAAAGTTGACAATCACATATCTACAATATTTCCTCTGAAAAATGACTACTTTCCAAAAAAATAATATTTTCAAAAATTATTGCTACCCTAATTTGTAAATCAAAAGCCCATATATACAATATTTTTCTTGAAAAGGATCACTTTCCAATAATAGCATTTTAAAAAGTTTACTTAAAAAATATAACCTATCAATCAAAAATTCTAAAGCAATACTCATCAATCTGCAAAAATTCTTGTTATCCTAATTTCTAAATCACAATCTCATATCTATCATATTTCACTAAAAAATGGTTACTTTCCATAAATAGATTTTTTTAAAAAAGTGTATTTAAAATTACAAACTATTGATCAAAAATATAAAAGAAGGTTCATCATTCTACAAAAAAATATTGCTATCCTAAATTCTAAATCAAAATCCCAAATCTTCAATATTTCTCTACAAAAATGATTACTTTTCAAATATAGCAATTTTAAAATTTATTTTAAAAATACAACTTAGTGATCAAAAATTCTAAGAAAATACTCATCAATCTACAAAAATTCTATTTACCCTAATTTCTAAAATAAAAATCTCATATCTACAATAATTCTCTACGAAAATGATGACTTTCCAAAATAGCATTTTTATCAGTTTCATTTTGAAAAATGTAACATATTGACAAAAAAACTCTAAGAGAATACTCATCAATAAATTGTTGTTTTCCTAATTTCTGAATCACAGTCTCAAGACTATAATATTTTTCTATAAAAATAAAAACTTTCCAAATAATAAAATAAAAAAAGATGGCTACAAAAAAATATTAGACACCATGATAAAGTATTTTTAAAAATATATATTTTAAAAATACAACATATTAATGAAAAATTCTATTAGAATATTCATTAATTCAAAAAGTTTCTTTTTATCCCAATTTCTAAATCACACCCACAAATCTACAATATTTTATTTTTCTATACAAATAAAAACTTTCCAAATAAAGTATTTAAAAAAAAATATATATTTTAAAAATACAACATTTAATGAAAAATTCTATTAGAATATTCATCAATTCACAAAGTTTCTTTTTATCCTAATTTCTAAATCACAACCACAAATCTACAATATTATTTGATAAAATGATAACTTTCCCAAAATAGCCTTTTTATCAATTTTATTTAACAAATAAAACCTATTGATCAAAAATTCTAAAAGAATACTCATCAGTCTATAACAAATGTTGTTCTCCTAATTTCTAAATCACAGTTTCAAAATTATAATATTTTATAAAAATTATAACTTTACAAATATAGTATTTTAAAAAATATTTAAAAAAAATACAACCTATTAACGAAAAATTCTAAAAAAATATTCATCAATCCACGAAATTTTTTTGTTATCCTAATTTCTAAATCACAATTCTAAATCTACAATATGTCTATGTCTCTATAAAATGATAACTTTCTTAAAATAGCATTATAATTTACTTATTTAAAAATATAACACATTGTTCAATGATTCTAAGAAAATACTTATCAATCTACAAAAATTGTTGTTTTTCTAATTTCTAAATCAAAGTTCCAAAAATTTTCCTATAAAAATGATAACTTTCCAAATATAATATTTTTTAAATATCTATTTTTATAGAGTAGAGTTTATTCCCTCTTTATTAAGACACGTCATCAAATAGTGTTTCCAGAGGTCGATACATGTCCTTATCACTATACACATCGTTTCATTGAAAATATGCAGACAATTTATGGGCTTCGTCTCTATTTCAGGCTTATTTTCTCACAACATACCAAGCCCATCTCGATCTGTTTAAACGATGCTTCAAACGTCGTTTTCTA
>CAKOAT010535154.1:162520-172945 GCA_932364175.1 Eruca vesicaria subsp. sativa
GGGGGGGGGGGGGGGGGGGGGGGGGGGGGGGGGTCTCGACTATAAAAAGGTATGCTTTCATGCTTAGACAACCATTTTCTCATTATTTACTCAGAAAATGGTTCTTCCATGATTCTCTTTTTCACATAGTGCACCTTTTGTTTTCTCTTTACTAGGATTTGTTTTTTGATTGGAGTGGGAAGAGGTTCTAATCATGGTGTCGATGTCTGTCGTCGGATCAGGGGCCTAAGAGGCGGGAGGACGAGGAAGAGAGAGTTTGTAATCTATCAATGAAAAATTCTAAAAGATTCATCAATCCACCAAAAAATTGTTATCCTAATTTCTAAATCTCTATCTCAAATGTACAATATTTCTCCATATAATGATGACTTTCCAAAATAGCATTTTATCAGTTTTATTTTTAAATATAACCTAATGATAAAAAATAATAAGAGAATACTCATCAATCTACAAAAAATATTGTTTTCTAATTTCTAAATCACAGTCCAAAAATTATAAAAAAATTCTACAAAATGATAACTTTTCAAATATAGTATTTTGTAAGAAAATATATATTTTAAAAATACAACATACAGTAAAACCTCAATAAATTAATAAAGTTGGGACTTTGAAATTTTATTAATTTATAGAGATATTAATTTACAGAAGTTTCTTTATTTAGATTTTTTATTTTAAAATATATTTTTATAAGTAAGAAAAATATTTAATTTTAGTGTATAGACATTAATTATTATTTTGATATAATATTACTAATCCTCATAAAAAGTATATTATGTATTAGGAAAATATAAAAAAATTAAATTATGAATAGAAAATAAACAATAAAATAATAGTTTCTTACTTATATAAAATATGTATACATATAAATTATTGATTTATAATTTTAATGGGACCATAGATTTACATAGAATGTTCTAAAAAGTTATTATTTTATTATTTTATCGATTTTTGTCAAATTTTGAATCGGTCCAAGTTCGAACCGGAGAAATTTATTAATTTATAAAGATCATTAGTTTATCAAGTATTAATTCATAGAGGTTCTACTATATCTATAAAAATTATAAAAGAATATTCCAATCCACAAATTGTTTTGTTATCCTAATTTCTAAATCACTATCTCAAATGTACAATATTTCTCCATAAAATGATTAATTTCCAAAATAGCATTTTTATAAGTTTTATTTTAAAAAATATAACCTAATGATAAAAAATTATAAGAGAATACTCATAAATCTACAAAAATTATTTTTTCCTAATTTCTAAATCACAGTCCAAAAATTATAAAAAAAAAATCTACGAAAATGATAACTTTCTAAATATAGTATTTTAGAAAAAATATATATATATTTTAAAAATACAACATATCTATAAAAAATTATAAAAGAATATTCCAATCCATTTTTTGTTATCCTAATTTCTATATCACAATCCAAATCTACAATATGTCTCTATAAAATGATAACTTTCCTAACATACCATTATTATCAATTTTATTTAAAAATATAACATATTGTTTAAAAATTATAAGAGAACATATCAATCTACAAAATTTGTTTTTTTCCTAATTTCTAAATCACAACTTCAAAACAATATTTTTTTTTCTATAGAAGAGATAACTTTCCAAATATAACATTTTTAAAAATATATATTTAAAAAACACAACCTATTGATAAATTTTTAAAAGAAGATTCATCAATCCACAATTTTGTTATCCTAATTTCTAAATCACAATCTCAAATGTAAAAATTTTCTCCATAAAATGATAACTTTCTAAAAATAGCATTTTATCAATTTTATTTTTAAATATAACCTAATAATAAAAAATTCTAAGAGAATACTCATCAATCTACAAAAAATACTGTTTTCCTAATTTCTAAATCACAGTCCCAAAATTATAATATTTTCTACAAAAAAATGATAACTTTCCAATTATAGTATTTTAAAAAAACAGTATTTAAAAAGTACAGCCTATTGATGAAAAAATCTAAAAGAAACTTCATCAATCCACAAAAAAAGTTTGCTATCCTAATTTCTAAATCACAATCCAAAATCTACAATATGATTTTATAAAATGATAACTTTCCTAAAATATCATTATTATCCATTTTATTTAAATATATAACCTTTTGTTCAAAAATTCTAAGAGAATAATTACCAATCTAAAAAATGGTTGTTTTTCCTAATTTCTAAATCACAGTTCCGAAACTATGTATAATTGTTTTCTATAAAAACTGATAAATTTCCAAATATAATATTTTTTAAAAATATATTTAAAACACACAACCTATTGATGAAATTTTTTTAAAAAGGATTCATCAATCCACAAAAAAATTTGTTATCCTAATTTCTAAATCACTATCTTGAATGTACAATATTTCTCCATAAAATGATAACTTTCCAAAAATAGCATTTTATCAATTTTATTTTTAAAATATAATCTAATGATAAAAATTCTAAGAGAATACTCATCAATCTACAAAAAATATTGTTTTTCTAATTTCTAAATCACAGTCCCAAAATTATAATATTTTCTTCAAAAATGATAACTTTTCAAATATTTTATTTTAAAAACAATATTTAAAAAATACAACCTATTGATGAAAATTCTAAAAGAATGTTCATCAATCAAAATTCTACAAGAATGTTCATCAATCAAAATTTTTTCTTAAATCACAATCCCAAAGTTACAATATGTCTCTATAAAAAGATAACTTTCCTAAAATAACATTATTTTTTATAAAAGTTATAACTTTCCAAATATAATATATTTAAAAATATATATTTAAAAAACACAACCTATCGATGAAAAGTTCTAAAATAAGATTCATCAATCTTTTTTTTTTTTGTGTGCTGCCCATTTTAAGCTAGATCAAGTGGTGGTCAGACGAACCAATTCTCCGGAGAGCCTCTCCGTGTGACCTGTCTGATTTATATGGGAAAAAGTGAATTCTTTCTTTCTTGCTTCCTTAGCTAGTGCGTCCGCTCGACCATTCATACAACCTGGAATATGAGAAAGCCTTACATCCTCGAAGTCCTCCAGTTAACGCAGGAACCTCTCAATCTCTGTCGTGAAGTTCGGTCATTCCTCCGGATTATTAGTCATGTCTACTAGATCTGAGTAGTCCGTCTCAATCCGTACCGAAGGAATCCTCAGGACTCTCAGGCAAGAGACTGCCCAAAGAAACCCTTCCATCTAAAAAAAGATTCATCAATCCAAATAGCCTCTTGTGATAACTTCATTAGGTTATCACATCCTAATGTATACCATTAGATTAAAAGTAATTTTTCTGAAAGGTTCAAAAGATTTTCTAAAAGATTTTTTTTTTAAAACAGTTCAGAATTTTTTTCTGAAAGATTCAGAATTATTTCTGAAGGATTCAGAACTGTTTCTGTATGGTTCTAAGTATATTATATTAGTATATATATATTTTTAATCATAAGATATTTTAACACATGTCACAATATTAAAAGTAAAATTCTTATCAAATAATTTTCTTACAATTATTTTTGGTTATGATTTTAAAATGGAAAATTGCTATTAAAACTTTTCCCAAATTCGTTTTATTATATTAGTATATATAATAATGGCATACATTACGTACTTTTATGAGAAACGTTTAAAAATGATACATTACATACAAGTGATGGTCGAGACAAATGATACTTTTATCTTCTAGATTGAACTCGAAGCAGTGTTAAGTATAATAAACATAGAAAATCAGTCTCAAGAACAGATCCTTAAGGCGAATACTTTGAATAGCTCTACAAATAAACAAGTGCTGGTACTCTGTATTGGAGCAGAATCAGCCTCTTTAAAATTAAGTTAAGCTATCATCAACTAATTTCTAAATCACAATCACAAATCTACAATATTATTTGATAAAATGATAACTTTCCCAAAATAGCATTTTTATTAATTTTATTTTTAAATATAACCTATTGATCAAAATTTTTAGAAGAATACTCATCAGTCTATTAAAAATGTTGTTCTCCTAATTTCTAAATCACAGTTCCAAAATTATAACTTTACAAATATAGTATTATTAACAAATATTTTTAAAAATACAATCTATTGGAAAATTTCTAAAAGAACATCCATCAATCCACGAAAATTCTAAAAGAATATTCATCAATCCACGAAAAATACAATGTGATTAACCGATGGTTACCAATCGATCGGAGCCTTAATCTCTACGGAAGAGTTTTCTACTGTCCAGTAGGCATTATGGATTCTCTTGACAAGTTAACCGGCATTTACATCTTGCTCTCAAGTCTTAACCATTAATTGTTTTTGTAGATTAACTTATGCCATATTAAACTCTTTCGAAAATCTGTGTTGGGCATGCTGTGGTTTAAAGAGAGCTTGAATAATTTTCTTATTAAAAGAATAGAGTAAAAAGCACACATTCCCCCATCCTTTAAATCTGAGTCTTACTGTATTCCCCATAATCTTTTTCCTTCCCCAAGACACATTCGTCTCTCTCTCTCTCTCTTCCGCTTCAAAGAGCTAACAACTTTTTGTTTTCTGAAATGGCAACAGAAGAAATGAAACCGGAAACTAAGAAAACAGAACAGAAGCAATCCCCACAAGTCAAAGATCTTACTCCACCAAGCCTTGCTCTTCCATACAAGGTATTATTTACTCTTTCTGCATAAAACTTTATGTTTGAGTATTTGAACTCAATAATCCATGTAGTTAGTTTATAAACTTCACTATCTCGAGATGAATCTTCTCGAAAACCCATTGATAAGTATTCTACTATTCTACAAGTATAACTATTTTTATTTTGTCTTTCGTATATATATATATTTTCAATAATTTGTTCTTTATTTATTTTGTGTATCTAATTTTTTTGACGTGCAGACATGCAACTTGAAGGTTTCCATTCACTGCGAAGGCTGCAAAAGAAAAGTGAAAAAAATCCTTACCAGCATTGAAGGTACACATATATAATCACTTTCAGTGTTGTTGTTGGTTTTAAACTTATGAAATAAATCTCTTTTTTTGTGAGGAATATAAAATTATGGTTACAGGATTGTTAAATTTATTATTGAGCATACAAATGTAATTTTTTTTTTGTAGGTGTTTATAGAGTGGACATTGATGTGAAGCAGAACAATGTAACGGTGATGGGAATTGTCTCACCAGAGATTCTGTTAAAGAAGCTTCACAAGGCAGGCAAAAACGCCGATCTATTGCCGGAGATACCCGACCCGGTAGAGAACAAACCCCATGACCCGAAAGAGAATAAACCCGTCGACCCGAAAAAGAAGAATAAAAAGAAAAAAGAAGAAAAACCGGAAATAACCGATAAAGTTGCCTCTTCCGGTTCTGATAAACCGGAATCTGAAAAACCTGCCGGCGCCGGAGAGTGTAGTTCCGGCGACAGCAGTGAAGCTTGTGTTCCAGTGAAAGAGGATAAATGCAAAAAGAAAGACTCTGCTCCGGCAGATTCTCCGTCACCTTCACCGGAGACGGCACCGACGGAAGAGAAGAAAGCTGAAGAGAGTAGTGGCAGTGTTGGTAAAAAGAAGAAAAAGAAAGGGCAAAACATGAGCAGTGTTAACAATCCTAACGGTGGACCCGGCCGTACTAGATCACTTCCTTCACCCATTACTACTCCTGCAGCAGAAGATCACGACCGTTTAATCAATCAACCAGATGGCCATCAAATGCCAACCAATAACATTGCGCCACGTCAGGATATGTATCCCTATCCACCAAGCTACTATGCGCCGCAGGTTATGTATGGCGTAAGCTATAACGTTGCTCAACCTCCGTTGAGCGTAGACGCTGCATCGTATTACTCACATGCGCCACCTCATTCCTATGCGTATATGCACCCTGGCTATCTACCGCCCGATCAAAACCCGTATCCATCTCGACCGTCCGATTCGTTTGAGTTATTCAGCGATGAGAACCCAAATGGTTGTTCGGTGATGTGATTCTGAACGAAGGATGCAATTACTAAAATGACCTTGAACTTTCGCTTATACGCCTTGTATGATTAAAAGGTGGTCTCGTATTTGATAGTTGTTGTACACGTGAAAGTGAGTTAGTGGTCTAATGAAACCTTCATTGTTAGGTTTTGAAACTATGATTATGTTTGGATAAAGTTAAGATGTTGTTTTTTTCTAGCTTTTGTTTAAATTTAATGGTTTTAGATCCTTTGACCTAACTTTTGCTCTATTTTTTTTGCTTTATTATTTGTTTTCCACCTTTTATTCACTGGATCTTTAATATCTAAAGTAGCTAAAAAGAATAGTTTCTGAATCAGTTAGATAAACGATGGGGGAAAGCAAGAAATGTGGAATAGGCATTTATGCAATATTGCAATGCTTAGTTGTAAGGGAAAATTGTGATGCGTAAAGTATAGAAGCTGACTGGGCACTTTTTTGGTCTATTGTTTTTGTTTTCTGTTCTCACAATGACGTTTGTATTGATCACTTGTAGTGCATGGGGACATGTAAAATTTGAATGATCTTGACCTTTCAAATCTAGTTTTCATTGTTACATTTATTGTCCTATATTAAGGTGCTATACTAGCTGATAAGAAAAAGAAAACAAATTAAAGGCTCTGTCTTGCTTTTCTTTGTAAGTTAATTATAGCTTCGATAAATGTAAAATTTCTTTAAAAATGAAAAGCTGAAACAGTGAACTTCTCGAGAAAAAGTAGGGAGGTTTTAGGAGAGGGTAATCTACAAAATCACCTATTCTCGCTTGTCTAGAATCAATGATGTCAGAAATAAGTTACGTAAAAACAGTAACTCGACGCTTTTGTTTTAGGATCTTACTAAACATGCTTTCACGGTGTTATTAAACTAGACTGACACAAACATAACATGTATACTCCGGTAAAAAACAAATGAGCAAAGACACGAGAACAAATCACATAAACATTATTGTCAAGTTTACAATACTCCGTAAGAACAATTATACAGAAAAAAAACAAGATACATCACATCAATCTACCGTAGTTGTAGTCTAGTTTACAAATTACATTCTTCTCCAGACTCCTACTGATATATATATATATATCAACAAAACGTGAGAATAGACTTTAAAAAAAAAGAAGAGATTATTATTAAAAGTGAATTAGCCAAATACACCTATACACGTCTCAATTAGTGACTTGTACATGAGTTGACATTAATTGTATCTCTTATACATTTTAAGAAGTAATTGAACGAAAATAACCTTGTTTTAAGACAAAAGCTTCTATTTTCTACAATGACATCGCTAACATCCTTATCTTCTCATATGTTTATTTAAAATCAGTTTTATGGTTTTATTTCCCCATGCTCATCTCTTTCTTTTATCAATCAAGCTTTTAGAAAAAAAAAACAAATTCAAAACTCGATTTATCATTGTCTTCTACTAAGATTAAAAAATAAATTGATAAATTTTTACTAAGATTCACACAAAGTTTCAAAACCTATATTAACATCTCTGGTACATGTATTTGTTAATAATTAATACCTCTGTTAACATCTAAAATATTTATTAGCAGCTAACATCTTTGTTAACACCTATGGTACATGTATTTGTTAACAGTTAACACCTCTGTTAGCATCTACAAATATTGTTAACACTTAACACCTCTGTTAACATCTATAATATTTGTTAACATATTTTATGTTATATAATTAAACAATAGAAAATTTCATAATAAAATTGTAAAACATTATTATTCTCTGATAAACAAAAAAAATAGTTTGTTTCTGTAGAATCAATCTCATGAAAACACATAAAAAAAGTTTAGAGAAAAAATACTATAAAATAGAAAGAGAATACGTAAGAAAACGAATTCATAAAAAAAAATCTCATCTATAAAATAGACTAATAGCATGACTTACACACCTATGTTAGATACAGCTCCTAAGTAGAGGTGAAATAGTCTAAAAAATAAGAGATAATTGGCTAAAGTGCCCTATTTGGCACCTATAATTAGAGACTTACCCATGATGTGACAATCACTTTCCTTGGACCATTTTGCCCTTCTCTACACTCTCTCTCCTCTCTTTGACATCTCATCCCTTTTTTCTTCTCTTCAATCCCTAATTATTTTACAAATCTCTATCATTCTATATATAATTAAATTTTAAATTTCATTATTTTTTCATAAATGGCTTTGAATCCTCAAATTTTTTGACCTTTTTTTTCTCTCCAATCCCTAATTATTTTACAAATCTCTATCATTCTATATACAATTAAATTTTAAATTTCATTATTTTTTTGATAAGTGGCTTTGAATCCTCAATTTTTTGATGATATCATTTTTCTGGGTTTTAGATTCGACGTCGTGTTAGCGGTTAACAAATATTGTAGATGTTAACAGAAGTGTTAGTTGTTAACAATTATTTTTACGCTTCACGTTAATAAATGTGTTCGCTGTTAACAAATATTGTAGACGCTAACAAAAATGTTATCTGTTAACAATTATTTTTATGCTTCGCGATAATAAATGTGTTGGCTGTTAACATATATTTTAGACGTTAACAGAAGTGTTATATGTTAACAAATGTTTTTACGCTTCGTATTAATGAGAGGGCATTCTCGGCATTTCCTTGTCAAATGGTTGTGTCAGTGTCCTTTATGTCCAATCAATGGTATTTTGCTAATTTGAGCTTCAAATATGGGTAGTTCACTAAATCACTCAAAAAATAATTGTCTCACATCATGGACAAGTGATTAATATAGAACTCCAAAAGTGGAATCAGCATTCAAAAACCCTTTTTTTTTGAAACACAGCATTCAAAAACCTTAACAACAGGAAAAAGAAAGTGAAAAAAGGAAGAAATAGAACTCAGCAGAGGAAAACAACCATATAGCCAATTTTGCTCTCTTTTCCCTTGTGGTTCATGACTATGCAACTTAATCCTTTAAGCATCACCGTACACTTATTTCTCATAATATAGAGAACACTAATGTAGTTATTCTCAAAGCTAAGAACAAAATGATCATCTCTTATGTTTGTTTTTTCATGTTCTTTCATCACATAAAATATTTATATCTCTTTTGATTACAGATTCACTGTTGCCAGTGAGTACGAATAGACTTTTGATCACTAGGTTGTATTTTTAAAATATATATTTTTTAAAAATGCTATTTTTAATCATTTTGGTAGAGAAATATTGTAGATTTGAGATTTTTATTTAAAAATTATGATAAAAAGGATTTTTGTAGATTGGTGAGTATTCTTTTAGAGAAATATTGTAGATTTAGAATTGTGATTTAAGGATTGATGAATATTATTTTAGGATTTTCATCGATAGGTTTTATTTTTAATTTTTTTTAAAAAAAATTATATATTTGGAAGTTATCCTTTTTATATAAAATACTATAGTACTGGGACTGTGATTTAGAAATTACGAAAGCAATTTTTTGTAGATTGATGAGTATTCTCTTAGAATTTTCAATTTTTCACCAATAGGTTATATTTTTTAAATAAAAGTGAATTTTTTTTTATTTTTGGAAAGTTATCATTTTATAAAGAAATTTTGTATATTTGGGATTGCGATTTAGAAATTAGGATGACAAAAGGTTTTTGTGGATTGATGAATATTCTTTTAGAATTTTTCATCAACAGATTGTATTTTTCAAAAGATACTATATTTGGAAAATTATCATTTTTATAGAAATATATTATAGTTTTGGGAATATGAATTAGTAATTAGGAAAACAACAATTTTTGTAAATTGATGAGTATTCTCTTAGAGTTTTTGGTCAACAGGTTATATCTTTTAACTAAAATTGATAAAAATAATATTTTTGGAAAGTTATCATTTTGGTAGAGAAATATTGTAGATCTGAGATTGTAATTTAGAAGGTAGGATAGGTAGAATTTTTGGAGGATTGATCAATATATTTTTATCATATTTTCACACAAACAAAAAAATTAATTAACATAAACCAATATTCTTAATAAGCTAAAAATACTTACTATGATTAATATTTTTTAGTTTATTGTTTTGCACAACTGAATTAAATGCAATGTTCCTAACTAACCTGGGTTTATCATATATTGAACCAAATATAAATGTGATCAATGAACTCAAAATCAATGGTCTAAGTAATATTATTAACTGGACCAATCTAAATTTTTATACTTAGAACCAATGGTCTAATTCTAATATATCAATATACTAGGGCCAAACCCGACGGGCGGGTATACAAATGAAAACAAATATATATTAACTGATAAAATGTATTTTAAAATATTTAGTTTAGTTTAAACTTCTCAGTGTAAATTATATTAAAGTGACTATTTATTATTATTGTTGAAAGTAATAAGCTTGTTTAATTTCAAAGATTTATGATGCAATTGTCATTATTTCTCATTTTTCTCAATGTTTATTCTACATTTATTATTACCAGTGAGTAAAATAAATTAATTTACTTGAAGTTGTTAATCAAATGAAATA
>CAKOAT010535154.1:180253-191642 GCA_932364175.1 Eruca vesicaria subsp. sativa
CCACTAATCAAGCCCACAAAACTTTTAACATCTATGTAAAAAAACTCATAGGGGAAAGACCTTAGTGCTTTGGTATGCAAGAGTTACATCCCCTTTGGCGCTGGTCCGAGACTCTGTGTAGGGGCTTACTTTGCTAAGCTGCTCATGGCCATTTTCATCCACAATTTGTGTAGATACAGGTTTTATTTTGTTTTATCACCTAATGAATCATAATTCAATTCACTTTTCAGTATAATCAAAGTCTTCACTTACGTATATACCTATGGCTTGCAGGTGGTCAATGAAGGCAGAGACCACTGTTACTCGAAGCTATATGCTTATGTTTCCGCTTGGGTGTGATGTTCAATTCTCAGAAGATATAAGACGGCTGGTTATTAGAGTAGTTATATTCCTATCGAGTTATTATATATCTTATTCTAATGAATAAATAAAGTAAGCTAGACAGATGGTTCTAATCTATGAATATGCTTTGTCATTACACAGTACTAGTATATGATAAGATAATTGTATTATGAAATCAGTTTATGATATTATTTGTGCTGAGGTTCCTAATAAGTGAAAATTTATCAAAGGCAATTAGTAACCAATAACAAGTATAATCAAACGAGTCTCGTATCTTTCAACAATAATTGATAACATCATTAGGAGTTGTCAAATGAAGAAATACTATCTTGAGTGCTACTCTATTTTGAGTGTTTTATTGCCATGCATTTCGCTACTTTTAATAGCACATTTGCCGCTTGACCGTTTTCCTAATTTTTCATTTGCACTAAACACCATCGTAAGCTTATACCATGGCTTAAAAATCTATTGATATGATCATGATTTATGGCTGGGCACTACCACCAACCAGGATGGTCAGGGATGATACAGTCACTGAGAAGTTGGATGATACAGTGAAGCGGCTGCAACAGATCAGCTGCCAAGAATCAAACAGGCCTTTTGCTGTAAATTAACTACATTCCGTAGAAACTGTATCTAACATGTATGTTGTTCCTATGTGAATCATTCATCCCATTTGTATGGCATATTCTGATCTAGATAGCAGTTAAGATAAACGATTTCAAAAGAATAAAATATCAGCTATGAATATGTCTTAAAGAGATTTAACAGGCAAAAACAAAAGAAAAAGGAAAAAACAGAAATCCACCTAAAGAGTTCTCTTTTTCTATACACATTTTCTTTCAGAAAGTTGAAGCTCTAAGATCAGGTAAGCCCCTAAAAGTGATTCCTACTTCTTCAGCCTCGCTTAAAGGGAAGTTTCAAAAGAATCGGAGGACGTTTAGGGAGCTCTATTGTCTCCTTGTTCGAATCCTCTGTCTGATCCACAGGCTTACTCACTGCTGTTGTTGCTTTATCCACAAGAAAGCTCGGTTCCAAACACTCTACTTCGTCCAGCGGTTTACTTGATGTGGTTCCATTGTCTGACTCACCTTGAGCTCTGTTACTCGTATTGGCTGAGTGCTTGATCCTTGTAGACCTTTCACGTTTTATCGGTTTAGATGTACTGTTCACTGCATAAAACCCTGATTCAAGAGCTTCAAGAGCACGAGTAGTCAACGGCCTCTTTCTCGTGCTTTGTCTTCTTGGAGGATCTGTGTTTTTCTGTTGGTTTTGCTCTTCCTCTTCTTCTTCTTGTTTTATTGATACAGTTTCTTGAGTAGTTCCATGATCAGTGGAAGGAGAATCCCTCTTGTCTGAGCTTGACGTTGAAGGAAGTTGAATCAGTTTCTCTTCCAGATCCTTTGAAGAACACAACTGTTTTGATGATTCCTCTTCTTGTTTCTTTGAAGAACACTGCATGTCTATAGAACATAACTCACTTGGTTCAGTCTTTGGCCTCAGAATCTCTGTCCCGTCTCCAGCTTCTTCTGGTTTCTCAGTCTTGATGTCGACCGAACTTTCACCAAAACGTTCTATATCTTTCCTTACACAGGCACTGAGCCGCCTTCGTTTTGGCAAGGGAAATGAACTAAGCGAATGATGATTGTTAACAGATTCTGATTTTCGGACAGACCTCTTCTTTGACCGAACCTTCTCCTCCTTCACACCAGAACCAGTCAGCTCCCAAGTATTGGTACCAGATTGGTTCTGCAATGATGATGATGGATCACCAAAGACATTGCAGAGATTCTCATTAGCGGGTGGCAAACGTCTCTGTCTCCTTATCCCTGATGACTGGTTCACACTTGTATCCACAATCATGAATCTCACTTTCTCTTCTTCCACCAGTTTCTTCATTCCTCTCTTCTCCCACTTACATTCTTTAGCAAACTTGGCTTGCTTCTCTACATCCACACAGTAGTTGTTATCTCCTGAACAAGGATTCTTCAGCTCTCGAAATGCACACAACTTCTCTCCTGAAGCCAAACCAGTAGTGTCCACAACAGTGAACTTCATATGAGTAGAAGAAGAAGAGCCTGGAGACTTTAGGTAACGGCGTTTCTCTTGCTTTGACTGATCATGGTTATCATCCTCTTCCATGATTCCATTGCAAGGTCTGCTGATCTCTGCTGCCCCCTCAAACTCAAGAAGCTCAGGATCCGAAACAACCTTTTTGATAATGTCACTGATGGAATCAAAGTAATGATTCTGTTTAACAAGTTTTCGTCTCGAAAACTTCTTCACCCCAGGGATGAGGAAGACGATGTTGTTGTTGTTGTCTTTAGATTTGATGTAACCACGGTCTTTAGGCTGCTCAGAACGCCACCCTCTGGCTAGCAAACGTGGCCACACAGCTTCCCAGAAGATATCATTGCAACGGGCCTTGCTTAGACGGGAACCACCGCTCAGTTTTTCGATTATTTCAGCAGATGTGAGTGAGCTGTATACACCTAAACCAGCAGGAGGAACCGCAGAGGAAACCGTGAACCATTGTTTTGATTTTACAGGCTCTGTTGTTAGGACTGTCAAATCTTTGTCTTTACCGATTGCTACAGCTTCCACAAGAGACTTAAGACCCACTAGTTCCTTCACAGAGCTGATGTATTCCTCCAGAGATGTATTCCCTTCAGCAAATGACTTCGAGACCTGTTAATAGATAAGGTAAAAAACTTTTGTTAATACACATGCAAGGATATGTTCAGTGTAAGAGAAAGACTCACATTCACAAGCTTTGTCTTCTGCGATTCATCGGTAATACTGGGAATCAAACGTGACAGCAGCTGTTGTAGTCTCCAACCAGAGTAAAGCTTCTTCCCTTGTATGCATTTCCTACTACGCTTCTTGAGTGAGTTAGACCAAATCTTGTGCTTAGTAGATTTGTAGAACTTTCCATAGTAAAAAGAAAGCAGTTCTCCTGTTTCTTTCCCCTCCAAGAACATCTTCACCTGAGTGAAGTTCTTCCCGAATGTATACAGACCAAGAACAAAGCCATCAACCTCAAAATCTTCCCAGGAACTGGATGATCTCTCAGGCACAGCTTCAAGAATCTGCTTAGATGAATCCCTGTTGCGGTTTCTTTTAGTTTTTAGAGATTTGAGAGACTCACTCATGTCTACATTGTCGTCTTTAAGTTTGGTGTCTATCCACGTTATGTCAAGAGGTAGTCCCACAACTATGGCAGCATTTGATTCGTGATCAGAAGCTAGAGGATTCAAAAGATAAGATGCACGTTTGGATTCACATATCATAGGAGGTATCTCTGCCTGATACTCGTCTCCAACACGAATGTCAACTTTTGGATCTCCACACACATATTCTTCGCCACAAGAATCTTCCATAGGAGTGTTTTCTTCATCCATCAAAAGAACTGTCTGCATAAAAAACATTTTAAATGGGAGTTAAAGAAAAAACTGAATATAAGAGAAGATAACAGAGTTGTTTCACTCATTTAAGGTAAAAGAAAACCTTTCACTCATTTAAGGTTAAAGAAAACCTTCAAGAACACACTCGAACTATTCTATAACAAGCAGAGAACTTACAAAAAAGGCTAAGACATCATGTTCTTACAAGAAAAGATTCAGCTGGATAAAATGAGAACACTAAACTGATCGATCCACGGAAAGGTAGACAACCAACACACTCTTCACTCACCAAAGGTCTTGAAAACATAGCTTAAAGTTACTAATAAAAAAATCACAATAGAACAGAGAGGCAAAGATTCATTAAAGATGATCCCAATGGATGTAATAAGGACAATGAAAGCAACAGTTAGGGAGATAAGAGATAAATCTACTGTTACAGATCGAAAACAAAGATGATAACAAAACCACATCAAGAAACCCCACAATAGATACCAAGACTTAGACAAAAACGATTGTTTTGAGAGCGGTGGAGGAAACCCAGAATCAAGAACATGCTTCTTTTTATCTTTGAACGAGAAGACTCAATCCCGAGACCAGCATCGATCTCATATACACAAACCAAAGACAAGTAATTTCCAAACGTAAACAATTAAGACGAGTCACATCACATTGGAAACCAAGTGAAGCAACAAAACGGAGCATAAAGTTGAAATCTTTAGAAAACGTGAAGACACGAATTCTACAAAAAAAAGAATGTAAAAAAGGATCTTGTTTTTTTGGTCGATCTCTCTATGCATTAACAGTAACGTTTATTTTGCAAAACCGCACGAACACGAACGTGGATTACCTAAAAGAGGAGGAAGAGAGAGATTTGTGGTAACCTGAAGAGATGATGTTTCAGCTTTGCATTGAAGTGAGACTCCTCCTCGACTCGACTAGGCAACGACCGAACAAGTTTTGGTTTCCTTTTGTGGGGATAAAGAGAGAGAGAGAGATCACTTTGGCCGCTCTTTCAACACAAGTCTTCGAAGAGAGAACACAACCTCAACACACAAGGACGAAAAAGTTTCTTTTCTCTTTGAGAAATATAGCTTACAAGCAATATTCTTTTAATTAATGATCTATTAAATTATATGCATTTACATTATGTATTTCTTTTAAATGAAAAAAAAAATATTTTTGGAATAAGAATGAATACATAATACTTATTTCTGTGATACATAAGATACGTATTACGTATAGTAAAATAAACATCTCATTTTTTTTTTGTTTCAAATTATTTGTTTTTCATCAATAAAAAAAATATTCAAAAAATGGATATTTGCCTCAATGGAGGTTTTATTTTCTTCGAGTTTAGTTTGTAGATTGCTTCAACATGAGCAAATCTCATCTCCGTAAACCTAGATTTCAAATATCAGACGTAGATCCTATCCTACTAATGAAACTTATATGATAAGAGAAAATCAGCGCCTATGAGCGGCATTGGTCTAGAGACTTATAATGGGAAAATTGTCATTAAATCACTAATTTTTAAATTTGATTGAAATAAACTACCAACTTTCTCATAAGCCAAACAAAACTCAACTTTTGTTGACGAGCTATTCTAATCACAAACTTTCGTCGACCATATTTAGTCATATCGTTAGTCAACAGTTATAGTTGACTAACGGTAGGCTTAAAATGACTTTCAAAGTTGATGTTTCTTTTGACACAAATATAAATCAATATTTTTTTTTACAATATTAGATATATTTTAAATATTGAAAATAATTATAGAACTGAAGCACTAATAAATAAAATGATAAATAAAAAATCTAATAAAATATAAATAAAATTCAATGTAAAATAATTAGTTAACATACATTAACTGAGTATCTTAGTTATAAAATGATAAGAATATTTTAATTATTTACGATTAAATTTTATAAATATTTATATAATCCTATTTGAGTTATGTTTTATAATTTTATTTTCAAAATTTTGTTGATGAAATATTAATTCAACTCTTGTTTCTTAAATGAAAAAAGTTATTGGTTAACGAATTATTCATGATTCTTTAAGTTAATAATAAAGATCAAACAAATCTAAATATTTTCAAAAAAAATTTCACAAGTGGTTTTCTGCATTTAAAACACAAATAAGTTTCACCAAAATCGATAACTCTTTTTGTTTTCCGATAACTCATTATGTTTAAAAAATCAAGAATTGAAGTAATATTTCACTAACAAATTTTTGACGGTCAAATTATAAAACATAATCCGTATAGGATTATACAAATAATTTTTAAATACTAATCGTAAATAATTAAAAAAATCATAATCATTTTTAACTAAAATACTCAATTAAGGATATGTTAATTAATAATTTTACATTGAGTTATGTTTATATTTTTGAATGGAATTTATTTTTATTTACAATTTTATTTATTATTGTTATAGTTATTAAAAGTTTCATTTAAAATCAAATACTTTGAAAAATTGTTGATTTATATTTGTGCCAAAAAACATCAATTTTAAAAACCATTTTGGGCATACCGTTAGTCAACTATAACTGTTGACTGACGATATGACTAAATTGGTATAGTCGACGAAAGTTTGTGATTAAAATGACTTGTCAACAAAAGTTGAGTGTTTTTTGACTTATGAAAAAGTTGGTGCTTTATTTGAACCAAATTTGAAAGTTGGTAATTTAAATGACAATTTTCCCGATTTATAATAGTCTTGCATCATAATTTAAGGTACTTCTTTAGACCTCAAAACTAATGTGAAAATAAAATTCCATCAAGAGTAACACATCAAATCTATGGTTGGTGCAGCCTTATAGTATATCTAAAATTTCTCTATCAACCTATTCAAATTGCTCAATTACAAAAAAACCCTATATCAAATTGCTGGGCACAACATCTGGGTGCTTACTATCTTCAGTATGCTTGATACTGAACTTATCTTGTATGAGTAATAAATAATCGGACTTATACTTCACCTCATAAAAATGAGTACTTGTTATTTTGTGTAATTGCTCAAAATTGAATTACTTGTTATTAATTATTCCGTTTACTCTCGAATACTTGTGAGTTACTTACAAATATATTTGAGTATTTTAAATTTACTTACTAAATAATATTTTAATAGAAATAGACATTAAAAATTAATTTGTTTAGTCCACTATAAAAAATACAATACCTAATTCAAATATTTCTGCACTACTATAAAAATGAAAAAAATAACAAAACATGGATTCTCGATATAAGGGTATTGTTTACTTTTCATAATAACAGAAATATCTTCTATAGAATAGTAGCGGATAATACAAATCGAGTAACTATTATTTTCCATATTTGTTACTTGTCTTATATTTGTAAGTATCTAAATTAAATTATTTGATCTCCAACTTAACAACACGAGTACTTGAAAAATCAAAATAGTAATAGAACGAATAGGAAATATAAACCTAGTGAGGAGTATTGTACCCAACCCAGGGGAGGAGGCAGCACTGAGAGAGGAGGGTCACTTGATCCCTATAGATTTCTATCAAAAACTAATTCCTTATATATTAAAAGAGAAGCATTGTAATAAATGAGTTCACATTATAATTGACACGTGTCGGTTTCATAATCATTTGACAATAAATGTGTTCACATATTAATTTGTTAAATTTATTATTTAATGTGTTTATACACTATTTTTAATCAATTCATTTTCCTACATTTTTTTGCTTTTGTATTGATAAATTAAAATTTTCTACGTGAAACTAGTGAATAATATCTTTATTGTAACAAAATTAAAACATCATTAAGATTCGCATCAACGAAAATGTTACGATAACAATGTTTGTAAAAATTGAAAGTTTCGTACCTTGCCGAAGTTGGTCATGGTTGAGGTTTTGGTACACAATAACAACAAATAAGGTGACTGATTATGAATTAAAAAAGTTGAGGTAAAAAACACCACACGTAAAGTCGGATCTTTAGTTTAGTCAAATATTAACATTTTTATAAAGTTTTCATATCAGACCAAGAATTAGAAACAAAATCAAATTAGTAGAAAAAATCAGAAATCGGAAAAGCTTTAAAATAAATAAAAATCACAAAATCGATTAAAACAGAATTCAGGTACCAAGTGAAGATGTCACTTTATAATATATATTATTTTTATTGTTTACTGGTAAAATTTGATTTTCTTCATATGAAAAATGTAATTAATTTCTAGGTTTGTTTTATTTTTACTTAATTTTATTTAAGAATTTACTATCATGTGTTATTTTGAACAAAAATGTTTTAAATCTTTATTACCGGTATATTTATATATTTATCATCACATTTATATACTTTTACATAAACATACATGTACACATTGACATGAGCGACTATAACTAAATATTCACCACAAGTGAGAATTTTAAGGGAGATTTGCCAAAACCAACCTAAAATTTCATTTCAACCCTAAAGGTGTACCCCTTATTGAGTCAAATGCAAAACCAACCTAAAGGGGTTATGAAGTTACTACTTAACCCTTGTGACCAAACAAAAAAACAGACAGTTATTTTACGGTTCTGTCCTTTGCAAGTCTACACATAATAGAGAGAAGTCTACACATTTGTAAACCTTCTTAGAAGTCTACTTTGTAGACGTATTCTACAGTCTACATCGTCATTTGATCTTATAATTTAATTTTAAAAATGTATAAAAATAATTTTTGGGAAGTTTTTAAATAAATCATCAATATAAAGATTAGTATGAAATATATAAATTAAAATTTCATATAAGTGAAAAGTTTAATAGAATTTATATTGAATTGGTAANGGTAACCATGTGAAAGATAATGTGTTATGGTTTCCAAACAAAATGGTATAACATGCTTTGTCTTTTAGGGTTAGATTCATATATTAGGGTTAGATATTTGATTTTAATTTTTTTTTGTTTTTTTGACACACTAATGTTGAGAAGTTTATTTTTTCTATATTTAGATATTTAATATAATAATTAATACATTTTTGATTATACAATAAATATTTAGGGTATCAGATTTGTGGTTTAGGGTTATAGTAGACTTACAATAAAGTCTACTTACATTTAGGGTTTGCTCAAACAATAAAGCAAAAAAAAAAAAAACGGAGTTGTAGAAAGTCTACACACTTATACCAAATTAACCTAACCGGATTTAACCAACTTAGAGTATAGTAGACTTACAATTAAGTCTACTTATATGTAGACGTCTATTTCAGTCTACGTTAATTTGTGTTTACCAAAATAAATTATTTTAAAATTAAAATTAACTAAGCGGGAAATGAAAATGAATTTTGGAGCCTATTTTTCCATATTGGCGCCATTATTTAGGGTATAGTAGACTTACAGTAAAGTCTACGTATATGTAGACGTCTATTTCAGTCTACATTAATTGGTGTTTATCAAAATAAATATTTTAAAATTAAAATTAACTAAGCGGGAAACGAAAATGAATTTTGGAGTCTATTTTTTCCTATTGGCGCCAATACTTACGGTAAATTCTACTTCGATAGTAGACGTCTCTTTTAGTCTACTATAATTGGTGATTACAAAAAAAAAATTATTTTAATATTAAATTTATTTATTTATGAATTAAAATGTGAATTACAATTTTATCAAAAAAAATATATAATAAGTCTATTAAATATATAATGAAAAAAAAATTTGATTATATATTATAAACTATTTAAACAATAAAGAAAAATATTATAGTAGACTTCTTCTACCTAACCTAAAATTTGACCAAAATAATTCTAACCAAACCAAAATTAAACCAAAGAGTTTTAACCTAACCAGAAAAATAACTTGACATATAAATACTCCTTCTTATTAAAAAAGGGCCGACATAAAAAACAAGCTGCCTCTCTCTCTCTCTCTCTCTGAATCCTCTCCTTCTCGCTCGCGATCTCCTTCTCCGCCTTCCCGCGACGCTCCTTACCGTCTCCGATCGAAAGCCGAGAATCAAGGAGCTTCAGGGAGCCGTAACACTAGGAGCCGTCAACAAGCTGGGAACATCCGTACCTTCGCCGATCTGAATCGTTCCCCTGCTGACGGCGCGGATATTGATTCTGATGAAGGGCAAGAGTACTACACTGGTGGACAGAGGAGGTTAATAGTTTGCTTATCTTTCATTATTTAGCAAATCATGTTAATATAGTGAAACTCA
The DNA here is from genome assembly GCA_932364175.1 of Eruca vesicaria subsp. sativa. NCBI lineage: Eukaryota > Viridiplantae > Streptophyta > Magnoliopsida > Brassicales > Brassicaceae > Eruca > Eruca vesicaria. The sequence continues at coordinate 190,170 of CAKOAT010535154.1, forward strand.
TCTTATTCAAAGGCTGTAGAATTGTGCTATTTGATTGCTTAATCATGTTGTAGGAATGATCATATCTCAATCTTGGACATGTTTAAAGCTTTATATTCATTGTTTGTGCTAATGGTGTTTTTTTCTTTTTGGATTGTGCCTTGTGTTTAGTGGGATGATGGTTCAAGATCCTAAGAAACCAAAAGATGTTGATGCACTCTTGGAGCAAGCTAGGCTGTCAGCTGTGGACAGACCTGTTGAGCCATCAAGATCAGCTTCTACAAGCTTCACTGGAGCTTCTAGGATGTTGTCTGGTGAACCTGTTCCCTCTGCTCCTCAGCAGCAGCTACAAGAGCAGCCTCAATTGGTTATGCACACCATCGCTTTCTGGAGCAACGGTTTCACCGTTAATGATGGTCCTTTAAGGATGTTCGAGGACCCTGAAAACGCCTTTATGGAGGTATTATCCAAATCAGAGTTTTATACAACACCATAGAACTCAAATTGATTAGAATAGGAATTTGTCTTTTTATTATAAATTGAAGTTCTTTTTTCCTCTTACAGTATTACTACTAACACACTTGGCTGTTAAAATTCAGGAAGTTTCATCGAGTAAGAAGACTATCTTTGCCGATTTCTCCCAGAAAAAAAACGTGCTTGTTAACATACCAAATATGTAAGTAGTTCCTTTAATTCACCTCTTTTTCTTCTTGAGAGCATTATTTTTATCATTTTATATATCTCTCCATATTTTTACAGCATCAGTTTCTTCAAAGATGTTGGAGAAGTTGCTAGTGTTAGACTTATTGATAGTAATGATGAAAATAATTTTAATTACATAATGATAGTTTTTCTGAAAGTTAGGACTGCTGATTAAATCTCTTGTACTATAGGTTATGCGAATTTACAAGCATGTTAAAGGGATTTATGTCAAGATGCCTGAGATAGCTCCATACCCTTTCCGACCCAAGTAAGTTGATTTTCTCTAAAACTTAATGCTATATTTTTATGTCAATAACAAGAAGATGAATGCTTATTTTTTTGTTTGTTTGTTAATTAGGTGCAACCTTACTGACCTTGCAGAGAAGTTTTGGTAAGTGATTTATAACTATTTGCATTTTTGAATTTTGTTATCAAGAGATGGTATAATAATGACATGTGGTTTTTGATATATTCTAGGTGCGAAGACGAGCTTAGACGAGAAGGCTTTGGTTTGCCGACCAGATCAAAGCCGGAGGAAGAGGAGGCAATCCCCTGCGCCGTTCAAAAGGTTACCTTCTGTGGTCAGTACGTTGGTTCATTTCCAAGTACGTTGGTTCAAAATCTACATAAGATAAATGTAAAAGAGTGAAGGGTTGGGTTTCTTTGTAGCTGGTTTTATAATATGTTTTACCTTTAATCATGTTGTACTTTTGTTTTTCTTCTGTTAAGTTTCTATCTTTTTGATATGTTAACTTTGAAAAGTGCAGGCTGATAATTGTCCTTTGAGGAAGC
>CAKOAT010536265.1:20144-43785 GCA_932364175.1 Eruca vesicaria subsp. sativa
TTTGAGACCTTAAATGTTTATGTTTCTCCAGACAATAGGATTTTTATTGGGGTTAATGCACATATTAAGTGGTATATGAATGTTAAATAAATTAATCATTGGAAATTTTTAAATGATTCACATGTACCATAAAGAAATGTTTAGCACACATATATAAAAATTTGGAGTGTGTTTAGGTATTTTTTAAACAACACGAAAGTTGCTAAATAGTATATCTAGTATTTATCGAAAATTCAGTTTTTTCCTATGGGTTAGCCCACATATTTCAAAATAAATTATAAAATATGGTATTTTTTTTTAATGTATACATGCATCATACACCGACATAGTATGAATATTAAATAGGTTTGAGACCTTAAATGTTTTCGTTTCTCCAGAAAATAGGATTTTTATTGGGGTTAATCAACATATTAAGTGTTATATGAATGTTAAATAAATTAATCATTTGAAATTTAGAAATGATGCTCATATACCATAAAGATATGTTTATAAAACATATACAAAAGTTGGAGTGTGGTTAGGTATATTTAAACAACATGAAAGTTGCTAAATAGTATATATAGTATTTATCGAAAATTCAGTTTTTTCCTATGGGTTAGCCCACATATTTCAAAATAAATTATAAAAAATGATATTTTTGTTTTAATGTATACATGCATCATACACCGACATAGTATGAATATTAAATAGGTTTGAGACCTTAAATGTTTTCGTTTCTCCAGAAAATAGGATTTTTATTGGGGTTAATCAACATATTAATTGTTATATGAATGTTAAATAAATTAATCATTGGAAAATTAGAAATGATTCACATGTACCATAAAGGTAATTTTAGCAAACATATATAAAAATTTGGAGTGCGTTCATGTATTTTTAAACATCACGAAAGATGCTAAATCGTATATATAGTATTTAACAAAAAATCGAGCTTTTATAGGGGTTAGACCATATATTTCATGAAAAATTATATTAAATTGAATTGTTTTTTAATGCATATCTGCATCATACACCAACATAGTATGAATATTAAATAGGTCTGAGACCTTAAATTTTTCTTTTCTCCAGAAAATAGTATTTTTATTGGGGTTAATCCACATATTAAGTGGTACATGAGTGTTAAATAAATTAATCATTGGAAAATTTTAAATGATTCACAATGACCATAAAGATAATTTTAGCAAACATATATAAAAATTTGGAGTGCGTTCATGTATTTTTAAATAACACGGAAGTTGCTAAATAGTATATATAGTATAAAACTAAAAAAATCAGCTTTTTCATAGGGGAATAGCCCACATATTTCAAGAAAAATTATAAAAAATGGAATTTTTGTTTTAATGCATAGCTACATCATACACCGACATAGTATGAATATTAAATAGGTTTGAGACCTTAAATATTTTCGTTTCTCCAGAAAATAGGATTTTTATTGGGGTTAATCCACATATTAAGTGATATATGAATGTTAAATAAATTAATCATTGGAAAATTAGAAATGATGTTCATGTACCATAAAGATTTGTTTAGCAAACATATACAAAAGTTGGAGTGTGGTTAAGTATATTTAAACAACACGGAAGTTGCTAAATAATATATATAGTATTTATCAAAAATTCAGTTTTTTCCTAGGGGTTAGCCCACATATTTCAAAAAAAAATTATAAAAAATGAAATTTTTGTTTTAACGCATATATGCATCATACACCGACATAGTATGAATATGAAATAGGTTTGAGACCTTAAATGTTTCCGTTTCTCCAGAAAATAAGATTTTTATTGGGGTTAATCCACATATTAAGTGTTATATGAATGTTAAATAAATTAATCATGGGAAAATTATAAATGATGCTCATGTACCATAAAGATATGTTTAGCAAACATATATAAAATTTGGAGTGTGGTTATGTATTTTTAAATAACACGGAAGTTGCTAAATAGTATATATAGAATATAACTAAAAAATCAGCTTTTTCATAGGGGATAGCCCACATAATTCAAAAAAAATTATACAAAATGGAATTTTTGTTTTAATGCATAGCTGCATCTTACACCGACATAGTATGAATATTAAATAGGTTTGAGACCTTAAATGTTTCCGTTTCTCAAGAAAATAAGATTTTTATTGGAGTTAATCCACATATTAAGTGTTATATGAATGTTAAATAAATTAATCATTGGAAAATTAGAATGATGTTCATGTACCATAAAGATATGTTTAGCAAACATATATAAAATTTGGAGTGTGGTTAGGTATTTTTAAATAACATGGAAGTTGCTAAATAGTATATATAGTATATAACTAAAAAAATTCAGCTTTTTCATAGAAGATAGCCCACATATTTCAAGAAAAATTATAAAAAATGAAATTTTTGTTTTAATGCATAGCTGCATCATACACCGACATAGTATGAATATTAAATAGGTTTGAGACCTTAAATGTTTCCGTTTCTCCTGAAAATATGATTTTTATTGGGGTTAATCCACATATTAATTGATATATGAATGTTAAATAAATTAATCATTGGAAAATTAGAAATGATGCCCATGTACCATAAAGATATGTTTAGCAAAAATATACAAAAGTTGGAGTGTGGTTAGGTATATTTAAACAACACGAAAGTTGCTAAATAGTATATATAGTATTTATCAAAAATTCAGTTTTTTCCTAGGTTAGCCCACATATTTCAAAATAAATTATAAAATATGGTATTTTTATTTTAATACATAGATGCATCATACACTGACATAGTATGAATATTAAATAGGTTTGAGACCTTAAATGTTTATGTTTCTCCAGACAATAGGATTTTTATTGGGGTTAATGCACATATTAAGTGGTATATGAATGATAAATAAATTAATCATTGGAAAATATTAAATGATTCACATGTACCATAAAGAAATGTTTAGCACACATATATAAAAATTTGGAGTGCGTTTAGGTATTTTTTAAACAACACGAAAGAAGGTAAATAGTATATATAGTATTTAACGGAAAAGTCAGCTTTTTCGTAGGGGTTAGCCCACATATTTCAAAATAAATTATAAAAAATGAAATTTTTGTTTTAACGCATATATGCATCATACACCAACATAGTATGAATATTAAATAGGTTTGAGACCTTAAATGTTTCCGTTTCTCCTGAAAATAGGATTTTTATTGGGGTTAATCCACATATTAAGTGTTATATGAATGTTAAATAAATTAATCATTGGAAAATTAGAAATGATGCCCATGTACCATAAAGATATGTTTAGAAAACATATATAAAATTTGGAGTGTGATTAGGTATTTTTAAATAACACGGAAGTTGCTAAATAGTATATATAGAATATAACTAAAAAATCAGCTTTTTCATAAGGGATAGCCCACATAATTCAAGAAAAATTATAAAAAATAGAATTTTTGTTTTAATGCATAGCTGCATCTTACACCGACATAGTATGAATATTAAATAGGTTTGAGACCTTAAATGTTTCCGTTTCTCCAGAAAATAGGATTTTTATTAGGGTTAATCCACATATTAAGTTATATATGAATGTTAAATAAATTAATCATTGGAAATTTAGAAATGATGCTCATGTACCATAAAGATATGTTTAGAAAACATATACAAAAGTTGGAGTGTGGTTAGGTATATTTAAACAACACGAAAGTTGCTAAATAGTATATATAGTATTTATCGAAAATTCAGTTTTTTCCTATGGGTTAGCCCACATATTTCAAAATAAATTATAAAATATGATATTTTTGTTTTAATGTATACATGCATCATACACCGACATAGTATGAATATTAAATAGGTTTGAGACCTTAAATGTTTTCGTTTCTCCAGAAAATAGGATTTTTATTGGGGTTAATCAACATTTAAGTGTTATATGAATGTTAAATAAATTAATCATTGGAAAATTAGAAATGATACCCATGTACCATAAAGATTTGTTTAGAAAACATATATAAAATTTGGAGTGTGGTTAGGTATTTTTAAATAACACGGAAGTTGCTAAATAGTATATATAGTATTTAACAAAAAATTCAGCTTTTTCGTAGGGGTTAGCCCACATATTTCAAAAAAAAATTATAAAAAATGAAATTTTTGTTTTAACGCATATATGCATCATACACCGACATAGTATGAATATGAAATAGGTTTGAGACCTTAAATGTTTCCGTTTCTCCAGAAAATAAGATTTTTATTGGGATTAATCCACATATTAAGTGTTATATGAATGTTAAATAAATTAATCATTGGAAAATTAGAAATGATGCTCATGTACCATAAAGATATGTTTAGCAAACATATATAAAATTTGGAGTGTGGTTAGGTATTTTTAAATAACACGGAAGTTGCTAAATAGTATATATAGTATATCACAAAAAAAATCAGCTTTTTCATAGGGGATAGCCCACATATTTCAAGAAAAATTATAAAAATGAAATTTTTGTTTTAATGCATAGATGCATCATACACCGACATAGTATGAATATTAAATAGGTTTGAGACCTTAAATGTTTCCGTTTCTCCTGAAAATATGATTTTTATTGGGGTTAATCCACATATTAAGTGATATATGAATGTTAAATAAATTAATCATTGGAAAATTAGAAATGATGCCCATGTACCATAAAGATATGTTTAGCAAACATATACAAAAGTTGGAGTGTGGTTAGGTATATTTAAACAACACGAAAGTTGCTAAATAGTATATATAGTATTTATCAAAAATTAAGTTTTTTCCTAGGTTAGCCCACATATTTCAAAATAAATTATAAAATATGGTATTTTTATTTTAATACATAGCTGCTTCATACATTGACATAGTATGAATATTAAATAGGTTTGAGACCTTAAATGTTTATGTTTCTCCAGACAATAGGATTTTTATTGGGGTTAATGCACATATTAAGTGGTATATGAATGTTAATAAAATTAATCATTGGAAAATTTTAAATGATTCACATGTACCATAAAGAAATTTTTAGCACACATATATAAAAATTTAGAGTGCGTTTATGTATTTTTTAAACAACACGAAAGAAGGTAAATAGTATATATAGTATTTAACGGAAAAGTCAGCTTTTTCGTAGGGGTTTGCCCACATATTTCAAAATAAATTATAAAAAAATGAAATTTTTGTTTTAACGCATATATGCATCATACACCAACATAGTATGAATATTAAATAGGTTTGAGACCTTAAATGTTTCCGTTTCTCCTGAAAATAGGATTTTTATTGGGGTTAATCCACATATTAAGTGATATATGAATGTTAAATAAATTAATCATTGGAAATTTAGAAATGATGCTCATGTACCATAAAGATATGTTTAGAAAACATATAAAAAAGTTGGAGTGTGGTTAAGTATATTTAAACAACACGGAAGTTGCTAAATAATATATATAGTATTTATCAAAAATTCAGTTTTTTCCTAGGGGTTAGCCCACATATTACAAAATAAATTATAAAATAAGGTATTTTTGTTTTAATACATAGCTGCATCATATACTGGCATAGTATGAATATTAAATAGGTTTGAGACCTTAAATGTTTCCATTTCTCAAGAAAATAGGATTTTTATTGGGGTTAATCCACATATTAAGTGACATATGAATGTTAAATAAATTAATCATTGGAAATTAGAAATGATGCCCATGTACCATAAAGATATGTTTAGCAAACATATATAAAAATTTGGAATGCGTTCATTTATTTTTAAACATCACGAAAGATGCTAAATCGTATATATAGTATTTAACAGAAAATCGAGCTTTTTCATAGGGGTTAGACCATATATTTCATGAAAAATTATATAAAATGGAATTATTTTTTGATGCATATCTGCATCATACACCGACATAGTATGAATATTAAATAGGTTTGAGACCTTAAATGTTTTCGTTTCTTCATAAAATAGGATTTTTATTGGGGTTATTCCACATATTAAGTGTTATATGAATGTTAAATAAATTAATCATTGGAAATTTTGAAATGATTCACATTTACCATAAAGATAAGTTTAGCAAACATATATAAAAATTTGGAGAGCGTTTAGGTACTTTTTATAAAACACGAAATATGGTAAATAGTATATATAGTATTTAACGAAAAATTCAGCTTTTTCGTAAGGGATAGCCCACATATTTCAAAAAAAATTATAAAAAATACAATTTTTGTTTCAATGCATAGCTGCATCATATATTTCATGATTTGAATATTAAATAGGTTTGAGACCTTAAGTGTTTCCATTTCACAAGAAAATATGATTTTTATTGAGGTTAATCCACATATTAAGTGATATATGAATGTTAAATAAATTAATCATTGGAATATTAGAAATGATGCCCATGTACCATAAAGATATGTTTAGCTAACATATATAGAAATTGGAGTGTGGTTAGGAAAATGTAGGATGAATATTAAAGATGTTTGACAATTTTGTTGTCCCAATTTCTCTAGAATATAAAGATTCCATAAGGTTTTTAGTTCTTTGATTTACGTGGTATTTGAAGTTTTATTAAACTACTCGTAGGAAAATTATAACTGATGTCGATGTACCATGAAAATAAATTTAGGATACATTCTTATAAACTTTTAATGTGTCTAAATATTTTAGACAATACTAAAGAGGCTAAACTTAAGTAAAAATATCATTTATCTGAAAAACTCAATCTTTTCATAAGGGTTAACCCACAGATTTGTAGATAAATTAGAAAAATATAGAATTTTCTTATTTATGCGTAGTTGCATCCAACACTGATATATGATGAATATTAAAGAGTTTTGATACCTTAGTTGTCCAAATTTCTTTAGAATATAGAGATTTCATATGGTTTGGTTCATTGATTTTGGTGGTATATAGAGTTTTATTAAATTTCTCAGTTAAAATTTAGAACTGATGTCCATGTACCATGAAAATAAGTTTAGTACATTAATATAAATTTTGAATTAGGTTAGGTATTTTTTAAAAAATAAAATTAAAGAGGCTTATACATAACATTTATCCGAAAACTCAATCTTTTTGTAGGGATTAATCCACATATTTTAAGATAATTTAGAAAGAATGATAATTTTGTTTAATGATTTGCTGCATCATGCAGTGGCATAGTATGGAGAGTAAAAAGGGTTGAGACCTTAGGATTTTCCGTTTCTCCAAAAAATAGAATTTTTATAGGGGTTAGTCTGCTTATTATGTGGTATATTAAGTTTAAATAAATTACTTATTTGAAATTAGAAATGATGCCATGTACCATGAAAATAATTTTATCATACATGTTTATAAATTCAGAGTGATGTTAGGTATTTTTAAAAAACACTAAAGAGACTAAATTGTATAGATAATATTTATCAAAAAAAATAAATCTTTTCATAAGGGGTTTGTTCACTTATTAGATGGTATATGAAGTTTAAATAAATTACTCATTTGGAAATTAGAAATGACGTCATGTACCATGAAAATAATTTTACCATACACATTTACAAATTTGGAGTTATGTTAGGTATTTTAAAAAAACATTAAAGAGGCTAAACAGTATAGATAATATTTATTAGAAAATTCAAAATTTTGTAGGGGTTAACACACATTTTTCAAGAAAAATCAGAAAATATGGAATTTTTATTTTAATGCATAGCTGCATCATGCATTGACATAGTATAAAGTTTGAGACCTTAGATGTTCATATATGAAGTTTAAAGAAATTACTCGTTGGAAAATTAGAAATGATGGCTATGTACTATGAAAATATGTTTAGCATACAATAATATATATTAGAGTGTCGTTAGGTATTTAAAAAAAACATTAAAGAGTTTTGATCTCTGAGTTGTCCAAATTTCTCTAAAAAGAAAAAAATCATAACTACATATAGTTGCATACACCACTGATATAGAAAATAATAATTTTATAAAAGATATAAATAATGAGGAAAAAATAGAATGTATGTGTAATTTATCCCAAAAAAACATATTTTTTTTTTTTTTTTGAATGAATGTAAAATTATATTCAAACAAAACGATTTTACATCAAGTGCCACTGACAAACAAAAAAACATATTAGTGGAGAAGATCTCTTAACATAGTCAAGTAATCATATTTTGACTATACATATATTTTTACATGGCTTCAAATAAATTATAAATGCCATACTCATCATTATTATTTACCTTATTAGTTTAATAAATAATTAGGTTTAAATGTGTTTGTTTCTTTTAATTATTTTTAAATATATTAAATTGTATTTATAATTTAAAATAACTTACAAAATAATAATAAGATAGAATTAGTATTGGAATATTAGATTGAATTATAATCTGAAATTGTAAAACCAATATAAAATTTTAGTAGTATTTATAGTTGAAAAAACAATATTTTTATAAAAATATAAATTATATAATATGATATATTTGTTTTGTAAAATATGTCTCCGTGCGATATCGGACTACATCCTTACCTAGTTAAAACAGTGTAGTTTCTTTGTAATTGAAACTAAAGATTCTTGGACCGTTGAAACGTTCGGGGAGTCGTAGTTTGGTTTGGTTATGATACTAATCATTCACATTTTTTTTGTTTTTTTTTTTAACTTAGAATTCATATCTTTAGTTTCTGTATTAACATTCTCAGCATATTTTTTTTTCATTTTCATCTTCCATTGGACATCAAACTCATCATCAATTTTACCAGCTCAGCTCCAATAAGATTTGTAGGTTACAAGAAATCTTCTATAAATCTTGCATTGATTTCACCAACGCATCGTAATTTTTTTTTCTTCTTCTTCTTTTTTCTCTTTTGTGCATCCGTGAAACATGTTTTTTTTTTCTTGACTTCGACGTGAAACATGTTACTGGAGGCATATTCTCTAAACAGAATAACTAAAACAAATATATCAAATCAGCACTATCATAAAAAGATAAATTAATGCAAGTGGTTAAGTTAACAAAGACTATAAACTTAGAAGCACGAGAAACGATTGGTTACTTTCAAATAAATAACAAGTAGAGAACGTGGGTCAATATATATTTTAATTAGCGCTGTCGTAAACAGATCAGCACTACCATAAACAAATAGTATACTATTAGTGTAAGGGAGTTGTTAAGGTGTTAAAGAAAAAAACTATTAGTGTAAGTAGGTAAACTAACAAATAGGGAACGTTTGGTTTATGAGTTTATAATTAGAGCGACCATTGACAGATAATACTAACATAATCAAATAGTATAAGTTAGACTAATTAGTGCAAGTAGTTAAATCAACGAAGACTAAAAAATAGAAGCACTAAAATAGATTCGTCGCTTTCAGAAGATAACAAAATATACATCGTGGTCGTGATCAGCACTACCATAAACAAATAGTATAAACTAACGTGAGAATTGAAAAAAAAACAACCAATAGAAGTCGTGGATCTATGGTAGCGATCAATAAACAAATCATCGAGAAGTTAAATGAACAAATGTAAATATAAAAATTAAAGCACGAGGAAAGCTTTGTCACTTAAGATAAAAAAACAAATAATTGTCTATTTTAAGACTCTTCACTGCATTCAATGATTGTCTATTTTAAGCCTCTTTCTCAAACAAAAAACTCCACCAGCCACTAATTTAATACAGTATATTGTATACAAGGCAATTTCACATTATTTTGCATACTCTCCTCTTAAGAAATGAAAGTAACAAAATACAATAGTGTAAGATCAACGTGAAAGCATACAAGTACGCAACAACCCAGTCTTAATTTAAATTTTTAATATAACGTAGAAGTACAAAATAGTCCCTATTTTGTCAAAAACTTGGATGGCTAATAAAATATAGGGCGAGTTTTTGAACAAAGAAAATGAATAAAACTATAACCAAAACCTTTTTTCAAAAATCTGTAAACAAATGAGAACCTAAAATGAATAAAGAAACGTTAACTTCTGACCAATAGGCTAATCTAGTAAACTTTTTAAATATGTCTAATTTTATCCAAAAGTGAAAAGAGAATCTTTTATCTTTATAACATAACTCCAAGATTCTTGTAATATATAAAGACAAGCATGAACAGAATAAGCGAACCACGTACAAAGACAATCATTTGAGTTAACGTTGACTTTTATCACAGAGCGAAAGTCCCTGTTTGATTTTCAAAGCGATCGTCTTCAATGGAGGTGATTCACTCATGGTCATGTCCAAGATCACTCAGCACCGCTCTCATGTATTCATTTGCTCAGGTACTTTTTCGAGTCCCATCTTATGGGGAAGTCAAGAAACAGTTCTCTCGATTGACCAAGAAAATGTTTGTCTTATGTGATTTGTATCTTGAAAATATGTTTTTGGTTTAAATCACTCAGAGAGATGACATTGAAGTGTTGGACGAGCCATTAAACGCTTCGTTCCTTAAAGCTACAGGTGCTGATAGGCCATACAAAGATGAGATTTTCGCTAGCATGGTATGTTAGTAAAATCTATTTAGAGCATTTGTAATATATTATTTTATTGTTCTCTTCAAAATAGAGTAATTTCGTAATAGAGTTGATTTTTTTTCTACTCAAATCTTATTATATTTTGGAATAAAATAAAACTATATTGTTACTCTATTATGAAGTAGAAAATCTAAATTCTTTTTTTTGAAATGAACAATGAAGTGGAGTTAGAGATGTTTTAAGACATTGATGAATTTGTTCCTTGAGGAAAAAAGTAATACTAACCGCAGCATTTTTTTGATAGGAAAGTGATGGACATAAGGTGGTGAAAGACATCATTTATGGTCCAGGAAAGAAGAAATATAGGTTCTGTAAGGTTAAACTCACTTTTCTTTCTGAAGACTTCAGTTTCGTCCTATACCACACTCTGTTTTGAGATAAAAGTGTGTGATTTTTATTGTGTTTATGGCTCTTCTATGCACAGAATTTGGCAAAACATCGTATTCTTGGCTTGCCAAGTGAACTAATGAGTAAAGGAAAGCATTTCATCTTGATACGCAATCCCGTTCACATATTGGTAAAGCTTCCCATGCTCACTTTCTGGTGTTATGAGATTCTTTTGAATTGGTTTTTGTCTTAAAATGTTGGAAGCCATAAACAATTTAGTAAAAAAAAAAACAATTTAAAATGTTGGGTTTATCTTGACATTATGTGTGTGATTCTTTAAGGGTTTGAGATGTTTCTTCTCATTCTTATTGTTTATTTGTATGTTTGTGCAGCCTTCTTTTGATAAGGTAATCCCATTATCGTTTCTGGACGTGGGATTAGCAGACTTAGTTTCAATATACAGCGATCTCTGCCAGATGGGAAAACCACCACCAGTCATCGATGCAGATGACCTTCAGCGAAATCCCGAGGTTTCATTGTTGTATTATGAAAACTTTGACAAGAATACTCAATTAGATTATGTAGGAAGATGCTTATTTCTGTGACATTCATCTATATATATTCAGGCTACCCTACGTGGTCTTTGCCGTGACTTGGATATCCCGTTTCAAGCCTCTATGCTTAAGTAAGACTATTTTACCATAAACTTCAAAACAATGCTTCATTGTTTGTATGATTAGAATATTTTAAAAAGTGATTAGGATAAGTGTTTTTTTTTAAACATTTTTTTTTATTAATATGTTTGAAACCATTGCATTATAGAAATATTTTGACATGTTTCAAGCCTCTTTTTGTTTGTATGATTAGAATCTTTCTTCATTCTTAAGTAAGAGACCCTTTAGCATTCTTTTGGATTTGACCTTAAACATCAATTTAATGCTTCATTGTTTGTATGATTTGAATCTTTCTTCATTTTGAAAAGTAACTAAAAATGATTAGTCTAACTTCTTTTTTTTTACATTGTATTTTATTAATATTTGTTTGAAACAATTGCATTATAGAAATAATTCGACATATAAACTCCAAAAAGCTAATATATAGGTCTTTCCACAGTGAAAATAGCGTAATGACATATTAACAGTACATTGACGATCTTATTAAAGTCTATAGTAAAAAAATAGATGTTTATGTACCTACACAAATTTCTAATACCTTTTGAGATTACACGAGGCTTCTCATAACTTTTGGAAGTTTCTTAATCTTTGGTAGTTAGTATATAATTAATCATCAGAACAACTTCTATAGGAGTATAATATAATGGCAAAATGAAAAAAACCTTAGACCTTATATAAAATGTAAAACATAAAAATCAATTGTAAAAAGAAAAAAAAAATTAAAATACTCTCTAACCAACTCTTATTCTAATCATAACCTATTAACCACATAGTCATGTATCATTGTGTGTTTCTTGAAGATGGGAGGCTGGTCCTATACCAGAAGATGGAGTATGGGCTTCATGGTGGTATAAAACTGTTCACGAATCAACTGGTTTTTCATCTCCTAGGAAATACCCTCGAGTACGAACCCGAGATTTATTTTATTTAAATGATTCAGAAACTCAAAGCATTATTCAAACTACAATGTGTGTGTTTTCAGACATTCAATATGAGGCATTACGATTTGCTGGAGCATTGTTTACCACTATACAACACTCTCAGACGTCACGTGAAGGGCAAGTCATCTCTCTTGGCCAGCCCCTTAGCTCCTCCCAGTCTCCCACTTCCTGAAAATGCTAAAATCTTTGCTTGGATTGGTGATGAGATTTTGCCACGTGAGATGGCCAAGGTGCTTAAACTATACATGTTTACTTGTTTTATGTATCCTCTTTAAAAATTCTGATGTTCATATATTCTTGTTTAAGGTTTCTGTTTTTGACTCCGTGGTGCAAGGCGGTGACTCTGTATGGGAAGGTCTTAGAATCTACAAAGGGAAAGTATTCAAGCTTGAAGAACATCTAGATAGGTAAGAAGCAAGCAAGACTAAAACTCTAGCACTTCTTCAAATTATTCTTTATTAACATGTTGAAGTGTTGCATTTAGGTTGCTTGATTCAGCAAAGGCTCTAGCTTTTAACAATGTCCCAACCCGCGAGGAGGTAACTAGCATTTTGATGAAGATAAAATCATGGTCATAGTTTTGGATTCTAGTGTTTTGAATGAAAGTTATAATGCACAGATAAAAGCAGCCATCTTCAAAACTCTCATAACCAATGGGATGTTTGACAATACACATATAAGACTGTCTCTAACTCGAGGCAAAAAGGTAATATTTACACCTTTTACCAAACTTCAAAGTAATATTAAACTTAAACAAGCTATGGATTTGTTAAGGTCACTTCTGGAATGAGCCCTGAGTTTAACCGTTATGGATGTACATTGATAGGTAATGTTAATTCTATTTGTCTATTGCAACCATTAAACTATAGTCTATGGAATATAGTTTTTGAGTATTATTTTTTTGAAAAAATAATGAATAGTCCTTGCTGAGTGGAAGCCTCCAGTATATGACAACGATAGTGGAATTGTGCTGGTGACTGCAACTACACGTCGCAACTCTCCCACCGTATAGTCCCCTTTACAGTTTCATCTATGTTTAGCTGAGAGTACTCAAAGTTTTATTAATCCGTTGTTTTTTTTTCCAGAATTTAGATTCCAAGATTCATCACAACAACCTCCTCAATAACATACTCGCAAAGGTTCAGTCATTTGCCACAGCATCATGTGTTGTTAAGACATAGTTTTTAGATGTTTTTTTATGTGATAATGGCACAGGTTGAAAGCAACAACGCTAATGTAGATGATGCAATCATGCTTGACAAGAATGGCTTTGTGTCTGAAACCAATGCAACCAACCTTGTAAGATCTTCCAAAAGGCTCGGATTGAACATTTTTACTTTCTAAAAAGACGTAATGAGATTTGTTTGATGCAGTTCATGGTGAAGAATGGTGTAGTTCTCACTCCCCATGCAGACTATTGTCTCCCTGGCATTACCAGAGCTACTGTAAGAGAGAAGAAGATTTTACATTCTTTCTTCTAACCTATCTCCATGACTATAACATAACTAATCATCGATCTCACCAATGTCTAGGTCATGGAACTGGTGGTGAAAGAGAATTTCATCTTGGAAGAACGTAACATCAGCTTGTCGGAATTTCATACAGCTGATGAGGTTTAATTTCCATCATCTTTCTTTTACTTGGTCTTAGAATGTTTGTATGATCACTAATTATTTATTAACAATCATATCAATTTTTTTTATTTATTTCAGGTATGGACTACAGGAACTATGGGAGAACTCAGCCCGGTACATACACAATCTCTACTTTTTATGACACGATCTTGGTTCGTTTCGTGATGCTTATTATCAAGTTTCATTGCTTTTAGGTTGTGAAAATTGATGGGCGTGTGATCGGTGAAGGAAAAGTAGGACCGGTTGCAAGGAAGCTGCAAAGTGCTTACAAGAAGCTGACCGATGATTCGGGTGTCCCAATACCTACTTACCAAGAACCTTGAACCATGCGCTAGAAGAACATTTAGACGATGCGTTGATTTCACTTTGGTAATAATAAGTGCGTGATGTTTTTTAGCACATGCTGGTTTGGGCCAATGTAATAAAGTTGGTCGCGTGCCAGTTAAGTTAGATTTATTTGAGTGGTTTTTTTCTTCACAAGAGTGATAATAATGTGTGCCTTTGATATTTTTTCCCCCTGAACTGTCTGCATCTAATATTCCAATAAATTTAAAATGGAATAAAGCTTATTTCTGTTATATTTCTGGACAGTGGACAATAAGTATACAAGGTAGATTAAAATTGAAAGACTTTTACTTTTACTTTTACAAATTGAATAGATTTTTATAAAATTAATTACTGATGCAAATACGATGTTTTTCCTAGTTAAATAGGAATGATTTCATATAAGTTATAATTAAGAACTCATTTTAGTTAGTGATCAGGGTAGACCTATGACTATGCGGCTATGAAGATATTTTTTTTTTAAAAGAACTATGAAGTAATGGCTAAGAACTTTCTATCAGGATGTGAATGTCAAAGTAGGACCTACGGATAGTGGCTAATAAGAGAAAGTTTTTTGGAAGTTTTGCTAAAATGTGTGTTTCGTCCTCCTCGCCAATTTCATTATCATGTTTAAGTTTGATGGTTGTCCCTTCTTTTGTGGCAACTGACAATTTCAAAATTTGATTGTTTCTTTCCTTTTGCCATAGCTGCTTTTGACGATATTTAAAAGTGTTAAGGAGTTTATTAAGTACCAAACTCAAGTAGTTTTATTAGATAAACTGCAAATAGACCATGAACAGTACCAAATTCAAGTAGTTTTACTTATCATTGAAGTTGTTTCTTAAAGCATGTTTAATGGTGTATACCACAATAGAATTCTTTAGATCACTATTATTATTAAAATAATTACTCCCTCCGTTTCGAAATAATTGTCATTCTGGAGGAAAATTTTCGTTTCAAAATAAGTGTTGTTTTAGAATTTCGAGATAAAATTTATTAATTTTATATGATATTCTATTTTTCTATTGGTTGAAAAGAGGTTATGTATATAGGTAATTGTGTTTTTTTCTTGAAAATATGTAAATTAAATGTTTCTTTAATCTGTGTGCAAAAACATAGAATGACAATTAAAATGAAACGGAGGGAGTATATGATTAAAATTTATTTTAATAAAATGAAATAAACCATTCACAAAAAGACATTTGGAAGAGAAATAAGAGATTAATCTAAGAGATGTCTTTTAAATCCCTTAAATAAGAGACATATTTTATTTCTTTCTCACAGTTTTAATTTTTTTTTATTTGAAACATCTCACAGTTTTAATTATTCTTTCATATTTTAATAGTAAAAGACCCTCTTAAGAGACATCATTAATTAAACATGTTCTTAGGATAGCTAAAGATGAAACAAAAACTTAGAACTGGTGATAAGTAATTTAAATACTTCTTTGAACCTAGCAATAATTGCATTTTCTATGAATATATATTTAGTAAACTGTCTAAAATTATAATTTACATTTTAAAATAGTGGCAAATATGAATTGTACAATAATGTTAACAAATTAATTAAGAGACCATGTCAAAACTCTTATTATTATTATTATTATTATTATTTATTATTATTATGACATTCACTGCAGTTGGAAAAATCTCTGTTCACGTGAAGTGACACATTTGCTGATGACTTTCTCCGGTTCTCCCCTAACTGGTCCCACCCCACCCTCTATGAGTCTTTCTTCCACGCTTCTTCTCCAAAAAGCCTTCCAAATTTTCAAACATCTCTCTATAAACACTCCATTTAAAAAAATAAATAATAATATCATAACTGTTCTTTCAGTATTCAGAAACATGAAGAGCTTCCGACACACATATCTTCTCGCCAGCTTACTGTTTCTACTATTAGCCACCTCGGAGCTAGCCTCGGGCCAACCGAACCAACCAAACGACCAGTACGGTTACAACGGCAAGCTAAGTCCCGCAATGGCGGTAGCGGTTGTCGTCGTGATCGCGATCCTCTTCTTCATGGGATTCTTCACCGTCTACCTCCGCCGCTACACGGGAGCAGTCGACGACGGAAGCGTTATTAATCCTAGAGTGGTAGGAGCGAGGAGAGTGGCGAACGCGACGGTAGCGCGTGGTCTCGACGCGTCGACGATCGAGGCGTTTCCTACGTTCGTGTACTCTGAAGTGAAGACGCGGAAGATCGGGAGAGGTGCGTTGGAGTGTGCGGTTTGTCTGAACGAGTTTGAGGACGACGAAACGCTGCGTTTGCTTCCTAAATGTGATCACGTGTTCCATCCTCACTGTATCGGAGAGTGGCTTCAAGGTCACGTGACTTGTCCGGTTTGTCGCACGAATCTCTCCGAACCGGAAGTATTAACCGAAATTGATATCGAGTCGTTACAATCAGTGGTTCCTGAACCGGTGGTTGAGCTCGGTGGGAGTGTTGATACACGTGTCAAGTTCTCGAGGTCGTATACGACGGGGCGTTTGGTGGTATCACGTGGAGAATGTACCGAGCGGTTTACGTTAAGGTTACCGGAAGATTTAAGGGAGAAGATAATAAACCGGTCAAATAGTTTATTGGTTTTACCGAGAGGAGGAAGCTCTAGAAGTTGTAAACCGGTTGAGAAATCAAGGGCTCGGTCGGATCGGTGGTTATTTCGTAAAACGCAGTCGTTTATGTGGCGGAACCGGGAAGAAAGTTCGATTAGAGCAGTAGTAACAAGTCCAACCGGTGACTCGGTACGAGTAGACCGGTTTAATTTTTTTAGAAACCCGTCGTTTCTGTGGAGGAATACGCCGGTTCCTTCGCCGAGAGTTGAAGTTGATAGGGATGGTGAAGGAACATCGTCGGTTTATGTTAAGCATACCGGTACAGCTGGTTCGCTTAGGTTACCGGTTTAAGTGTCTATAACTCTTTTTCTATCAAGAAGTATTTTTCCCAAATTTTATTTGTGCATTGTTCATACAAAAATAGATTTTACGTAATTCTTTAATTTTCTTAGAAGATATT
Organism: Eruca vesicaria subsp. sativa; assembly: GCA_932364175.1. NCBI lineage: Eukaryota > Viridiplantae > Streptophyta > Magnoliopsida > Brassicales > Brassicaceae > Eruca > Eruca vesicaria. The sequence goes on from CAKOAT010536265.1 coordinate 37,506, forward strand.
AGATGTCATTCCCATGGACAAGGAGACTGATTTGTTGTATTTTGTGATTTTTCTTCAAAAGGAAAATCGATTTTATGTAACATCTACTTTATTCATATATTTTTGTTTACTTTCTTTAGTCATATAGCTGTGAAGCTTGTGATTCATGCAGATACGTTCGGAACAAGAAATAATAGTAAAATAAAAAATGACACGATCTTTATAAGTCAAACAAGAACAATGAGACGAACATGGGTGGTGGTGGAGATTGGCCTATCTAAAATACAATTAAAAAATCTGATTCATCTACCAAGAAGACATAAGATAACGAATAAATATCATTTTTTTTTTTTGCGGAGTATATGTTAATAAACGCATATAGTCTGTGTGTATTAATTAGTTCAGACACTTCGTACATTCTCATCCTTGCAGTTCCGACAATTAATCATTTGAACTTTGAACGAGACCAAATCTATTTTTGTATAAATTATAATCTTAGTACAACTTGGAATGAATCATGTCAGCTTCATTCCCAATGTACATCATATAAATAGACTACGACGACCGTTGAAGAAAAAAAATATTGACCACGACTAAGTCGACGTTACGTAAGCCGCCATTAGTCAAATACGTTCTAGGAAGATAATGCGTAAATTACCATAAGTCGTGATAACTGAAAAAGGAAGGTGCCATACGATAATTCTAATACTAATCATCAAACATACAAACGCAAGCATTAAAAAATGTACAAAAACAGTTGTTGCCTATGTTTTTGATTTTATGATGATGTGACAAAACATGAAGAATATTGGGAAAGTACAATTAGTGTCAGCTCATTCATCTCTTGTAAGACTTGGCTAACGAGACTTGCAACTAGAGACAGGCTTCGTGCTTGGTCTCTTAATGTCCCTGACTAATGTGTTATTTGCTCAATTGGAATTGAATCTCACACTCTCAGTACTTGTTCTTGCAATGTGAATTCTATAGGAACATTTGGTCTAAGTTTCTTGAAAGGTTCCTTCGGGCTCCTCCTAGCGGAGTATGCGCGAGAGATTACTGTCTTTCCCTTCCTCAAGCCTCAACAATCCCTCTTTGCTGCAGCTTTATTTCTGTTTTGTTGAACCTTATAGTTAGCCAGCTTGTGGCATTTTTTTCTTATGAAATAAGTTGCTTTGGCAACAACAATGTAAAATAAAAAAAAATTGGTATGAATTTTAACAATTAGACCAAAAAAAAAGGACAAGTTCAGAGCTATGTGGTTTTAGTGCTGATGCCTGTGAATAGATCAGGACTCAATTGTCATTATTTTTCACAGGTTTCTCCATGGGATGCTATAATACCCGAAAAGAGCATTTCAAGTTCTAGATATAAATCTCAAACAAGTACCGTTCCATAGATAGATGCTCATAAAACATTCATCCTTAAGTGTAATTATTTGTGGAAGTACCGTACCATAGTGGTTAATGTTTAAATGCTTCTATACCAGGTTTATGGTTCGAATTCCAGACTATGCAGTTTTTACATCAAAAGGGTTTCAATTTCTTGAGAAAGTGGATTATGCAAGATTGGAGAAAAAACTTACAAGAGATCTTCAGCATTGCATGGTGATGCAGTTAGATGTGAATCCATCCACATAAAACATATAAAATTGTCGGCTGTAATATCGTCTATGTAATATTTCTCATAATTTGTAATACATAATTATCCAGTGTTAAAAACAAAATGTAATTCTTTGTAGCCAAGTAAATCTATTGCAAAAAAAAAGAAAAAAAGATCTATCAAGATTTAATTAAATCTGTTAGAATGAAGTAAATCTTCTATATTAAAACAAAAGTCATGACTTGACTTCATGTGTGATTTTTTTTTTTTAAATGGACTATTACTAAAATGTCATGTTACATTAACTCTCTAATAATTTTATCATTATTATATCTTATGAAAAATTTATATCTATAATAACAAAGATATGCTTAACAATTTAGTTTGGGTAAACCCCACACATTCTAATTTAGTCACGCAAAATATGTCAATAGATATAAGTTTAGGAATCTTCTATTATTTATAAGGAAATATGTCAATAATAGTTAAATGCAACCACAATATATTAACAAAAATCACGGATTCGTAATATGGAATATTTATATACTTTAACAAAATTTACACGCTATATATACTAGATAAATTTATTTCGATGTAAATTTTTAAAATTCTATTGTTTTAAAAAAAAATTGTTTAAAAAATTCTTTTTTTAATAATTTTTTTTATAATATTAATTTATGAAGCTATAAGTTTAATTTTTAGCAAAAATTTCTTCGAAGTTTATATTATCTTTGAAAATTAAAGTATACTAATATTTAATCAAGCTCTATTTATATTATTTTATTTAAAAATGAAATACTAATCTTTTTTTTTTTGAACAACCAAGATTTGATTAAAACTAGGCCCATGCCCAAAAAGAGGTTATGTTACAAAGGGCAGATTTTGCCACACAATCTGCAGACCCATTTTGAGATCTGGGAATAAAGGAGAAAAAACAGAAAAGAAATGAGGACGATAGAGCTTCGATGTCCGACAAAACTCCGTGAAGATTTTTCGGCTTTGTGATCGAAGTGATAGCTCTGATGAGCCCGACACATGTTTGAAAAATATGTATAATATAGAAATTAAAACACATGTTTGAAAAACATGTATAATATAGAAATTTGAAACAATCTATTTGATTAAAACACGTATTATATAATATTATTATGTTTCAAAAACATTTACTATACACATCGTAAATATGTGATTACTATAATATATACCAAGTGAAAACAAAAATTTTCTATAATTAACTATAAACGAAAACAAACATGCGCGGATCAAAATCTAGTTTGTGTTTAAAAGAAACTAAATCTAAAAAAAATTAATTAAATCTGTCAAAATAAAGAAAATCTATGAAAAAAAGCTGTCAATCCTTATTAAATCTGTACCATTAAAGGAAAGTTGTGGCAAATGAATAAATAAATCTGTGGATGTTATAGAAATATGCCAGAATTAAATACGTTTATGGCCAAAACATAATAAATTTTTAAAAACCAATCTGTCAAAATTTAAGTAAATTTATGGCTAAATAGAAATAAATCTGTCAAAAATAAGTTTTTGACTAAATAAGGCATTAGAAAAAATAAGTTTGTTTAATGGCAAAATCATTACTAATATTTTTTTTTGTTACAGACCTAAAGACAAACTAGGTATAAAAGTAATTAGAAAAAAATTAGAGTTATCTAGTAATAAATTGAACCAGTAAAAATAATTTAAAAACAAATTTGTGAGAAATTATTAAAAAGAGTGTAATTTAATATTTTGTATTGTTTAGACATAAGATAATTATAAGTGTTGTTTGGAAACATGGATAGTAGTATAAAGAAATAAATATATTGTTTGAAAACATGGATAATAGTATAAAGAAATAAATATACGGTTTGAAAATATTGATAGTAATATAAAGAAAGAAATATTAGTGATTAATGTAAATTTAACTATAAAATAGAAAAAATATATTTAATTTAAAAACTTACAAAATAAAGATTTGATCAAATCTAATATTTCTGATTTAATAAAATAGATGAGATTTCGTAATTAATTACGAAAGACATTTATTAGGTGGATTTGCTGAGAATGGAAGCTATAAAACCCGAGGCTCCTTCATTTGATTCCAACACAATTCATAATAACATCTTCCAAGTAAGCAATTGATATCAATCCCTTTTTCTTCAAATTGTGTCAAATATCTCTAAGCCATTTGTATTGTCCAAAAAAAAGAAATTCTTTAAGTCATTGTCCTTCACATATATTATTACAAAACAAATGAACTAGTACTAACAAAGATATTCTTTCTTGTTTCATTTGATAAAAAAAAGGGAATACATTTGTGATTAATCGTAAAGATGTCGAACAAAATGGCGATGCAGCGGATTGAGAAGGAGTTCAAGGATATGACTTCGAAAGATTCTTTGTACAGCATCGGTTAGTATTTTTTTCATCACAATTCAAAAGGTCACATGCCAGCAAAAATAAATAAATACCAAAAAATATAACGCATACATCATGTGAAATAGTTTGCGATTGGATTATACAATATCATGATATTTGCATAATATACGAGTGAAGGTAACATTAGGTTCACCGCAATTGTTTTTTTTTCTCACAAATAAATATGCATAATTTGTCTTGCTAGTGCATATACTGTTATTAATAGTCTTTTTTATATATTAAGAAGCACAATATTATAAGTTTATGTTTCTCCACTATAAAAGTGCTATTTGTTGAAAAATATTTAGGTAGAGAGGGGAACGATTTGTTCAAATGGAATGCGATGATTCCCGGTCCACATGGTACACCATACGCGGGGGGCATGTTTAGCATCGAAATTATATTTCCTAATAATTATCCTTTTACAGCACCAAAGGTTATATCTACTAAAATGAAAATAAGTTGAAATTTAAGAGGTTGTATCAGTAATATGTTAGTACTAAAACCAATATGTTTTATGTGTTTCATTTTTGATCTTTTTCTAGTTTAAGTTCAAAACTCGAATTTATCATCCAAATATTAATTCTGAAGGATCGATATGTCTTGACATTCTTAAAGACAAGTGGAGCCCCCCTCTCACAGTTGAAAAGGTTTAAATTTTATTTATAAATTTAATAAATTATTTAGAGTATTTTAATACTACTTTGTTTACTTAAGAGTTTTTTTTTTTTTTTTTGAACACCTTACTTAGAGTTAATAAATGAATAAACAGGTGCTTTTGTCCATTACTTCCTTATTGGCGGACCCAAACCCAGATGATCCTCTTGATTCAGAAATTGGAGCGATCTGCAAACGTAACAAATCTCAATTTGAGCAGACAGCTCGAGAATGGACTCAGCGATATGCTTGAATAAAAATAAGAAGTTTAATAGTTATTTTCTATTTTTAAATTAATCATACAAATAATTATGATCTGCTTTAAATGATATGTTATTGTGGATTTCTTATATATATTATTAAAAACAGTTATAAATATAGTTGAAATAACAATGGTGTCTAATTAACCGTTACCGTTTTATATGAGTGATTTGAAATTTTAAGAAAAAACAAAATTTTGATGTTTTTACCTCAAAATCTGACGAAAATCTATACTATTAAAGCTGAAGTACAAAAATAAAGTGTTTGGAAACATGAATAAGAAAATTTTAAAAGTTTGATTGAAAACATTAATAGCATACAAATTTAATGGACTTATTTATTATAGTAAAGATTACTGCGGCCCAAGGTACCATTATTATTGTTTTTGGATTTTCTATCATTAATATTACTTTATTTCTACAAATTATTTATACATATATGTATTCATGTTTTAAATGTATTTAGAATAAATCAAGAATAATATATATTTTATTTATATAATTTATATTGACTATTCTTATAAGTTTTTAACAGTGATATACTAGCCTTCCAATTCTTTATTAAAAAATTAAATTAAAAATTTGACTAAATTATTTAGTGTATATAACTTTACACCAAATTTAGTCAAAAAACTTTATAAACTATTACTAAAATGTTTACGGGTCACTACATTTTACGACGCCCCTGTTACACAATACAATAATGAAATACAATGTTTAAACAATATACTATTACTTAATAAAATTGGAACCATTAAATTGTAACTTTGAAATGTTATCTATACCATAAAAACAAAGACCCGCCCAATTGGACGGGTTATGATCTAGTTCCAATTAAAACAAAACAAGTATTAGTTTGATCAAGATTCGAAGGAGAGGTCAGCGAGGAGGAGGTGGTCTTGTTGCCGCCATTAGCAGCAAAATATGGAGAGTGTCTTGTCGCTAACGGGTGAAGAGACTTGAATACTGTTTTGTTACCCGTTGGCGATAAAATATGAAGAATGTCTCGTCGCCAACAGGCAACGAAACTGAGAGATGATCTAATCGTCCTCTATACTAAGTCAGTAACTCTCTTTTGATTGTGTGCCTCTTTTTTTTTTGTCAACTATTTTGTGTCTTTCAACTCTCTTTGAACCTGTTCTTCTTTAAACACGGTTTGTAAAAACCAAACCAAACCGAAACTGAAAATCAATACTGATTTTAGTTTGAGCAGAAAACTGAATTTTTCTCAAATTAAACAGATTATTAGAGAAATTGAGGTTGAAAAAGTTGAAACATTGCCAAACTGATATACTGTAAGTATTAACATATACTAGATTTTGACCCGCGCAACCGCGCGGGTGTTTGTTTTCGTTTATAGTTATATAAAA
>CAKOAT010536265.1:43885-192300 GCA_932364175.1 Eruca vesicaria subsp. sativa
ATAATAATATTATATAATAAGTGTTTTAATCAAATAGATTGTTTCAAATTTTCTATATTATACATGACTTTCAAACATGTGTTTGTTTCTTCTTCTATATTTTATTGTTTGTTAGATTAGTATTTCATTTTTAGATAAAGTAATATAAATAGAGCTTGATTAAATATTAGTGTAATTTAATTTGCAAAGATAATATAAATTTCGAAGAATTTTTTGCTAAAAACTAAATTTATAGTTTCATAAATTAATATTATAAAAAATTTATTAAAAAGGAACTTTTTAAACAATTTATTTTTTTTAAACAGTACAATTTTAAAATTTTACCTCGAAATAAATTTATCTAATATATATAACGTGTAAATTTTGTTAAGGTATATAAATATTACATATTAATAATTTGTGATTTTTGTTAATATATTCTGGATGCATTTAACTATTATTGACATATTTCCTTATAAATAATAGAAGATTCATAAATTTATATATATTGACATATTTTGCGTGACTAAGTTGGAAGGTGTGGGGTAATTTATCAAAACAAAATTGTTAAGCATATTATAAGATATAATAATGATAATATTATTAGAGAGTTAATGTAACATAACTTTCTAGTAACAGTTCATTTTTTAAAAAATTGCACATGAAATCAAGTCATGACTTCTGTTTTAATATATAAGATATATATATAACTTTTTTTATTATCAAAAAGTATTAATATATTTTTCAAACCGGAAAATTAAACCAAGATCCAGCTTCTTTTTTTTATTCTTACACAATTATCGTTTAGTTTAGTTAAACTAAATACGCTGTCGTGCGTGGTGGCTTCAGACATCATTTCTCTCCATCCATCTTGTAAATTGTAAAAAAAGGGTTCTTTTCTCGTCAATTCTTGGTACAATGCTCTCTCTCTCTATCTATCTATCGTTGTCTGCTATATGTTTGATTTAATTTGTTTGCTCTGCGTTGAGCTAAATAGGAAGAAGACGATTCACACTTGTTAGCTTCTTTTTCGATCTGATCAGCTTTAATGTGGGATGATTTTACATTTACCCTTTTGGTTATACATTATAAAGTTTCAATCTTTTTTGGTTCGATTCAAATCCCAATTGTTACAAATTTTTTTCCCTTTTTGATCTGATTCACATTTTCTGTAGCAATGTCGTTGGTGTTTGAATATGTTAGTTGCTAGTTTGTTGGTGAATCTTCTGACATTCTGTTTATGTAAATCAGTTTAATGTTTTTTTTATTTTCTCTCTTTTCAGTTTGTGTTTGGTTGAGGAGAGATGGAAGTGAAAGCGAGAGCTCCGGGGAAGATCATACTTGCAGGAGAACACGCTGTTGTCCATGGATCCACGGCTGTGGCAGCTGCTATTGATCTCTACACTTACGTCACTCTACGCCTTCCTCTTCAGTCAGGTTCCTTTTCTTACACATTCTCTGGCTTTGGTTTCTTTTTTCTGGTTTGTTAATGCTTCATTACTGAAGTCACAGTGTTACCAAACTAGAGATTGATTAGTTGAAGGGATCTTAAGCTATTTTTCATTGGAATGTAGTGTCTTTGGTTTCTATAGCTAACTAGATCCAAATCTAAACAAACTCTGGAATCTGCAGTATATTCATGAGTTTACATTTGGTTCTTGACTTTGGATGTTCATGTTCCAAGTAGAAGTGGTATCAAATGGATTTTTTTTTTTTTTTATTGAGGTTAACTCATTCTGGATGCCTGCTTACTGATTTGAGTTTAGCATATTTGGGACATTGTTTTCTTTAAGAATCTAGAGGCATAATTATAGCAAATGACTTGATCTTAGTACCTGATGGATTCAGATCAAATGTGGAAACAAAGTGATATTTGATGTTTTGTCTCCAATGTAGAAACAAATCTGAAAGTATTTACATTTTCTTTTTTTCTGACAGCTGAGAACAATGATAGGCTTACACTTCAGCTCAAGGACCTTTCCTTGGAGTTCTCCTGGTCCATATCCAGACTCAAAGAAGTGATACCTTATGATTCAAGCACTTCTTCCCCTTCTACACCAGCTTCATGTTCAGGCGAGACTCTTAAATCAATTGCTGTTTTGGTTGAAGAGCAAAATATTCCAGAGGAAAAAATCTGGCTGTCCTCTGGGATCTCCACCTTCCTCTGTCTTTACACCAGTATCAGAGGGTAAAGAAAAAAAACACAAAACAGTTTGAAGCTCAAGAGATTTTCAGATAACTTGAATCTTGTTCTTGTGCTTTTTAGATTCAATCCGGCTACGGTCATCATTACAACCGAGCTTCCATACGGATCAGGCCTCGGTTCATCAGCAGCTTTCTGTGTAGCTCTTACATCTGCTCTCATTGCATCTTCTAGCTCAGACAAAACCCACGGTGAAGGTTGGACTTCTCTTGATGAAACCAATCTCGAGTTGCTGAATAAATGGGCTTTTGAAGGTGAAAAGATCATCCATGGGAAACCTTCTGGGATAGACAACACCGTCAGTGCATACGGTTAGTTTTAACTGTAAAACACTATACGTTAGAGAAAAACCATTTATGTTTTGTGTGTGTTTTTTTTGCAGGCAACATGATCAAGTTCTGCTCAGGGGAGATAACTCGGTTACAGTCAAACATGCCTCTGAGAATGCTAATCACCAACACTAAAGTAGGACGGAACACGAAGGCTCTGGTCTCTGGTGTATCAGAGAGAACGGTTAGACATCCAGATGCTATGAACTCGGTGTTCAATGCTGTGGACTCTATAAGCAAAGAGCTAGCTGCAATCATCCAATCTAAAGACGAGATTTCTGTTGCTGAGAAAGAAGAGAGTGTAAAAGAACTCATGGAGATTAACCAAGGCTTGCTGCAGTCAATGGGGGTTAGCCACAGCTCGATTGATACCGTGATCAGAACCACGCTCAAGCACAAGCTTACCTCAAAACTGACAGGAGCTGGAGGTGGCGGCTGCGTCCTCACTCTATTACCTACAGGTATCCTTCTTCAAAAATCTTCAATCATCCTTTTCTTTTGGGGTTCTTGAACATTGAATCTTGACTTCCTCTGGTAAAATAAGTGGTTTCAGGGACTGTGGTGGACAAAGTGGTGGAGGAGCTTGAGTCCAGTGGTTTTCAGTGCTTCACTGCATTAATTGGTGGCAACGGAGCTGAGATTTGCTTTTGATCAGATGCTATTTGGTTAACACAATCATATTTGGCCTTTCACTATTCTTAATCTTGCTCACCTCTACTAGAAGAAGCCTGCAATTACAGATATAAAGAGTCCCATTTTTCTACTAAAGATGTATTGAATGTAAAAATGCTTGTTACCATATGAAATCTCTTCTTTCTTTTTGTTGTTGTTGTGGTTTAATTGTAGACATGAATGCATTATAATTAACATGTTTGGAAGTTACACTTTCTTGAAACAAGTATGAGTTCTCACTTAACTCTCCTCAGCTATTTGAATGTTGTCCAGCTTCATCATTTCATAGATGTGAGAACCTGGCCTCTGAACATGTTCATGCATTCTAAGTAGTAATCTATATAACGGTAAGCTTGCAAGACCAAGACGATGCAAATCTCTAACATATGTGTCTGCTTCCTCAATCTCCTCCTCCTTCTCAAAGTACTCAGCAATGGCCATGACAATTCTTTGAGACGGTCTCCAATGACATCCCTTCATTAGTTTCAACGCTCGATGCATAGCATCAATGGCCTTCTCGATACTCTGACATTTCACCCATCCCTCCATCAAAATCTCCCAAGTCTTGTAGTTTGGATTACCTCCTCTCTCCAACACACGGTTCTGCAGAGACTCAGCTTTACAGATCAGTCCATTACGCATATAAGCACCCAAAAGAACATTAGAGACTCTAACATCATAGTTACAACATCCATCCTCCCACTCCTCGAAAACCCTCTCAGCTTCCGCAAGATCACCAACTTTCACCAAAGATGACAACACACATATGTAATTTGCACAAGTGATCCTCCCGGAAACAGACTTAGAACCTTCCCATAAACGAACAACTCCTTCCTTATCCCCTAAAGAAGCATACATCGTGATGAGGAAGAAGTAACCAAGCCTATTACTTCTATTCAACTTCTTCTCAGCACTCTCAAGCACCAACTTACCCTTACCAACAAAACCAACCTTAACATACACATTCGCTAAAGTACACAACGAACTCCACCCAACTTCAACACTCTTGTCACCAACCATCTCCCCATAAACACTCTCCACACCTCCAACACCAGATACCTCACAACACGCGTTCATCCAGAGATTATACGAAAGAACATTCCTCTGTATCTTGTTCCTCTTCATCACCTCAATCACCATCACTACTTTCTCATACTCATGAGTTGCTTCGTAAAGCTTCATCATCTCATTAAACGGATGTGGAGTTACAAGAAAACCCAACTCATTCAACTTCTCCATGAAACCTTCAGCTTCATTAACCAATCTACCTTTAACATAACCACGAAGCAGAGGAAGATAAGCTGCTTTCGCTGGTTTTAATGAGAGCTTCTCAAAGTATTCCTCTGCTTTTTTAAACCCATAGCTTTTGATGATCAATTCAAGCTTAAGAGCAGTGTCATTGGCACTAAAGTGAACTTCTTTTTGAGTCTCCATCCACTCCATCATCTGTACATAAACTTAAAAATCTAAACTTTTTCTCTTTTGCTTAAATAAAAATCTAAACTTTTTTCTTTTCCTTAAATAAAAATCTAAACTTGGAGTAAAGAAGATACTCTGTTTCTTCTCTGTTTAGTAGTAAAGGTAGAGACTTTGCGAAACCTGGAGAGCGAGATCGTGACGGTTTGATTTGATTAGGCGATTGGAGATGAAGCGGAGCTCAGATAACGTGACGGGGTGACCCGAGTCGACTCGTTGCTGAAGCAGGGAGGGGACACTGAGTCGTGGACCGTTTTTTCTTAGTATTTCATTCAATGTATTTGTGGAGGTGTTTGAAGAGAGGAGCCTCGTGGTGGAGAGACTCGTCTTCGCAACTAAGCGAATCCTGCTGTACATTTTAGTTGGATGTTGTGAGGACGGAGAGAAGAAGCTTAAAGGGTTTGTTAAATAATCTGAAAGTTTTGGGGGTGTTTCTGTGATTTATGATAAATTGGATGTTTATGGTGAAGATTGTTGTGTTTGGCTGTTTGGTAATAAAATAACGGAAAGAAGGGGTTTATGTGATCAAACTGAAAGTATTGGGGGCATATATGTGATTTACAAAGTATGCTTCAGTTTGTGATACGTTGTTTCTTCTGTTTAAGGAGAAGAGCACACAAGATGTTTGATATCAGTCCTTTACTCGTATCATTTCTTTCCGTGGCGTTTCACTTTGTGGCAGATACTAAGAGAGGTTGAGTATAGTATGGGTTTGACACTTTTTGGTGACCTCTTGAATGGGTATTGTGAGTTTCGTTAAAGATGATGTTTTTGAGAACTCTGGTGCTGAAATTGCTGGAGCAAGAGGCGTTTTCCTTTTGAGCGGAGATGATTTTGCTACTTAACCAAGCTCTTATTAGATTTGTGCTAACATTCTTGAAAAAAAACTGAGGGTTCACAGAAATGCAAATCTCATTTTTCTCATGAGGAAGGAAGTCATGGCTAAGTGTGCACAGTTGGCACAGATTGTTAAAGACTTTTACAAGGTCTTTAAAGGTTACAAAACATTTTCTTTAATTATTATGTTGTTAGATTTGTCCTGAACTTGCATTCTGAGAGTATATCTTTGTTTTAGTTCAGGTGTTTGGTGAAGGAGATGACAAATACCTGATTGCAACTGCTGAGCAACCTCTTTGTGCATATCATATGGATGAATGGATCCATCCGAGGGAGCTTCCCATAAGGTAAACATAGTAAAGATATAAATTGCAGGGTTTAGATATTTTGTTTCTTTATGTATTGAACCAGATGTATTGACATTACACTTTTTGGTCCAGAGATGCTGGTTACTCGTCCTGTTTTAGAAAAGAAGCTGGCTCCCATGGAAGCGATACACTTGGGGTATTTTTCGTGTTTCACCAGTTTGAGAAAATTGAACAGTTTTGCATCACTGGTCAGGTACTTAACAAAGAGCTTGTGTCCTGTTCCAACTGTACAGACAACCAAGCTGGTTGACTTGAGATCCGGTACTGTCAGAAAAAGGTAAAACTCTCTCTGTTCTTTTCCTTTCATCAGCAAAGAGATTTGATCCTGTGTAATTTCTCAATGCAGAGAAATGAGCAGAGGAAGCAGTGTTTGCATATGCTCAATTCAATTCTTACAGGACTGAGAGGAGCGAGAGTGACGTTTTGGCCCTTCAAGACTAAGTTGCCGAGACCAAGGGCAAAAAGTCTTAAGTAAATGGTAAAATACACCATCACTTTCACTAATGAATACTTAAATATTCCATTCAGCACCTAATCCGTCCTTGTTAACTGTTATTAATAACTTATTATGCATATGTGAGCTCTTTGTCAATTCACATATTATAGAAAAAGATTTTCAGTATAAGTCAATGATAAAATACACCACCACTTTTACTAATAAATACAACTTAATATTCCATTCAACACCTAATCGGTCCTTGTTAATTGTTATGTGAGCTCTTGCAAGTTCACATATTATAGAAAAAGACTTTCAGTCTAAGTCAATGATAAAATACACCACCACTTTTACTAATAAATACAACTTAATATTCCATTCAACACCTAATCGGTCCTTGTTAATTGTTATGTGAGCTCTTGCAAGTTCACATATTATAGAAAAAGACTTTCAGTCTAAGTCAATGATAAAATACACCACCACTTTTACTAATAAATACAACTTAATATTCCATTCAACACCTAATCGGTCCTTGTTAATTGTTATGTGAGCTCTTGCAAGTTCACATATTATAGAAAAAGACTTTCAGTCTAAGTCAATGATAAAATACACCACCACTTTTACTAATAAATACAACTTAATATTCCATTCAACACCTAATCGGTCCTTGTTAATTGTTATGTGAGCTCATGCAAGTTCACATATTATAGAAAAAGACTTTCAGTCTAAGTCAATGATAAAATATACCACCACTTTTACTAATAAATACAACTTAATATTCCATTCAACACCTAATCGGTCCTTGTTAATTGTTATGTGAGCTCATGCAAGTTCACATATTATAGAAAAAGACTTTCAGTCTAAGTCAATGATAAAATACACCACCACTTTTACTAATAAATACAACTTAATATTCCATTCAACACCTAATCGGTCCTTGTTAATTGTTATATGAGCTCTTGCAAGTTTACATATTATAGAAAAAGACTTTCAGTCTAAGTCAATGATAAAATACACCACCACTTTTACTAATAAATACAACTTAATATTCCATTCAACACCTAATTGGTCCTTGTTAATTGTTATGTGAGCTCTTGCAAGTTCACATATTATAGAAAAAGACTTTCAGTCTAAGTCAATGATAAAATATACCACCATTTTTACTAATAAATACAACTTAATATTCCATTCAACACCTAATCGGTCCTTGTTAATTGTTATGTGAACTCATGCAAGTTCACATATTATAGAAAAAGACTTACAGTCTAAGTCAATGATAAAATACACCACCACTTTTACTAATAAATACAACTTAATATTCCATTCAACACCTAATCGGTCCTTGTTAATTATTATATGAGCTCTTGCAAGTTTACATATTATAGAAAAAGACTTTCAGTCTAAGTCAATGATAAAATACACCACCACTTTTACTAATAAATACAACTTAATATTCCATTCAACACCTAATCGGTCCTTGTTAATTGTTATGTGAGCTCTTGCAAGTTCACATATTATAGAAAAAGACTTTCAGTCTAAGTCAATGATAAAATACACCACCACTTTTACTAATNTGTGAGCTCTTGCAAGTTCACATATTATAGAAAAAGACTTTCAGTCTAAGTCAATGATAAAATACACCACCACTTTTACTAATAAATACAACTTAATATTCCATTCAACACCTAATCGGTCCTTGTTAATTGTTATGTGAGCTCTTGCAAGTTCACATATTATAGAAAAAGACTTTCAGTCTAAGTCAATGATAAAATATACCACCACTTTTACTAATAAATACAACTTAATATTCCATTCAACACCTAATCGGTCCTTGTTAATTGTTATGTGAGCTCATGCAAGTTCACATATTATAGAAAAAGACTTACAGTCTAAGTCAATGATAAAATACACCACCACTTTTACTAATAAATACAACTAAATATTCTATTCAACACCTAATCGGTCCTTGTTAATTGTTATGTGAGCTCATGCAAGTTCACATATTATAGAAAAAGACTTTCAGTATAAGTCAATGTTAAAATACACCACCATTGTCACTTATAAATACTTAATATTCCATGAACATGAACTCAAATTTTTTTTTTAATTTCGTTGCAGTTTCAGATGGCGAGATACTCACCTGGCACGGTTAATATTCCTAAATCTGTTCGGATCGTTGTGATTGGTGACAAGGGCACTGGAAAGTCCAGCTTGATTGTCTCTGCAGCTACAGACTCTTTCCCTCCCAATGTCCCTCCTGTTTTGCCTGATACCAAGTTGCCTCTTCAGTTCTTCCCTGATGGTATACCCGTCACCATTGTTGACACTTCCTCAAGGTATATTCATCTCTTTATATTGGTTTCTACATGAAGAAGAGCACTGTTGTTGGAATAACATAGCACTTTGCCACCTGTTTAGTTACTGTTTTAAAAGAAGGGCTTTGTTGATGTGCTATAAGTATCTTTTAAATATTTCATATCTTGGGTTCAGGCCGGAAGATAAGGGCATGGTTACCGAGGAATTGAAGCACGCAGATGCAGTGGTTTTGACTTATGCCTGTGACCGACCTGAGACTCACCAAGGTTTAAGTACATACTGGCTTCCACAGCTTAGACAGCTAGAGGTTTGATTTTTTCCTCTCTTTATTCAGTTTAGTCATGTCAATCTTGAAATTTTTGTAAAAGATTTACTGTTACTTTATCAAGATTGCCTTGTGATCTTTTCTCTCAACAGGTAAATGTTCCTATAGTAGTAGCAGGCTGTAAGCTTGACCTAGCCAAGAACCAGGTCAGCCTCGAACAAGTAATGTCACCTATGATGCACCAGTTTCCGGAGATTGAGACTTGTATCGAATGCTCTGCCCTGGAGCAAATCCTGGTATCATGACTTGTGTTTTTTCCTCTTGGGATGTATCCTGGTCAGGCCTGAACTATATCATGCTTATGAAAATAAACTTTCTCTTTAGGCACAAGAAGTTTTCTATTATGCACAAAAAGTTTTCCTACACCCAACGTCACCTTTGTTTGATCAAGAAACCCAGTCATTGAAGCCACGGTTTGTAAGAGCCTTGAAGCGTATCTTTATACTCTGTGACCATGATAAAGATGGTGCTCTTAGCGAGGCTGAGTTAGATCAGTTTCAGGTTTTGATTTCCTCTTACTTGTGTGTTTGCCTTCTCTTGTCCCAATGATGCACCTAATAGTTGTCTCAAATATAGGTCGAGTGCTTCCATGCACCATTACAGCTTTCTGAAATCGAAGGTATTAAGAGGGTTGTGCAAGAGAAGTTACCAGAAGGTGTGAATGAAATAGGACTGACAGTGACTGGATTCCTGTATCTACATGCACTCTTTATTGAGAAAGGGAGGCTTGAGACAGCATGGACTGTACTTAGGAAGTTTGGGTATAACAATGATGTAAGATTAGCTGATGAATGGCTCCCACCTTCATTATTCAAGAGAGCTCCTGATCAGGTAAACTGCATAAACAGAATACACACTCTAGGTTCATTACTATTACTTGTATATCAAAAACAAGAATTAGGATGCTCACAAGTTACATTGCTGGGTTACAGTTATATTGTAGCTCACATTAATTTGCCTTCCTTGGCATTTTTTTTGCTAGTAATTGTGTTCGTTGGTTTTGTAGAGCGTTGAGTTGACAGATGTAGCAATCGAATTCCTGAAAGAAACGTATATGTTGTTTGATGAGGATGGGGTAAGTTTCCCTCTTTGTTTTCTGCACAAAAAAAAAAATTAATGGCTCAGTTTTGATAGTTTTTATAGCTTACATAATGAATTTTCACTTTGCAGGATAATAATCTGAGACCTCAAGAGATCGAGGATCTTTTTTCAACTGCACCTGAAAGGTATAATTTGAGATTATCATATCTTGATTACATTAAAACGCCAAATTATGAATTGCAGTCCCTGGAAGGAATCTCCATATGAAGATGCTGCAGAGAAAACTGCCCTTGGAGGACTATCTTCTGACGCTTTCCTGTCACTGGTAATCAATACTTCTCTTACAGATGCTCAACAACTTTAGGTACATTTTGTAATTTGTATGCATGCACAATTTCAAATACATATACTCATTCTTCTTCGTTTCATTTTTGTTGATTGACAAACTAAAATTTCATGCAAGGATATACATCTATCATTTATGTTTTTCCTAATCTTCCAGTTATATCATTGCAGTGGTCATTGATGACACTATTAGAACCTGCTCGGAGTGTGGAACATTTGATTTGCATTGGATTCCAGGGTGATCCATCTTCTGCCATTCGTCTTACTAGGAGAAGGCTTTTAGATCGCAAAAAGAGACAATGTAAAAGAAAAGTTCTCCAGTGCTTTGTTTTTGGACACAACAGCTCTGGAAAGTCTGCTTTACTGAATTGCTTTCTTGGAAGGTTTGTCATATCAACTCGTTCCAAAACTTGTTGCATTTTCCAAAATACAAACAGGAGAGAGTACAATCCAATTCATGTTTTTTTTCTCCATGTGGTTTACAATTTATGTCACTTCATGATGTAGGTCATATGCTGATAACAGTGGATCAACCACAGATGAGCGTTATGCAGTGAATATGGTTGATGAAACAAAGGTGAGTGGAAACACTTATGTAATTTGGCATCTTTTGAGGCTGTTTTTCTCTACGTTTATGTATGTAATTTGCTCATTAATCTGATGGGTGTAGAGTGCAAAGAAAACTCTGGTGATGAAGGAAATTCCAGAAGATGAAGCTCAAAGTCTATTTTCATCTAAGGAGTCATTGGCTGCATGTGACATAGCTGTCTTCGTGTATGACAGGTATATACATTTTCGTTCTTTGATTGTTTGAAATATTATCAAGTATATGCCTTATCATTCTCTACTTGTGTGAGTTGTGTGAAACAGTTGCGTTCACTTGGGTGTAGATGTCTGTTTGCTTCCCTGAATATTTGTTCTTTATTGCAGTTCTGATGAGTCGTCATGGAAGCGAGCGAGTGAGATGCTTGTAGAAGTTGCAAATCACGGTGAGGCTACTGGATATGAGGTTCCTTGCCTTATGGTTTCAGCCAAAGACGATATTGTTGCATCATCCAAAATTTCTATACAAGAATCCACCAAGGTAAGGGTTCTTATTTGATCTCTAAGTCAATGAAAATAGCTCTAATAAATGCACAGGGATCTTTTTGCAGGTGACACAAGATATGGGAATAGAGCCTCCTGTATCCATCAGCTCGAAGTTGGGGGATCTCAACAACTTATTCTGCAAAATTATAACAGCAGCGCAACGTCCTCATCTGAGTATTCCAGAGACTGAAGCTGGAAAAAGCCGGAAACATTACAACAGGCTAATCAACAGCATTCTTATGGTTGTTTCAAGTACGTTTTCTTGAATCGTAAACACAAATTTTTCTCACAGACTTAACTAAAAAAAGGGTTCATACTCATATGTTTGGTGGAATTGTTTTTGAATTT
Source organism: Eruca vesicaria subsp. sativa (assembly GCA_932364175.1). Taxonomy (NCBI): domain Eukaryota; kingdom Viridiplantae; phylum Streptophyta; class Magnoliopsida; order Brassicales; family Brassicaceae; genus Eruca; species Eruca vesicaria. Next base: position 55,650 of record CAKOAT010536265.1, read on the forward strand.
GTATGACAGTGGTAGCTGCTGTGGCCGTCGCATACTTTGTGTATGTCGCAAGAGAGAGCTCTTCTGCCTGAGAAAAGATTGGGAATGAAGAAGGAACCCAGTGTCTCAAGGTGCCAACGCGAATCTCTTGTTATGATCTTATCTTAGTAGCATTCTTGTTCCTACAGCAATGCATTTTGTAACTGGATTTACTTCAAAGTCTCTTGCTTGTATCTAAACCTAAGTTTAAGTTTTGGTGCTCACACCAGAGGCAACTTTGGCTTCTTTAGGTATTATTGTATCTGTTTATTCTGTGGAACTTACTTTCTGTTATAGAGACCTTTTTATCTTATCATGGGATCATAATTCATAGGACATGCTTTTTATCTACACAAACATAACTACACAATAAGCAGAAAGTCACTAGGGCAACCATGTGAAGCTTTATGCAACACTACAAAACCAGACCCTTGCTTAAAAAATCAATTGTTTATTGAAGTGAGAAAGACTTTAACATTCATTCAAAAAGAAGTGAGAAAGACTACAACACTTGCCTGCTTGAAATTTTATCATTAACAGACTGCCAAACCGAAGTCTTGCTTAGAAAACTTGGGGAAGGGGCCTTTTCAACCTACCTTCTGCGATAAACATAGTTTTTTCTTATTGCTAGAATGAGAAACCATGTGGTTACTGTGATATTTTCTAAAAGGTTTGGGACATGTTTGTTATTTAGAAAACAATTGGGTGGTTTGTTCAAATTAAAAAAAAAGGAAATTGGTATCTTTTGCCGGTTTTATCATCATTATAAAAGAACAGTTTACAAAGAACAACCAAAACCCTAATCATAGTTTCATTCTTCTGAGCTGCTGCTTTCGTTCATTCACAGAGAGAAGAAGAGCTGCACAAGATGTTGGATATCAATCTATTTAGAGAAGAGAAAGGGAACGATCCAGAGATCATCCGTGAATCTCAACGCAGGAGATTCGCTGACGTTAATCTCGTTGATGAGATCATAAACCTCGACAGAGAATGGCGTCAACGTAAGTATCTCATCTCATCCCTTTTTACGTACTCAGCAACGTGTTTTTTTTCCTCCTAGAAGTTGATTTGCTTGCTAACCACGTTTCTGACTTGTTTTAGGTCAATTTGAAGTAGATGGTTTACGAAAAGAGTTCAACAAGCTGAATAAGGATATAGCCAAGCTCAAAATCGTTAGTGTTTATATGATTATAATAAGTTTTACACTAATCTTTGTTCTTAATCTTAATTATTTTTTTGTTTCTTTTGGAGTAGTCTGGTGATGATGCGAGTGAGATGATTCAGAAAGCTGAGAAGAACAAACAAGACGCTGCTAAAAAGGAAGAGGAAGTTGGTGTTGCTTATGCTAAGCTCAAAGAAAAATTGATGAAAGTTGGAAATCTTGTCCCTGACTCTGTTCCTGTTAGTAACAATGAGGTTTGTTCCTTTAATGTTTTAGATCTTTTTACTAGTATTGGCTAGCTATTTTTTTTATCATTTTAGATATTATAAAACTGTTTTTAAATATTTTTGTATGTTAGATCTAAAAGCTAACTAATATATTCACACATATAATCATTGATTCTGAAATATTTTGAGTTTGTGTTCTTCGGGCTTTAAGATTTTAAATCAGTTCGGATATTTGACTAGTTTAGGTTCGGATTTGATACTACTTTTTTGGATTGTAATCTGTTCGGTTTTCTTCGGCCATTAAGATTTTAGATCCGTTCGGATATTTGACTAGTTTTCGTTTGGATGTTTGACTAGTTTTGTTTCTTTGGACTCGGTACTACTTTTTTGGATCATATTCTGTTCGGTTTTTTGGACCAGAGTCTTAGGTGGATCTAAATAAGTGTGTGGTGGTGTTTTTTCATATTTTTGCAGGAAGATAATCCTGTGATTAGAGTTTGGGGTGAGAAGCCTGTTTTTCCCCCTAGTCAGAAGGTGATGAACCATGTGGATCTCGTTGAGAACACCTTCATTGCAGATACTAAGAGAGGTTAGTTAGCAAGCAATGTCTTGAACAGTTTTGGTCACCTCTTGTAATCTGTGTTGTGGGTTTTGATAAAGATTATGTTTGGAACTTAGGTGCTGAAATTGCTGGAGGAAGAGGTTACTTCCTGAGAGGACATGGTGTGCTACTCAACCAAGCTCTTATCAACTTTGGTCTAACCTTGTTGATGAACAAGAAGAAGAGAGAGTTCACATTACTGCAACCTCCTTTTCTCATGAGGAAAGATGTCATGGCCAAGTCCGCACAGCTAGCAGAGTTTGATAAACAACTTTACAAGGTCTTCCAAAAACAGCCAACCGCTGAAGAACGTTACAAGATCTTTGAACGTTGCCAAAAAGAGGCAGCTGAAGATGAAGAGCCTTACAAGGTCTTTGAGCGTTACCATAAACAAGTAACTGATGAAGAAGATTACAAGTACCTTATTGCAACTGCTGAGCAACCTCTTTGTGCATACCATATGGATGAATGGATCCATCCGAGCAAGCTTCCCTTAAGGTATATAAGACTATTGTTTCTTTATGTATTATAAAAGATGTATTGACATATCTTTTGGTGTTCAGATATGCTGGTTACTCGACGTGCTTTAGAACAGAAGCTGGCTCTCATGGAAGAGACCAACTTGGTATTTTCCGTGTTCATCAGTTTGAGAAGATTGAACAGTTTTGTATCACTAGTCCCAATGAGAATGACTCATGGGAAATGCTAGAGGAGATGATTAACAACTCGGAAGAGTTTTACAAAGCGGTAATTGTTTGCATCTTTTGAAAAGTTAAAAGCCTTGTTTCATGATGATTATTAATTACTACTCTTGCAGCTAAAACTTCCATACCGAGTGGTGGAGATTGTCTCTGGAGCATTGAATGATGCAGCTGGAAAAAAGTATGATTTGGAAGGTTGGTTTCCTGCGTCTGGTACTTACAGAGAGCTTGTGTCATGTTCCAACTGTACAGACTACCAAGCTAGAAGACTTGAGATCAGATACGGTCAGAAGAAGGTAAACTCTCTCTCTCTCTCAGTTTTTTTTTCCTTTCATTAGCAAAGAGATACAATTTAGTGTAACTTCTTTTATTTGGTTTCTCAATGCACAGAGCAATGAGCAAGCGAAGCAGTATGTGCATATGCTGAATTCGACTCTTACCGCAACAGAGAGGACCATTTGCTGCATTCTTGAGAACTACCAGCGTGAGGATGGTGTGGAGATCCCTGAGGTTTTGCAGAAGTTTATGGGCGGAGAGAAGCTTTTGCCCTTCAAGACTCTGTAGTTACCAGCACCTTTTTATATATCATCTGATCATAGGAGACAAGATCCTAAGACAGAGATTCTTAACTTTTAATACAATTGAAGAAACACAAAACATAATCAGATCTTTGATTAAAAACCAATTGTTTCTTGAAATGAGAAAGACTACAAACACCTTTGCCTGTTTTGAAAGTTTTTCAATTAACAGACTGCAAAACCAAAGTCTTTGACTGTTGCCTGGCCTTTGGGAGACTTGCTGAAGGGTAATCTTTATGGACTTTTCAACCTACCTTTTGTGATGAACAGAGTTTTTCTTATGGCTAGAATGAGAAACCATGTGGTTGCTGTGATTTTCTCCTTGATCATGAGTAGCAACGCTGAGCTCAAAACTGTCTTTAAGATCTGAGCCTGCAAGCCTTTGAAGAATCCTAAGACCCCTTCTTTTTCCCATATAGCATAGATGACCCCAGGAATCGTTTTCTTGATTCTTTCTTGGGGCTTCTTTGCTTCCTTATCCTTTGTGTCATCTGCTGCTTGAATCATCACCTTGCACCTACAAAAAACCATGAATGTATGTACATAGATCAATATCCACCAAAAGAGTGTGATCAATAACATGACAAGAGTAATTCAACGGAAGCTATAATATAATACCTGATTAGTGGATATGTGATGACGGTAGCAGCAGTTTTTGAGATGGCACCCAACAAGAAGGCCATAAAGGAAGAGATGACTACAGGGGAAGAGTCTTTCTTGGCTTTTGCTTTTCTTTTCTCAACGAGGTTCTGTTTTAGCTGATCAAACACTGTATACTACAAAAGAGAAGCTTGTCTTTCAGCTAAACACTTACCAAACTAAAAGACTGTAGATATGAAGTGGATGATGGTACCTGAATTGCAGGGTTAGGCGTGAGTAAAAGAGTAATCCCCATGCCATCATATGCATCTCCCCATGTACCCTCCGTTAACGTCTTCCAAAACCCTTTTGCATTTCCAAACTCGCTTGTCTGCATCCTTGATGAAGCTGTATCTAGAGGCTACACAAAACATAGAACCTGAAGTTATAATATGCATAGAGAAGGTAGAAGAACAAGTAGGAAACAAACAAGTGCCTGCTAAACGTACTTGGGTCAATATATTGGTAAAAGCTGCAGAAGCAGCAGCGATGAGGAGGTTAGCCTTAGTGCCAATGGACTTAGAACCTATCCTCTCACTATGTAACCTCTTGAAATAGCTGTAACTATAGAAGTAGATGAATGATGAAACAAAGGACTGCACGTTCTTAGTCCCTAGGCCTTGATACAGAGAGAGAACGTTTCCTGAAGAAATAGCTTCCCAAAAGACATCTGAGATGTGTCTGTAAAGGTTACAACAAAACAACTTTAGAATATAACTCTTAAAAACAATAATAGATGGATCCATTAATACTACCTAAAAACACTCTGTCCTGAACACATGTAATATCTACAATTGACATAAATAGATTCTCAAACGCCATCAACGAACTGTAGTTTTGACAAGAAAGTAATTCTCGGTATAATTGGAAAGTTAAAAAGGATGCTGCTTAAACTCATTAGTGAATGAAAAGTGTTCAAACTGAAGGAAAAGGAAGGAGATCAAAATGAAAGTAGTCACTTATAGCTATATTGTGGCCTATTAAATAGTACTAGTTTCTACTCCATTTCTGTCTAAACACATTGTATACCTCCTATGTTTCTATCCTAATCCAATCTAAACAACATAAGACGTTGTAACACACATATATGCCACCAAAAATCACAGCTTTGCAATCCCACTTTCCGAGAAAATTCAAGTCTTTATTTAATGAACAATAAACAAATGTAATAATAGACCTAAACATTCCCAAAACTAGCTTCTCTCTACTTCATTAGACACTGAATCTGGTATAAAAAAAAACTCTGTCCTAAACACACCTTAAAACAGTTGTAATATCTACAAGTGGATAACTTTTTGAGATATATAGCTTCTCAAACACAATCTACGAACTGTGGTTTTGACCAAAAGTGCTTAAGAGTATAATTGGAAAGTAAAAAAAGGATACTGCTTTATTTATACTCATTAGCTTGAGGATTGAGCTCAGTGAAAAGCCATGAGAGTCAAATAATTGAACTTTATAGGATAATTACATTATATAAACTAATCCAAGTCAATGTTATGATCCAAAGTAGGATTGAAACCATTTTTAGCAAAAAGAAATAAAAAAGTAAAAAAATAATCCAAGCAAACACAAAACCAATGCTTCAAAACATTTATAAAAAATAAACAAACACCATCTACGAACTGTAGTTTTGACCAAAAGTGCTTAGAATATAATTAGAAAGTAAAAAAAAAGACACTGCTTTAAACTCATTAGTTTGAGGCTTGAGCTCAGTAAAAAGCCATGAGAGTTAAAGAATCCAACTTTATGGGATAATTACATTATATAAACTAACCCAAGTCAATGTTATGATCCAAACTACTATAATTAATCAAAACATAATTTTAGCAAAAATAAATAAATAATAATAATCCAAGCAAACACAAAACCAATTGCTTCAAAATATTTGAGCTGGAATATAAAATAAACAGGCAATTGAAATATTCATATGATCATGGGGTATAACCTGTATTTGTGGTTACCGGGGACACTGATCTCGGCCTGGTACTTGGATTTGCAAGTATCGAGAGGGTATAAGATGGTTGTGCTTAGAAGCGATCCTATAGCTCCGGAGGTGGCTTCCGAGATGGATTCCAAATCAACGCCCATCTTTTTTTCTCAGCTACCTATCAGCAGCACCGCTAAGAAGATAGGATAAGCGTTACTAGAAGAGATGAAGTTGAGGAAGACTAGTTATGAGATTTTTAAAATGAGAAAAATCTAACGATAAAAAGTGGCGCCACGTGTTTTTTAACTGTTTTAAACTGGGCTTGCCGAGCCCATTATATTGATTAGTGAGTCTCATTCTCAAATCACATTTGATTTATCAATTGGACTTTTAGCTTTATAGTTTGCTAAATGTAAAGGGAATATAACTCATTTTCTATTAATTTATAGCATAAATAATTCTAATCAAAGATGTTTTATTGTACATTCACTCCTCTAAATAAATATTTATTCATAGTTTTGATATAATTTTCGTTAATTTATTCATCTTACTTCTAATAAAATTAAAGAAAATCTTATAGTTTTGTGCTAAAAAAAATCATGAAAATCATAATCATATAATCCGTTTTGTGCTAAAAGTAATCATTACAAAGTAAATATTTCTTCATAGTTTTAATATAATTTTTATTAATTTATTCATTTTACTTCTAATAAAATTAAAAAATCTTATAAAAGTTGAATAAAAATGAAAACATTATTTTGTGTTAAAAAATCTTAAATGACAATTTATCTAAAATATTGATATTAATCTATACGTGAATTATTCTTCATTCACATAACCCTAAAAAGACATGCAAGATTAAGTAAATTGTAAATCCAACACTTTCATTAAATATTTTAAAAAACTACTTGAGAATTACTCAAACTAAAAAATAAATTTTACTTTTGAAAAATATATACAAATAATAATTATGCGTGGTGATAAAGGATAAAAGAGGTGTATTTACGGAAACGCCACTACAATAAGAAGCGAAGAAGCCTTTAAAGAGTTTTATCTCCTCCTCCTTCGTTACAATCGATCTTTCCTCTCCTCATAACTCTCTAGGGTTTATCCTTCCCAAGGGCTTTTCAACCTTTGGGCATCTCTCTCTTTCCCCCTCTCATTCTCCAGCTTTAGGTCAGTGCTAATATCCAATCTCTGTATCTAATCTTTCTATTGTCTATGATGCATGCTTGCTGAAAACTCGCCTTGTTCTTCACGATCTTTCGCTTTCTTGTTACTCGTCTTCCTCGATTTCTCAAACCCAGTTGCAAAGTTTCAGTCTTTATTGTATCAAACACTTAAAGATCCTTCCTTTATTCCTTTCTACTTGAACCAAGCTTCTGATTTTTCAGTTTATATATGTAATGATTGATGTTGTTTGGAGAGTTAGTAAAGATTAGGTTTTTGGGGTTGAATTGAATTTTTGATTTTTTGATGATTGTTTTGTTGCAGTTTCCAGATGGCGTCCGCAGCTAACTCTGTACGGATCGTTGTGATTGGTGACAAGGGCACTGGGAAGTCCAGCTTGATTGTGGCTGCAGCTACTGATTCTTTCCCTCCTAATGTGCCTCCTGTTTTGCCTGATACCAAGTTGCCTTTTCAGTTCTTCCCTGATGGTATCCCCGTCACCCTTGTTGACACTTCCTCAAGGTATATTCAATCTCTTTATATGAAGAATAGCTACTTGAATGTGTAGAAAAAGAATGTGGCTTTGGGTTTAGGGAGAGGAAAGTGACCTTAGGGTTCTTAAGAGTAGAAAGAATAGTATTAGAATTAGGTCAAATGATATTGTTGTTTGTGGAGTTCAAAAAGAAAGGGTTTAGGAGTGTTTATGCTTGGATAGGTTTGTTGTATGTGCTATTAGTATGTTTTGATATTTCTTATTATTGGTTTCAGGCCGGAAGATAAGGGTATGGTTGCTGAGGAATTGAAGCTCGCAGATGCAGTGGTTTTGACATATGATTGTGACCGACCTGAGACTCTCGAAGGTTTGAGTCTCAGGTGGCTTCCTGAGCTTCGTCTCTTAGAGGTTTGATTTTTCTCTCTCTTTATTCAGTTTAGTCGTGTCAATCTTGCTGTTGTAGTCTCTGTTCATTTGTAAAAGATTTGTGGTGGCCTTATTAAAATTGGCTTGTGATCTATCTTAACAGGTAAAAGTTCCTATAATAGTAGCAGGCTGTAAGCTCGACCTCAGAGACGAAAATAACCCGGTTATCCTCGAAGAAGTGATGGCACCTTTAATGAACCAGTTTCGGGAGATTGAGACTTGTATCGAGTGTTCTGCCCTGAAGCAACTCCAGGTATCATTACTTATACTCAAACATAGCACAAAAGTTGGTTCTAGGTAGCTTAGGCATGTGATTGTCTTAAGAATTTGAAGGATATTAGTGGTGCTAATTTTTTGTTCGAAAGTGGTTACTATCAGGAATGAATTGGAATGCATTTTTAAATTATATTTCAGGTCTAAACTATCATTCTTATAATAAAATAACTTTCCTGTAGGCACAAGAAGTTTTCTATTATGCACAAAAAACTGTCATCCACCCAACAGGACCTCTGTTTGATCAAGAAACCCAGACATTGAAGCCACGGTGTGTAAGGGCCTTGAAGCGCATCTTTATACTCTGTGACCATGATAAAGATGGTGCTCTAAGCGAGACTGAGCTAAATGCATTTCAGGTTTTTATTTTCTCTTCAGACCTTTTCGTTAAAGAATTTACAATTCGCTTATCCCTATTACGCGCCTAATAGTTGTCTCGAATATAGGTCAAGTGCTTCCATGCACCATTGCAGCCTTCTGAAGTCGATGGTGTTAAGAGGGTTGTGCAAGAAAAGTTGCCAGAAGGTGTGAATGAAGTAGGACTGACATTGACTGGCTTCCTGTTTCTACATGCACTTTTCATTGAGAAAGGGAGGCTTGAGACAACATGGACTGTTCTTAGGAAGTACGGGTACAACAATGATATAAAACTCGCTGATGAATTGCTTCCGCCTTCATTATTCAAGAGAGCACCTGATCAGGTAAATTTGAGCTCACATTAATTTGCCTTCCTTGGCATTGTGCAGCTAATGGTTCTACTCGTTGTTTTTGTAGAGTGTTGAGTTGACAGATGTAGCAATCGAATTCCTGAAAGAAAAGTATATGTTGTTTGATGCGGATGGGGTAAGTCTCCTTCTTTGTTTTAACTAATGGCCTAGGTTGCATTTTTTATAGTTGTCATAATGATTTTTCACTTTGCAGGATAATAATCTGAGACCTCAGGAGATCGAGGATCTTTTTTCAACTGCACCTGAAAGGTATCTTCTCCACCTCCAGAAAGCGTATAATTTAAGATTATCATATCTAGATTACATTAAAACGCCATATTGTGAATTGCAGTCCCTGGAAGGAAGCTCCATATGAGGATGCTGCAGAGAAAACTCTCATTGGAGGACTATCGTCTGACGCTTTCATGTCACTGGTAATCAAAACTTAAGGAACTTTTTGTTTACATGCACAATTGCCAATACGTATTCTTCTTTATTTCATTTTTGTTGATTGACATAGTTTTTATGTATGTATCCATCATTGAACCAATTCAGATTTTATGTTTTTCCTAATCTTTCAATTTCATCCTTGCAGTGGTCACTGATGACAATGTTAGAACCTGCTCGGAGTGTGGAACATTTAATTTACCTTGGGTTCCAGGGTGATCCATCTTCTGCCATTCGTCTTACTAGGAGAAGGCTTGTAGATCGCAAAAAGAAACAGTGTGAAAGAAAAGTTCTCCAGTGCTTTGTTTTTGGACCCAGTAGCGCTGGAAAATCTGCATTGCTGAATTGCTTTCTTGGAAGGTTTGTCATATTAGCTCCTTCCAAAATAGTATAACTCTTTCCATGTCCTCCATGTGGTTTACATTTTATGTCTCTTCATGATGTAGGTCATATGCTGATAACCAGGGATCAACCACTGACGAGCGGTATGCAGTAAATATGGTTGATGAAACTAAGGTGAGTGGGAATAATCTCATTATGTGTGTGTTTTTGTGCACATAAAGATATATTTTACGTAGTATTGTTCTCGCATACCGTGTCTGCTGTGAAAAATACCGAACATGAATGATATGCTTGAGTGTTAGTATGGGGACTTTGAGAAGGGAACTAGCTAGATAGCTTTGATGAGTTTTTTTTTGGCATCTTTTGAGGCGATCCTAATTAATCTGATAATTGCAAATATATGGGTGTACAGAGTGCAAAGAGAACTCTGGTGATGAGGGAAATTCCAGCAGATGGAGCTCAAGGGATATTTTCATCGAAGGAGTCGTTGGCTGCGTGTGACATAGCTATCTTCGTGTATGATAGGTATATCTTAGTTCTTTGATTGGTTGAAATATGCTTAACCATATGCCTTAACTTTTTTTTTTGCTTTCATGCAGTTCTGATGAGTCGTCATGGAAGCGAGCGAGTGAGATGCTTGTAGAAGTTGCAAATCACGGTGAGGCCACTGGATATGAGGTTCCTTGCCTTATGGTTTCAGCGAAAGACGATATTGCTGCATCATCCCAAATTTCCATACAAGAATCCACCAAGGTAAGGGTTCTTATTGATCTCTGAGTCAATGAAAATAGCACCTTACATATATAGATAACTTATGCACACGGATCTTTTTGCAGGTGACACAAGATATGGGAATAGAGCCTCCTGTATCCATCAGCTCGAAGTTGGGGGATTTCAACAACTTGTTCCGCAAAATCGTAACTGCAGCGCAACATCCTCATCTGAGTATTCCAGAGACTGAAGCAGGAAAGAGCCGAAAACATTACAACAGGCTAATCAACCGCTCTCTTATGACAGTATCAAGTACGTTTAGTCTTGAATCTTAGGCACTGATTTTCTCACAAACAAAACCATACACTTCATACTAATGCTGCTGTGGTGAATTTGTTTTTCAATTTGTGCAACAGTTGGAGCTGCTGCTGTGGTCGTTGGGGTGGCTGCATACCGCGTGTATGCCGCAAGAAAGAGCGCTTCTGCCTGAGAAGATTGAAAAATGAAGATAGCAATCTCTTGTTTTGAGTTTGTTTATCATTCACAAGTTTTAACCAGACTACACTGTTTTTAGAAAGATTGATGGTAATTGGTTTTGACAATAGTTGAGGGAACAAAAAGAAGAGAGAACATATAATAGTCACAACAATAGATATTGTGTTCTTTTTTTCAATAACAAAAGTGATTTTGTCTCGTTGATGTGGATTCTTTTCTTTATTTGCTCTGTTCTCCAAATTAACAAGTAGCACTTTAAAATCGACACTCAGACGTGTTTTGTGTTCCTCTTGCTGCTTATGACTGGTGAACCCGTTCTTCTGGACTAAACAGAGGGTTGGGAAACAAAGAACCGTTTTTTTAACCCGAGGTTTGTTGTGAAACAAAGAACAAATCTGCTTCTGTTCTCATATGTTTCAGTCTGTACTGCTTCTCTTTCTTCCCTCACACTCTGATATCGCTGCTGAGACTTTCCACCAGTCTCCTGCACTTTCCACTATCAAGTTGTAAAACCATAAAACAAAGATTATATGGCCTTGACAGGTTGTATAAATTTGTGAATCAAATGTAAATTTGTGAATCAAATCTCTTGTTTCTGAAACTATGCACTTTGTGAATCAAATGTATTGGAGCCGAGATTTAAATTTCATCAGATACATCAAAAGCCATAACACAAAAGGTCTCTCAATAGAGTTGTATAGTTAACACTTTGAAAGAAGATCAATAAAGGAAAAAAAAAAGCAACAGAGATCCTATTTTAACAGACGACTTAGAAGACCAAACACTTTCACAAAGACGGTGAATAAAAAGACCACTATTGTTCCCTCCTGACCAAATCGGTGGCAACAGAAGAAGCTCGCTTCGGTATGAAGGATGGTCTTCTGTTCCTGAACTTAAGCGGACTCCACACCACAGCCTTCTTCTGCAATGCAACCACCGTGGGATGGCTCGGCTTCCACGAGCTGCCTCCTCCTCCGCCTACAGCAGGACTCTTGTTGAATCTGCTGCTGCTTTTCATTGCATTAGGAGTCACCAGGTTGCGGTCTGGAGTGAAGAGATTAGAGTATCTTGCCTTCCTCGGGTTACCACCACGGAATGAAGAAATAGAAGGAGGGCGTGATGGAGTGGTCATGTTGTTCATGTAAGATGACGATGGTTCTGCTCTCAAAGTTGCGATAGAGACTCTCCTCCTCGGCTGGAGTGTTTTGTTATTATTACCTGTTGCAATGGCTAATGGAGGAGGAGCTGGTCTGAATGCGATAGAGCTTCTTCTTGGTTTCATCAGTGCATTGATGTCCACTGATGATGCTCTTCTGAGACTGTTATTGTTGCCGTTATTATTCTCTTTGCTTGTTGCGTAACTTGCGTCTGAGAATCTCTTGGCGGGAGGAGGGCCACCCTGAGAGGGTTGTTGTGGCATGAAGTTTGTGATCCTTCTGAGTGGCATTCGCATTGATCGTGCTGGAGCCAAAGGTGGCTTTTTCTCTGTGATTGTCGGTAGTGCCTCTCTTGGTTGCCTAGATGTTGTTGATGATGATGCAGTCGCTAAGGCTCGTGTCTCCTGCTTGATTCTGGTTTTCCTTTCTTCTGCTAACTGAAATTCTAGGTCACGAACCTGCAAGATGGTTTGGTTTTTGATGTTAGAACTTAGAAGAAGAGAACAATCAACACATGGGATCGGTTAGTTAAAGAGGACTACCTTATCTTGAAGTCCTTTACATATGTGCTCTCTAGCAGTGAGGCGTAGCTGTAGTGACTGCACATTGTCCTGCAGCTTCTTCGTTTCCTTTTCCTCTTGTTTCAGCTTCTCAGTCTGTTTTAATTATCACAAAGGAGTCAACAAAAGAAAGTCAGCTTAAGATAAGTTTTAAGCTTAGACTAATAAGGGCTCAGAGGAATCGCGTTACCATTTGTTTTAGCTTCAGGAGTTCAGACACATCCGTCTGTTTTCGGGCAGGTCCACTTTCGATTCCGCGAACTCTGCTTGCGAAGTTTAAGGAGCAAAGCGTCTCTCCTTGATCGGCCGAACTCGGGCTAATCTGAACAAACATCAACGTCTTGCAATCTCCACCTGTATAAGTCACGGTGAAATGGTCACAACATGGGTATCCAAAACGTGTTTTATTTCATGTAGACAATGAAAAAATAGGACAAGTTATACTTACCCAAAGAGTTTTGTAGCATATGAGTGAGCTTTGAGTTTCTGGCGTTGCACAACAAGAGAAAAGTTTGTCAAGAACATATATCAGTGAAGCTCAAATGCAAAATGTCTAGACATTGTGGGATGAAGGGAAACCTGTAAGGAATGTGGCTTGTTTTGGATGCAAGGGCGGCTATAACATCACCGAGTGCCGAAAGCGACTTATTGATAAACTGAGATTCTTTCAGCCTTTCTCCTTCAGTTTCTACCTTTCCTACTCGCTCACTTCCAGCCAAGTCCACCAGCCAAAGATGGCTTCTGGTTTTCTGGCCATTAATCAAATTCTCTCCCTTCACTGTCACTCGCAACAAGCTGCACAAGAGGAAAAGTTTTATTAGTATGAAAAAGGTTTTGTTTCACATGATTTTAGTCTACAAGTCCTCTTTAGCTTACCAATGAGAGCGGCTGCTTTGCTCGTTTGCAGCTGTTGATCCCACAGATCTAACAGAATACCCTCTCTTGAGCAGATCCCACACTTCATCTGTGTTGAAAACTTGAGCTTCTACTAATCCAGGGACTTCTTGTGTTCCTTCTGCTGATTGCTTAACTTCCAACCTTCATTAAAACAACTCATACTATTATTTTGGCTTCTAACAAAAAGAGAAACAGTGGGCGATATAATTCTATTTACCAAGAAACTTAATGAAAGACCTACTTTTTAGGAGGATGGTTTGAGTTATCAACCAAGAGGTCCCTTATCTTCTCATTGTAAACCTCCAACATGCTAACAGATAGCTCAAACTTCATGAGCCGACTTCTACTCTCTGAAGAGCGAAACAATTCTTCTAATGTCCTGTAGTTCACACCTCTACTATCTGGTGTTCCCTCCATGGTAAATGTCTTTCCGGTTCCAGTTTGGCCATAGGCAAATATGCAGACATTGTAACCATCCAGCACAGAAGTAACTATAGGTTTCGTCTGTGCAAAAACAGTCTCTGCACATAAAGAAGACATTGTAACCATCCAGTACATCCAAAACAAAGCTAAAACAGATAACCCCTCAGTTTACCTTGGCTATCCTCAGGCTTGAATACATGGTCAAACTTGAAATGCTTCTTGGAAGAATCGGTTGAAAGTATTTGAAGCTCGTTGTCATGGGATGCATCAAACTCAACCACAGAAGCACAACCATTCCCAACTTCAGCTCCGTTAAGAGGCCTGCATCTGCAAAAGACCCTGATATTCCCCTTGAGTTCGATATTTTCATTATACAACCGCTTCCTCTCTGATGACTCTTCCAAGTACTGCTTCTTCAAAGTCCCAAGCTCAGTATCTACCACGAAAACACATTAACTTCCATCAAATCACAAATCCAAAACCAAACCAAAACAAGCCTCGTATAAAGAAAACTAAAAGGTGTACTGACTCAAAAGCTGGAGAGCCTTTGACATTTCAGGTTCAATGAATGAACAATTCTTGATTTCTTTCACTTGGTTTGATACCAACGCATGTTCATCCTTCAATACCTATCAAATGAAGTAGAGAGGAGGGTCAAGTCAACATAAAAACAACTTATTAAGGAAGTGTTGTAATGTTACCTTGATTTTACTACTCAGATCAATAATTTTCTGCAAAATCGGAAGCGTTGGTCCACCGTCTGGAGAAACTTGTTGGCTTCCACTTGTAATAGTATCCTCACTTTCTTCCACTGTTTTCATCCAAATCAATCAATCAAAACAAACACACCATATCTTCAGTATAAGACATACTAAAACTCTACTAAAAACTCACATTCCATACAGATACGACGATTAATGAATGATTCAGCAATCAATAGAGTAATTTTCTGTACTAAAATTCAAAATCCACGGCGAGAAAACTCTTACCAGAGTCGGGATCGTGATTCTCAGCAGAGTATCCGTTCGATTCACATGGCGAAACGCCGTCGTAGCAGATTTGTAGAAGTTGATCTGTAAGAAATTGCAAAAATAAAAAAAAATCAGCGGATCGTTTCCTTTCTCATCGGAGAAACGAATCAAACAGAGCAGATCGAATCAAGAAACGAGGATAGTACCTTCCATGGCGGATTTGCGTTAAGATCCCAAGGAAACGAGAGCGAGAGAGAGAGATCGAGAGTGAAAGAGCGATTGAGAGTAGAGAGAGAGAATCGAGTGAGAGAGATTGAGAGGAGACAGAGAGGGAGAGAGATGATGAGAGTAGGTCAAAGGGGGGGAATTTGAATTTAGATGAATAAGAGCCGTTCGATTTTGACGAGACTTGTAACGTCTATATATTTTCTTCATTAATTCATCAAGTGGAGCGTCAAAAATTGGATCCGGATACGGGTTATCATAAAGGATTCGGATACTAGTTAACCGGAAAGTATCCGGAAACGGGTTACCGAAACGGATCCTAAAGCCCAATTAAATTTAAACTTCTCTTTCACCTAGGAAGGTTTCGAAAAAGGATAAACGTTTTCACTATTTAATAATAAACCCCTATACTTCTTGTTAATTTACGAAAAGATCCCAAATATCTTAATTTACTTAGACACCCCCATGTGTTCCGATTGTTTGTAGTTTGTACTTCAATTTGATTGAATTACGGATATCAGGATTGCCAGAACCTCTGGTTATGGCTTTCTCTTTAGTACCAAGCTGTTTCCATGGCTATCTCACCTCTTGTTCGTTCTCCACCACTCAATTTTTCCCGCCTTATCTCTCTTGCGGCGTCTCTGCTTCTTCTCCAGTTTCGAAGCTAAGAACATGTGTCAAATTCGATAAGTTTCAGGCTGATTCTCCTCTTGAACAGACCACATCAGCTTCACAGGAAGTATCATTAGAAGCTGAAGAGCCACCGGAAGAAGAAGAAGAAGATGATAGGTTTAGTAACACACTCTATGTTGTAAAAATTGAGTCTTTCTCTGTTTTTTTGTGAAGGCAAAAGCATCGGGTTTGATTCAAAGTTTGTCACTTTTCTCTGTTTCTTTAGTGTTTACGTGTGTCTATTTGAATAACTAGGGAACTTATGGTTTGAAAATGTTGTGGGTATTGGGTCTTCTTCTGTTTTTGTGAAGAAACAGAGTCGAGTTCGATTTCAAGTTTGTCATTTTGGTCAGTTTTCAGTTTTTGAGTGTCTATTGGAAAAACAGGGGAGCATATGGTTTGAAAATGTTATGGGTATTGAGTCTTTCTCTGTTTTTGTGAAGGAAAAGAGTCGAGTTCTCTTCAAAGTTTGTCACTTTACTCTGTTTCTTTAATGTTTTTATGTGTCTATTGGAACAACAAAGGGAACATATGGTTTGGAAATGTTATGGGAATTGAGTCTTGTTCTGTTTTTGTGAAGGCAAAGCATGATTCAAAGTTGGTGACGTTGCTCTGTTTCTTTGATGTTATGTGTGTCTATTAGATCATATGGTTTAAAAAATAGTGTCTTTTTGCAAGTGAAAAACTGGAACAGCTTTAATACTACTTACAAATTTGTTATAATTTTTTCAGCTGTTTGCCTAATGATTTGGTGGGAGCTGTTAGGCAGTCAGGTGAAGCAAGTGCTTCGTTTGTGAACTCTGGAGGAACAAGAGCTATTGTAAGGGCTAGCGTTTTTTTTAAGCAATAATCTTTTTTGGGAAGGTAATATGGTGCGAGCTTCAGTCACTAGTGTTTGAGTCTGACTCTTGACACTCGCAGGTGGAGCTGTTGATTCCTCAGCTGCAGTTCTTAGACGATGAAGGTGCGCAAGCTGAGCTTTGGGAGCTTTCAAGGGTTTTCTTGGAGACACTCATTGAAGGAACTGGTTGTGAGGTGAGTTAACAGTTTTATGAAACTTCTTTACATGCAGTCTCTGGTGGATGCTTGATAGCTCTTTTGAAATGTTTTTGTCAGAGAGTTAAAGCTGTGTTTCCAGATGCTGGAGCTGCTGCGTTGCTAAAATATAAGTGGAAGGATGCAGTTTTTGGATTTGCTAGGTAATTTTGCTTCATCTTTAGAGCTTGATGGTTTTTATTCAACAGATGCAGTAATGTTCTGTCTTGTGATGCAGCTTAAGTGACCGTAAACCAGTGGAGAAAGAAGATGAGATCATTGTCATGGTTGTTCCTGACTACCAGATGCTTGAATATGTTGAGAAAATTGCCAAAGGACTTGCTGATGACCCGGTAACCAAACTCTGTCAAAACTTAGTTTTAAACTTTTACACAAGAACCTTTTGTTCCAACATCAACAAGACATTTTTCTTTTTGCTATTTCAAGCCAAGGCCTTTGGTTATGTGGAACCCTCGTCTTATAAGCGAGGAAGTTGGTGTTGGGTTTAATGTGAGAAAGCTAAGGCGTTACTTCCTAAGGTAACAAGAAGATCCTTAATAAAACTACTTGAGAATGTTTATTTGACTTAACACCAGTCTTTGGCTCGTGTAGTTCTTTTACTACGGTTTACTCCATGAGACCTTTGGCTGCTGGTGCTGTTTTCAGGTGTTATCCTGGGTAAGAAGACCAAAACTTGATTTTTCTTACCTGATTAAGTCTATGTAGATGCTATTTAATGTTTACAACGCTGATCATTGTGTGTTCTGGTTTCATTTATAGTAAATGGAAAGTGTTCTATGACAATAAAGACAGACCTGGCAGGTATCTACTCGCCAAAGAACTCATTGGTCGACCTGATGCTGAGGATCTTGAGGTTAGTTGAATACTTAGATTTGGTTCCTATGTGTGTATTTGAGCTGTCACATTCAAAGATATGAATGCAAGTCCTGGATACATATCTGATTTAGCTGCGTTTCTTTTTGTGCAGATTATATATGGGAACGTGGAAGAGAAACCAGATGAAGAGCCATCTTTATTGACTCAAGCTGCTGGAATTTTCTCATCCATTAACAGGTTCATGAAATCTATGTGAAGATGATTTCTTCTCTGCAGTGTAGTTCCTGTTTCACTTCACTAGTCTGGTATTATTATAAATGTAACCAAAGGGCATGATGTATATCTTTGTATGCTATTACTTGATAAAAAAAAAAATAGAATACATACTTCTTATGTGCGTCAGTGAACCTCTCTGGCCTTAGACCATACCAACAAAGGCAGAAATAATAGCAACTCTGATAAGCCAAAACAATCATTAGGTTTCAAATCCAACCTGTGCCTCTCCATAGGGTATACATGTTAGCCTCTAAGGGGTGCATATAAATTGAGAAGCCACGTGGACGTTTCAGATCACTTAAAGATATTTAAAGAGTGGAGACCAAGAAATAACAGAAACGTCTTTTCCCTTCATTCAAGTTTCGCGGCAAAAGCCTCTCTCTTCTTAGTTCATCTAAATACTCTCTTTAAAAACCTCTTTCGAATTTCTCACTGATCTTTCAAGAAGCACAAGAAGGTTCTCAAGAAGAATCTGTTCCCACAAAGTTGACTCCGATTCGGAATAGTTCTTGGATTTTGGTTTGTTTACTGATGCAAACCAATTGTCTTTCTCACTCAAGATCCACGTACTGATCTCACTCTAGTGAAACTAAACCACTAGGTATGGAGCCTAGTAAGAACTCCAAGAACGCGAACAAGAACTTCAACAAAGAAGCCTCTCCTGAACGGAACTCGATCAAAATCAAGAAACTAGTGAGTCTTTCTTGATTTATTCTCTTTGATTCTCTTTGTAACTTTGTTTCTCTTTTGCTTACTCATCGCAGAATAAGATATTGACTGACAAGTTGGGACCACAGTGGACTAAAGACGAGCTTGAACGTTTCTATAAAGCTTATCGTAAACATGGCAGAGATTGGAAAACGGTAAAAGCCTAACTCTTAGCTTTTGTATGACTTCAAAAATGTCTTAAAAAGCCTAACTCTTCCCTGGAAACCTTCTTAGGTAGCTGTTGCAGTGCATAACAACCGGTCTGTTGACATGGTGGAAGCCCTTTTCTCTATGCATCGGGTATGTAATGAGTACAAGATTATCTCACTTTCTCTAGGCTCCATGCTAACCTTAAAACAACATTTATATCTTTTCGTCCATTTTTTACTTTTCATTTTCTTTTCCAGGGCTATTTGTCCTTGCCCGAGGGAACTGCTTCTGCAGCTGGCTTCATTGCAATGATAACTGATCATTACAGCCTCATCGTGAGTCATTTATTTGCTTGGCTGTTTAGTAAAGTTTTGCACATATTCGTATGGTTATTTTTGTAGGATGAGAGTGAAAGTGAAGGAGAAGGCCATGATGCTTCTGTAGTATCAAGGAAACATCAGAACCGTAAACATGCTAAAGTTCCTTCTAGTGACATACAAGAAGAAGTTATTTCACCACATTATGTTGCATCAACGGAAGGCTGCCTCTCACAGTTGAGGCTGACACAAGCTTATAGTACAGTCACTATCACTTTCCTAAAAATCTATGGGCTTAAAAGAAAGGCTTACTCTGCGATTTAAACAAGCTGACGTTTATGCAGGAATAGAGAGACGAGCCACTGGTAAACGTACGTTTAGAATTGAATACCAGAGGGATAACAGAGAAGGTCATACACCACCAAATAAAAGAGCCAATATTCAAGTTGAGGCTGATGATGCATACACAAGGGTAGGAAGGTCTCCATATAGAAATTTAAGGTTATCTTCATCTAATGACTCACTGAAGACAAATCTCTACTCGTTTTTTTTTTCCATCAGTCACAAGCAGAGGAATCTCAATCAAAGCACCGTGCTAGCTCCATATTTGTAGATACTGAAGCCTCAAGAGGTAAATAAGTTTTTATTTTGGGGCACTAAACCCAGTAATAAGTTAAGGTGTAAAGTCCCTTTATATAAGTTCTACCATAGTAAAATTTTGATTATTATCTCTATACCACAATGTCTGATTAAACTAGTGGCATCCATCTCTTACTATGTAGATGAATTAGAAGCTCTGCATGCA
Source organism: Eruca vesicaria subsp. sativa (assembly GCA_932364175.1). NCBI lineage: Eukaryota > Viridiplantae > Streptophyta > Magnoliopsida > Brassicales > Brassicaceae > Eruca > Eruca vesicaria. The sequence continues at coordinate 75,603 of CAKOAT010536265.1, forward strand.
TTGGCTGAATTGTCAGCTTCACTGACTCCAGCTGATTTGATGGCACTAGGTGAGCATCTGAGTTAGAAGGAATGTACATATCTGAGTTACGTCTCTTTATGTATTTTCTCATGTTTTGTGTTGGATCCAGACTCATCTGCACAGTGGAAAGAACAAAGAGTAGCTAACACAGTGTCCACTAGCTATAACAGAGAAAAGTCAGAACAAGCAGGACAAGAAGATAGTCTCCTACATGTAACTCTCCAGCTTCTGATAATAGAAAACCGATGTCTTATGCTCAAGTAACCTTTGTTTATTGCATTGCAGGTATCAGCTGCAGATGATAATGTGAAGACTCTGATCAAAGCCAGACATGCTAGAGAAGGTCCAGCAAAGCAGCAGAATACTGCAAAGACCTCGGAAGAATCTCCTTCAAGTAGATCAGATGCAGTAGTGTCAGCTACACAAGCTTCAGGTTCTGGTGCAGTGAGTTTGCAGCAGAAACCACCAAACAGGTGTAAGATGAGTTTGAAGAAAAGTTTACAAGAAATAGCTAAATTTTCTGAAACCATTCATGAAGACAAGCCACATAGTTCAGAACATGGTCTATTAAAGGTGGAGTCTCTTAACTTCATTTCTCTTAAGACGCATTCAAATTTTGCTAACTTATTATTTCATGTACAGAAGAAGGTTTCTACTAGTCTGTCATATCCATTGGCACGTCGAAGGTTCTTATCTGAATGGTTCTACAATGCCATTGACTATCCTTGGTTTGCAAAGATAGAGTTCAGTGATTATCTAAATCATCTGGGGCTTGGTCACGTTCCAAGACTTACTCGAGTCATTAAAAGGTTTGTTAAAAGTTACTGCCTGTATTTAATGGGTACAGACTCATAATATATGTTATATGTTATTTTCAGTTCTCTTGGTAGACCTAGAAGATTCTCTGAGAGATTCATAGAGGAAGAGCGAGATAAACTCAAACAGTATCATACAGAGCTACGTGCAGGTGCTAGAGAAGGGTTTCCGCCTTTATCAGTTGGGGATAGAGTCATTGCCATTCATCCTAAAAGAAGGGAGATTCGTGATGGTAAGATTCTTAGTGTGGATCATGACAAGTGCAACGTTCTGTTTGATGAACTGGGCGTCGAAGTAGTTATGGTATATTCACTTTCTGTTGACAATATTCACTTCTTTGTGAACTTGCAGAACAATATGACTTTTTAACATATCCTTTTTTTTACAGGACATTGATTGCATGCCGCTACATCTGTTGGAATACATGAGGAGGCAAACCGATAACTGCTTGTCAGTAAGCAAAGAAGTAGTGCTTAACAGACACTCAAGCTCTGATGCATCTGTTCTGTTCACTCCTGTGCTTGAAAATCAGGTTAACAATGTCAAGCTTTGATCTTCCTTTTTCTTCTTAGTACATTTTTGTTAGACTATATGCATAATTCAACAAGTCTGTACAGAATGATAGGAACAGGGGAATCACTACTGATCAATCATATAACAACACAGCCAATAACAAAGCAAGAAGAACTGAAACTCAACGACCTCTGATCCTGCGGCCTACTTCAGATGCACAGGTAATGAATGACTATGTATGCCTTATGTGTGGGTATTGGTATGCCTTGAGATTGATAGTTTTTGAAGTATAAAACTTCATTTTTGTTTCTTCTGTGGTTTTCAGGAAATGAAACCAACAGTGATGGGAATTGTCAGTTGTTCAAGGTCAATAGCAAACGCAATGGTGGATGCTGCTACAGAGGTTGTTATAATAATATATGTTTTGAGTTTGTTGAATGGTTCATCAATCAACTACATATAGAGACATTAGAGTTGTCCAAATACAAGAGAACTCAAAAGTCATATAATTCTCTGTGTTGTAGGCTGCATCTTCAGTGAAAGATGACAAAGACTCAGGGAAGAAGATGGTAGACTCAACAGAGGAACATCAGCTATTAGATAGATCTATAGTGTCTGGTATGAAGCATCAAGACCAAACCAATGACAGCTTGAATCTTCTTCAACATCATCAGAGCCTGTCTCCCTCAAACACAGGAGAACTTATCAGATCTTGTTGTTTCAACTTAGCTCATGATTCAGGTAAAAATATAAAAGGAAAATTTTCTTGGACTAATGAAAATCTAATCAAGAATATAAACTTTTCACATGACGTTTTTTTTTTCTCATTTACTGAAATCTAAATACATTTAAAGTAAATGATACTGACATTTTACTTCTTTTAAAAATGTTTTGTTACTGCAGATGTGCATAGAGAAGCATAACATAACAGCTGATGAGTAGGTTGCAGCCAAGGTGTCCCCAGAATATGCATATCTACAGATGTATACAGACTTTTATGGGATTGATCAAGGATCATATATGTAATAGCTACTGTAAAAAACATGAAAAAAAAAAAAAAAAAAAAGAATAAAACTGTTGTTCATACCTTATTGGGTCACTTTGGGCTTAAAAGCCTTTATAATAAAATAATCAAACTCTGGAAGCCCAACATTGTCTAAAGTTCTAAACCCTTCATAAAATTATTTTAAAAAATAATTGGTAATTAAAAATCTGAGTGAAGCCGTGAAATTGAAATTAAGACGGAGAATCGCCGTCGCGTGAATTTGATCGGCGATTTCGTTCAAAACTAACGAAAACACACACTGTTTTGATAAAGACAGATACTTTTCTCTGTTTTGTTTTTTTTTTTTTTATAAAGGGAGACACTTTAAACTTCAGAAAGTCAGATTATTTCAATATCGAATCTTTTGGGAAGTGTTGAGTCGTTGCAGTAATGGCGGATTTTCAGACATCAACTCAACGTGCCAAGTGGGTTTTCACTCCCCAGAAACTGGTATCCTTCTTCCCTTTTGCATCTCTTGTTTCGTAAGCTTTGTAAAGTATTCATCTATAGTGTTTTACTTTTCTCTGTTGTTTATGTTTGGGGGTTCATGAGCATTTGTAACTAAATTAATTCGTTCATTTGTTCAATTGATTTTTAATTTTTGTTTGCTTCTTCTAAGACATGTTTTTATGTGTATAGAAAGGAACGACAGTTTTTATGGCTTTTGTTTGATGCAATAGAGAGTGAGATTGATTTATCATTAGAGGCTCTATAGAGCTTTGTAAAGTTTTCATCTTTAGTGTTTTACTTTTCTCTGTTGTTTATGTTTGATTTTTAATTTTGTTTGCTTCTTCTCAGACATGTTTTATGTATATAGAAAGGAGTGACATTTTTGATGGCTTTTGTTTTGATGCAATAGAGAGTGANGATTTATCATTAGAGGCTCTATAGAGCTTTGTAAAGTTTTCATCTTTAGTGTTTTACTTTTCTCTGTTGTTTATGTTTGATTTTTAATTTTGTTTGCTTCTTCTCAGACATGTTTTATGTATATAGAAAGGAGTGACATTTTTGATGGCTTTTGTTTTGATGCAATAGAGAGTGAGATTGATTTATCATTAGAGGCTCTTAGTGATAGCTTAATTATGTGTGTTGTTGTTGTTGTTCTGCTTATTATTTTAGATAATGATATTGCAACTAAGCTATAGTGTTGTGATTGTAGGCAGAGAGATATAAAGCTGCTAACCACAGGGCAGTGCAATTTCTGGAGAAGGTTTGTTGAAAGTGTTGTTATGCAACCTTAGTCTGTGTCTAGATTCTAACTTCTCCTAATGTTTAGTGTGGAACAACCCAAGTTGAAGTAGATGCCAGTGGATCATTAACTTATCCTACTGATAAAGGTGAAGCACGAGATCACGGTAAGTTTTTTAATTTATTTGATTTAACCTGGTTCGTCTAATATCTTCATCATTATGGTTTTGTTTGTAAAAATTTTAAATGAATGTTTTGGTGCTTAACTCTCAGCTGATAAGAAGCTTAAACCATTGAGTGTTGATGAAGAACGTTTCATGAGAGCATTTTATGAGGCCAAAGTCCAAGAAGTTTGCAGTGCCTTTGAGTTTCCTCACAAGATTCAGGTGCATTGCTCTTCTTCCAGATCAAAGGTTTATGATAAAATGAGAATTAAAATAGATGGATTCATGTTTTTTTTGCAGGCAACAGCCCTCCAGTACTTTAAAAGGTTTTATCTGCAATGGTCTGTTATGCAACACCATCCAAAAGAAATAATGTAAGGCTCTTTCAAAATCCTTAAAAAATTGCGCACAGGCTTTACCAATTTGCTTTCCATTAGAAAACATGTTTGGAAAAGCGTTTTGTGTTTATGTCTGATTTTATTAAGCCAGTTAATTGCCCCCAGCTAATTGATACGTGTCATTGAACAGGTTAACCTGTGTGTATGCAGCATGTAAAATAGAGGAGAATCATGTATCTGCTGAGGAAATAGGGAAGGGGATTAAACAAGATCACCACGTTATCCTCAAGTATGAGATGGCTGTTCTTCAGGCAAGATCATTCCCCTAGCTTTTCTCTCTCTGTGTTCTTGTGTTCATATTAAGATTTAACTTTATTTTGCAGAGTTTGGAATTTGATCTGATTGTTTTTGCACCGTATCGTGCAATGGAAGGCTTTGTCAATAACATGGAGGTAACTCTTGAGCTGTCTAAATTGTTCCATCCTTGTTTAACTTCACGTTATCTCCAAAAGTGACATTACCTTTTCATCCTCTAGGAGTTTCTTCAAGCTAGAGACGATGAAATCCAAAAGCTGGAGGTAGATCTCTCTTCATAATTGCATATCTTTTTTTTTACTTAGCCGGGCCTTGCTAGTTACTGCCATAACATTACAATTTACTTTGCAGAGTTTGCTCAAAGCGGCAACAGCAGAAGTTGATAAAGTTATGCTCACAGATGCTCCACTTCTCTTCCCTCCTGGTCAGGTGATAGTTTCTTTTGTCTCTCACTGTTCTTTTGTTTTTTTATCAGGTTGAAGATAATACTTTAAACCCATTAAAGAATCTGATTGATTAAACTCATGTTTTGTAATAGAAATAAATAGACTCACCACGTTCCTTCTGTCAGAAATTTTTGTTTTGCTTTATATTTAACAGTAGAAGTAATCACAAATTGTTGTTTCTCAGTTGGCGTTGGCTGCTTTGCGTATTGCAAATGGGATTCTTGGAGTGGTTGATTTTGATAGGTTATTTTTAATCTCTGGGCGTATGTTCTCGTTATATGAAAGCTTTTACTGGTTGGATTATTCAACTAAACTGCATGTAGTGCAGGTACCTAGAGTACATTGTATCTCAACCTAACTCTGAGCACACGACTTCAGAGCTCTCAAAGTTACTTGATGACATCGAATCTTTGGTATTCACTAACTTTCCAAAACATCTGCATACATAGCCACTGAAAGTTTCTTTTCTAAAAGGCAGTTTTTACATATGCTCTCTCTTTCGCTTTTGCAGGTAAAGAACTACAAGTACCCAAGTGAAAAGGACATGAAACATATCAACAGGAAGCTAAAATCTTGTCTAGGACATAGTTCTTCACATGACGAGTAATGCTCTTAACCTTTCTGCTTTTGATTCTTCTAACGACTTTATATTTGTTTTTGCTTATTCTATATATGTTTTCATTTTCTTTCAGTAGCAAGAAAAGGGAGAAGAGATCGAAGCACAAGTCACATAGGAGCTCCAGTGATGCACCAAACGGGGCTGCACCGATTGGTTGATTTTTCTCGTTTTGCTGTTAGCAATCCTCTTTGAGAGCTTGTTTCACCTGTTATTGTTCTGTCCTGCAACAGTATTAGTACACAGACGTTAATGGAATTTGGATTGTGAATTAGAGTTTATATTATTTCAAGCCAAAACATTGAAGTTATACAACTCTTTAGAATGTATTGTTGTGGTTGTAAAGTTGGCCAAAGCTGAACTGTGTGTTCGTTATGTGCTGTGATCTGCAGACTTCTTATAGGCTTTTGTATTTGTTACTGTATTTACGGTTTTACAATTTACAAGTGAGGTGATTTGCAGACTTCATCAACCAGTGTGTTTTTTTTTTACTTTTAAAACTTGGTAACTACCAAACATTTGATACCTGGAGTAACAGCTTGCTTATGATTATGAATTAAAAAAAAAAATCCATATCAACCACTGTTTGAAATAGTTTTTGGTTTTAGTTTTTGGTTTTTAGATTTTGGTTTTAGATTTTAGTTTTTGGTTTTTAAGTTTTTGGTTTTGGTTTTCAGCTTTTGGTTTTGGTTTTTAGTTTTTAGATTTAGATTTTGGTTTTTCTGTAGTTTTTAATTTTTCAAAAAATAATCAGTGCATTAATTAAAATAATAACACAAAACAGCAATAAAAAATTAGAAATGTCCAATCAATTTATAAAAATATAATAACGATGGTTTAAAGTGTCATACTAAAATATAAATCAGAAAATATCTATCAATTATAAAAAAAAATGCTTACAATTTTAAAATAATTATATAATTTCTTATATATAATATATATTTTTAACACTTGAATGGCTATTTTCAGAATTTATATAATATTAATCATTTTTATATTTTTACAATTTTTAGTGTGTCTAATAATTCTTAAAATTATTAAATAAAATTATTAAATAAAATTATTCAATAATTTTATGTATAGGTATTAATAACTAATGGTGAACAACTAATATATATATATATATATATATATATTTATATATCAAAATTTATTTACAGATATAATTATTTTAAATTTTTGTTTAAATGATATCTTATCTACAAAAACTTGTATGCAAAAATTCTCTTTATGCAATACTATTTATTTACTTATTAATTAAATAATTATAGTATTTGACTATTTTCTACAAAAAAGAAATAAAATTCGTTTTTCTAGTAAAAGCTCACAAAAGTTGGTTTTTGGTTTTTCTTCATAAATTGGTTGAAATTTTGAAAAACTAGTTTCCTAAAATTTAGGGAACCCATTTTTTAAAAAATCTTGATTGGCAAATCAAATGGTTTTTACAAAAAAAAAAAAACTAAAAACTAAAACTTGATTAGATAAAAAATGGTTTTTACAAAAACAAAAACCAAAAACCAAAGCAAAAACTAGAAACAATCATCACCTTAACACAGTCTAAAAAAAACTTAACTTTTGTTCAATAATAATAGATTTCAGAGTGATTTATAAAATGACAAATTTAATAACTCTAGATTTTAAAGTATTTTTTACGTTTGAATAACAGTAAATATATATATATATATATATATATATATATATATATATATATATATCTTTGAAACATATTAATAATATATGTATTTGCTACGATTTTCATAAAAGTGAAACTATACATGTTGTATCTCGCTTTCTTCGATATCTAATAACCAAGACAAATTAATAAAAGTCTAAAACAAATTTTATTATGACGACAATAAATTTAAAATAACTATGTAGAAATACTGTTGCTCAATATATTACAGTTTGGTTATCAATTTTAGACCCAAAAACGAAAAAAAAAAAACAAACAAATATTAAACACATAATAACCATTTATTTATCACGTAATAATCATTTCCAAACACTTTCTTAATTGCCTTCTGACCCTCGCTATATAAATATTTCTCACGAATTTCATTTATCTTTTTTAACATTTTCTTTTAGGTTCAAACCCGTCTCTTTCATTTTTCCTCCTCTATAACCCCGACACAGATAATCTCTCTCAAAATTGAAGTTTCTAGGGTTTCTCATTTCCGCGAAAACCTCCAAATTCGTCTCCTGTGATGGACGAAGACCCCGAGATTCCCCACCAAACGAATCTAATCGAAGATCCCAACTTGATTCCAACCCCCTCTAGTGATCCCAATCTCGATTCGTCGCTTACTAATCCCAACGACGCCGTTTCTAGGGTTCCCGAGAGTGAGAGATCGGAGAAATCTGCTGACGATGATGAGGAAGATGACGTCAGCGAAACAGAGCCTAGGGTTTCCGAGGTTAAAAGTCCGGATAATGAATCCGAAGATGATGACGTGGCGTTCTCGGAAGAAAAGCTCCACACTTTAGAGAAACAACCTCTAACGGATTACAAGTCTCTGTTATCGGAGTTCGATGATTACGTGGCGAGCGAGAAGCTCGGCTCCGGGGTGTCGAGAGCGTTGAGTTACGGTTTCCGAGTTGGAGATTTGGTTTGGGGGAAAGTAAAGTCTCATCCTTGGTGGCCAGGTCACATCTTCAACGAGGCTTTCGCGTCTCCCTCTGTTCGTCGCATGAGGAGAGTGGATCATGTCCTCGTGGCGTTCTTCGGTGATAGCAGTTACGGTTGGTTTGATCCGGCTGAGCTTATCCCCTTTGAGCCGCATTTAGCTGAGAAGGCGCATCAGACTTGTGCTAAGCATTTTGTGAGGGCGGTGGAGGAGGCGGTGGACGAGGCGAGTAGGAGGTGTGCGCTTGGTTTGACTTGTAGATGTCGGAATCCGTTTAACTTTAGGGTGGTGGCTAGTGTTGAGGATTACTTTTCTGTTGATGTTCCGGATTATGAGGTTCAGGGGGTTTACTCTGGTGAGCAGATTGTGAGAGCTAGGGATGAGTTTTCGCCTGTTGAGGCTGTGTCGTTTGTGAAAGGGTTGGCTTTAGCGCCTCAGGAGTGTGGTGATGGTGATGATGTTGAGAGTTTGGGGTTTTTGAAGAGGAAAGCTGTGGTTTTGGCTTTTAGGAAGGCTGTGTTTGAGGAGTTTGATGAGACGTATTCGCAGGCGTTTGGGAGTAAGTCTGTGCGCAGTTCGGTGACTTCGAATGAATCTCATAGTAGAACACCCTCTAGAGGTATTGGCACTTTCCAAGAAATCGTTGGTTTTGCATTTATGTGTAAACTTTGCTTTGTATGTAGATTTCTTCTGTGCAGACCTGAGACAGCTTTCATATGTGTTACAGAGATGTGAGATATTATATAAACTTGGTGGTTTTTGAGATATTATATAAACTTGGTGGTTTTTGTGAGTGTTAGATCCTCTAGTTTTATGATTTATATATGTAGGTGAATACTTTGCGTTAGCATGTTGGAGAGTCCATACGTTTACGTTTACCTTTGCTTTGTTGTGTATTGACTTCGTGTTGATGTGCTCTTCCAACTTCTCTTGTTTCCAGCTCCCTTGAGTGGCCCGTTAGTCATAGCAGAAACTCTAGGTGTACCGAAGAGCTCTAAAACATCCACAAAGGTTAAGGATTCGAAGAAACAAGACAAGTATCTTCTCAAACGAAGAGATGAAGCTGGTGATAAGACAGTTCCAGTTAGCCAAGTTGAAGCAAGTTCAAGCAAGAGCATTGGTGGAAGAGAGGCGCTTCAAAGTCCAATGAAAGATGAGCAGGCTGAGATTGTGAGCATGGATTCCAACTCTTCAGGTGCAGATATTCCTGGGAAAGAAGGTTCTGTTCCAAAGCTCTCTCTTGATGAAGAAAAGGATGTAGCTGAAGAATCAGCAGAGAAAACAGAAGTAGTAACTCCAGAGCATGGGAAATCTGAAGATATGGCGCCTCTTAAGCAAGAGGCTGGACCAGATTCCGAATCAGCTGGAAGTTCTCTCCAGCCTTTGATTGAGTCTCCTCGAGGTTCTCATACCTCAGCATCTGAGGGGAAGAGTTCCACAGGATCTCTAATCAAAAAACTCAAAGTTACTAAACGCTCTTCAAGCGAAATAGGCACTGAGAATCCTCCTTCAGAGCCAGTAAAGAAAAAGAAAAAGTTGAAAGAGCCTAACACTAATCTTCCGAGAAAGAGAAAGCAGTTATTATCTTCTGGGGAGCCTGGAGCCAAGAAATTGTCACAGCTTAGTCTGGATGCTGATGTGCCGAAGCTATTGGGTCATCTGCAAGATCTCTCTTTGGATCCTCTCTCTGGTTCATCAGTTGCTTCTTTTGGAGCTGCAAGGAAATTCTTTCTCCGTTTCCGTTCACTTAATTACCAGAAAAGCTTGTTACTATCTTCATCTGATGCTACTACTAATGCTAGAGACACAAACCTCTCAAAACCTGGCAAGACCTTGAACAGAACCGAAGACACATCAAAAGCTGTAAGAAAACGTATCTCTTCTGATCGTGAAGAAGAAACCCCATCAGCTACTAAGAAGCTGAAGAAAACTAATCAGTTGAAACCAATGGCTTCTGAGAAAATGATTAAACGAGAAGCAAAGGACAGTGTAAAACCAGTAAGTGCGGTTCAGGCAAGACTATTAAAGCCTCAACCCGGGAAGAAAACAGCTCCATCAGCAAAAGTGGAGGAACACACAATGCTGGTCATGAAGTTTCCACCAGGCACATCTCTTCCTTCACCTGCACTGTTAAAAGCCAGGTTTGGTCGGTTCGGGCTGTTGGATCAATCAGCCATCAGGGTTTTCTGGAAATCATCGACCTGTCGTGTTGTCTTCCTGTATAAAGCCGATGCACAGACTGCTTTTAGATATGCAACGGGAAACAACTCTCTCTTTGGAAACGTGAACGTAAGGTACTTTTTACGTGACGTGGATGCTCCTAAAGCCGAGACTCAAGAACCAGAAAACGCAAAGGAAGACGATGAGCCACAGAGCCAGTTGGTAGACCAAGCATCGCCACGTCACCAACCGAAACTACCACCACCACCAAAGAGCAACCTCAAATCCTGTCTGAAGAAACTGGGAGATGACACTAGCAGTAACCGGCCAAGAGTCAAATTCATGTTAGAAGGTGAAGAGAACTCGAGTAAAGCAGCAACCAACGAGCCACCACCACAATCCGCAACGAACTCGAATAGAAACGATGGACCTTCTTCATCATCTTTTGGTATGGAATTTGTTAGTAAGAAGTTTCAAAACGTTGTTCATCATCATCAACAACAACAGCTTCCACCTCCTTCAACATTGCCACCAATTCTTCCTCTCCCTCCACAATACTCAAAACCCATTAAAACAGTTGATCATGTTGAACCACCACCTATGCCAACACCACCTTCTAGAAGCTTCCCTGGCCCGAGCACAGCTGCTGTTGGTGCAGGAGACATATCTCACCAAATGCTCAACCTTTTGTCAAAATGCAGCGACGTTGTGGCTAACGTGAAGGGCTTGTTGGGCTATGTTCCTTACCACCCATTGTGAAAAAAAAAAAAAACAAAGCCCGTTGAGAGAGATGAAAAGAAGTGTTGTTTTCTTTGTATCCGTGTTTTTGGTTGATATATTGTGTTAGATATTGAGTCGACTTTATCATTTGTTTCAGACATGTATTACAATGGCTCTTTACAATCTACCATATCCATCACTCATCTCAAACAAAAGAACAGCTACAACGTTTTCCCTAAATATAATTACTAAGTATGGATTTTAGGTATTGAACTCATAATTAGTAATTGTTTCAACTCTCATAAATCTCATTGAAAATTCCTGGTTGGAATAAAGTAAAGCAAATTCCAATAGAGACATGACCATGCACGCAAGTTCAATTTTATTCGGCTTCTTCATTTAGGCCCACATAAACCCCCGAAAAGAGAAAACACATGATCTCTAGTGCACCCACCAAAGTTTCAATAAGAAAAATTGCACCCAATAACCAAATAAAAACCTAAAATTAACTAATAGCATTCGCAATGGCGGATCCCTGAGAAGAATCCTTAATAAAAAAAAAATATATATTTCGGATTATATAAGGATATTTCAGATTTTTTCTTTAAAAACAAAAATTGACCACTCACAGACCGTCACGTGGATAGTGGAGCCTGCGAATAGTGTAAGGATCAATACTTACATAAGAATTTTAAGGATAAAATCATTAACTGTTCATGGGACCCACTGATTATAAAATTAATATTTCTCTAAGGATCCACCATTACGGATGTTCTAACCAATTTCACATTCTCTTCTTTTTACTAGAGAGAGGGGTTAAACCCCGAAGGCAGAGCTTAGTTACCACTTAGCTAAGAACAAACCGGCCAATAATACTCATATTTAACGAACTCATTTAACTAACAAAACAATTAGTGAAAACTACAATGATTAATGCTACTGACTTCATTTAAGTAAAATATAAAAATACGGATTTCAATAAAAGATCTTTAAAAGACTCAATTTCTATCTGCGGGTGTATTAGATTAAAACTGTGAAGATACTTCTTTCATTACAAAACGGATTAAGAACATCATCTACTAGCTTCATAGACAAAACAAACGGAGATAAAACATACCTACATAATAATTTCTAAACCAAAAAAAAATTTAAAAAAAAAAAACAAGATCTTCATTTCTTCTTCTTCTAGATCGATATAACAAAAAAGAGCTTAAGCCTTCTTAGGAGACTTGGCAGCTTTCTCAGTCTTCTCACCCTTCTCAGAACCAGCAGCTCTCTTAGGAAGAAGAACCGCGTTAATATTCGGAAGCACACCTCCACTCGAGATCGTAACTCCATGAAGCAGCTTCCCCAACTCCTCATCGTTCCTTATCGCCAAACAAAGATGCCTCGGGTTTACCCTATTCTTCTTGTTATCCCTCGCCGCGTTCCCCGCAAGCTCCAATACCTAAATTAGTTTCAAAATCGAATTTACATTTTTTTTTTTTGTTTCTAAATCAGAGATCTAATAATGTTTATTACCTCGGCGGCGAGGTACTCGAGAACGGCGGCGAGGTAAACGGGAGCACCGGCGCCGTATCTGACGGCGTAACGGCCTTTCTTCAAGTAACGGGAGATACGTCCGACGGGGAATTGGAGACCGGCTTTGACGGATTTGGTGACGCTCTTTTTACGGTCTCCTCCTTTTCTTCCTCCGGCTCCTCTCGCCGGCTTCGCTGCTGGTGACGAATCCATTGGTTTTGGATCTAATTGGTTTTTTCGGTTTAGTGGCGGTTTACGGTTTTTGGATAAAAGTTTGATTTAAAGATGTGTGTGTATATATAGTTGTATAGTGGATAGTGCCACGTTGGCGATCTGAGTGTTGGTTTAAGTTACCCGCTCAGATTTTATTTTGTTGCGTTTTGATCCAACGGTCGGTGTTACGGGATAATGATGATGGTGGTGATTTTGTTGTCAATGAGTTGACGTATGTAGTCACTACACGTGGGAGCCGCAAAGGGAGGAGGATAATAAAAACACTCGAGTACTCTCAGCCGTTAGATTACTCCCCCCACGTTCAACAAGCTTTTATATTTGGGTTTTTAGTAATAAAATCACTTAACTAAAAATAAATTGTAAAATGTGTTCAAAAAATAAATAAATAAATAAATTGTAAAAAAATATCTTCAGTTAAAGATTTAATGAAAGAAATATCCAATTTTAGTTATATTAACATATGTTAGTTAATCAATTATTTAGTTAAGGAAATTTTTTATGTTTCATCTTTAGATTAGGAGTGTTATGACTAAAAGCTCTTTATATTTCTATTGTCTCATGGTAAAGGGTAAGTATCAAAAGTTGATTAAGAAAGAGAGTTTAGAATATTTAGCTCTAATCAAAGCTTCTGGTTTTACATTGATAATAGATTAGGTGATCCTTTAATTGCTGCGATGGTTAAAAGAAAATTTGATTATAAATCTTACAACTTAAGAGTGATAAAGGTTTACAATATCTCATTAGATAAAATTCATGAAAAGAGCATTAAAGCAAGGATCAAGCAAGAATCATTACTTCAGTATGTCTACTGATCTTGTAAAATTAAATAACAAAGAGAAAAAGAGAGCTTAATAAGCTGTTTAGGTTTGTTTGGCTTCGACCTTCTTCTTCTGCCACAGCCTGTCCACGCCACTGTCTGCATCTCCCTGCAATATAGTTACATCGTTTACTTAGTTAGTCATTCTAAAATCTTCGTGAAAGAATAATTAACTAAAGCTACATGTTTGCTCAAAAATGATAATATGTTTTACATCTTTTGACAACATTTAACTCGAAAAACGCTAATATAACAAGGATGAGTTCAACCAATTAAATTCACAAATCAACTGCTTTGGATTTAGGAAGCATTTTTTTTTTTTTTGGTCAAAGGATTTAGGAAGCATTTAAATAATTGAAAAATTAAGAAAATAAGCATCTTAAAGTCTATTTAGATAAAAAAAAAAAAGGTTCAAACCTGGGCACGAACAAATCCCCAGAGAGCAAAGGTAGTGAACTGTCCAGTATAGATGACATCAGAAACTAAATGACCAATGTTAAGCTGCACAGAGGCATGATCTTTTGATGTGATCATCCGGTTAGTAGCAGAGCTGTAGTCACAATAACCAAATTATTTAGTAAGGATGTGTCTATGAGGGTGGTGATTACACACAAAATCAAGTAGGTAATCAGTGTATTACCATTTCCTACGAACGTATAGTTCTGTGATCTGACCCTCTTCGTTCTGCATCTTGATGATTATTAGCTTGTAGTGTGTAGACCAATCTAAATCCAAGCACTGTAATAAACTATAATCAGAATATAACTAAGTCACTAACAATGAGTATTTAACTACATTTAAGTAAGCAAATCTAAGATTATAATGATTGCGGCGACATAACACAGCATAACCAATGTAAATATCTTATGGTATCTATAGTAAGCTAGAGAGGTCTATGATTCACCACAGCTGTATATTCAACCCTATTCGCGTGCAGCATACACAGAGACGAATAAGAGTGTGTCTAAGTTTTTACCTGTGGAGGAGAAGCAAAGCAAGTGCGGCAACGGGAAGAGAAACGACGAGACCGAGACGCCCACCACGTTTATACTTTGCGAGAAACCCTAAGTATTGAAACGGGCCTACAAGAAAAATCTCTATATATTAGGCCCATACATTTGGCCCATGAAGGTCCAAATTAGTTATATACTTGCGAGTATTATATTTTCAAATCAAAAAGCACGTTTTTATAAAATGAAAACTAGAAAAGAAAAAAAAATCCCTATATGCTGATCATCTGGTTGGTCTCGGAAAAAACGCATTTAGTGCTACAGAATAAACTAGTCCAAAAATATATCACACTATATGATCTGAGTTTGAAGTATCTTTCGACTAATGCCATAGTGTAAGCCGGTCATATGTTATTTGGTCAGTCTAAACCTAAGTCCATATTACCAAATAATGATAGTTTCTAATAGGAATAGAATCCGTGACTAATATGGATACATATCAAGTCCTAAGAAATTATCACTAGATTACCACTACTTGTTAAATAAATTTTATCAAAGCAGAACTGGTTTTGGTGTAATCGTTGGAGTTTGTGTCGCAAACCACGTAGCCAAGCCTTTGATAAGAGTTGCCTCCGGCTATACATATTGAGCTCATTATGTTTCACAACGTTTTTATCGACGAGCTTCATGATTCATGTGGTTTAAGGAAAGTGCTTCTTTGCAGTTTTATACCTTGTGGTGGTCTTTATAGCATGCAGTTTATATTCTTGTTCTTGAGCTTAATCATACTCTTTCTTTATTGTCTCTACGAAAGCCATTTCATATCTTTGCATATATTTGCTTGGTCGTTTTGTGGCAAAATAAAATTCATTAACAACTTTTAGAATTATTGATATATTGACAAATTGTGGTCCTTGTCTATCTTCTACTCCCACTCTCCCCTTTCTCCCACTTCTATTTTTTAAAAAGGTGGAACAACAAGATTCTTCATATCTTTGGTAAATCTTTATTAATGTTTCCCCTAATCACCGGTGTCTTTTACCGTTTTACGAGACCAAGAAAAAGAGCTTTGTCTAAAGATTATTTGGTAATCTTGTGGTATACCAAATATACCAAATCAAGTGGTATGTGGACGAACCACACCCCAACAACCTCTTAATTAAACTTTTGTTTTAATCAACAAAACTAGATTTTGATCCGCGCAACCGCGCGGGTGTTTGTTTTTGTTTATTTTTAGTTATATAAATATTTTGTTTTTACTTGTAAATTGGTACATATTATAGTAATCACATATTTACAATATGTGTAAATCAAACATAATAATATTATATAATACGTGTTTTAATCAAATAGATTGTTTAAAATTTTCTATATTATACATGTTTTTCAATGTTTGTTTCTTCTTCTATATTTTATTGTTTGTTAGATTAGTATTTCATTTTTAGATAAAGTAATATAAATAGAACTTGATTAAATATTAGTATACTTTAATTGCAAAGATAATATAAACTTCGAAGAAATTTTTGCTAAAAACTAAACTTATAGCTTCAGAAATTAATATTATAAAGAATTTTATTAAAAAAGAATTTTTTAAACAATTATTTTTCTTAAATAATATAATTTTAATAATTTACATCGAAATAAATTTATCTAGTATATATAGTGTGTAAATCTTGTTAGGGTATATAAATATTACATATTACGAATCTGTGATTTTTGTTAATATATTGTGGATGCATTTAACTATTATTGACATATTTCCTTATAAATAATATAAGATTTCTAAACTTATATCTGTTGACATATTTTGAGTGACTAAGTTGGAAAGTGTGGAGTAATTTACCAAAACCAAATTGTTAAGCGTATTTTTGTTATAATAAATATGATTTTTCATAAGATATAATAATGATAAGATTATTAGAGAGTTAATGTAACATGACTTTCTAGTAATAGTTCATTTTTAAAAAGATCACACATGAAGTCAAGTCATGACTTCTATTTTAATATATAAGATATCACCTATAATTGTGTCGGCAGCTCAATGCCCACCTAATCAAGGCAACATAATGTTCATAGTTAGATTCCAGTCATTTAAAACTAAAGTCACCAACTATATCTATGTCTCTTTGATAGTTTACTCAGATTCAGTATACTGTAATATTAATGCATGGTTCGTGAACTGGTGAGAAAACCAGCCATTATCATGTTGTTACTATGTATTAGCGGAATATGAATGTGAATATTTAACAAAAATCGATGTCTGAAACTACGAAGTACAATATTGAACTGAGCCATTATCATCTTGTTACTATGTATTAGCGGAATGTGAATGTGAATATTTAACAAAAATCGATGTCTGACACTCACTGAGAATTGTATGACTACCATGAAAATGAATGTATGTACCCCAAAAAATTAATGTATGTATACTGTAAAACAGTAAAAACATTTGGCACAATTAATTTTCTTGAAGTAGTGTGATAAAAAAAGAGTAATTGATCTTCACCAAGAATTGTGTTCACACACAAAAACCTTTTAATAAATTATTTTGATGCTTAAAAACTCGTTTAGTTAGCTTGTTTCATTCTTTGGTATGTAATTTGTCAACCATAGGGATGAAACTGATCGTGTAGTTGTGTAGGTGGTGGTGTTTAGAAGGAGTGACCTACACGTCTTCATTTGGATTCAACTTTTAAAAAAATAAATATATAAGAGACGACGGTGAGTGATCAAGTATTTTTTTTAACGGAGACTGGTAAAATCGTCGGTGGAGATAGAAGAATTTGACAAACCAGTCAACTAGTTGCAGCCAAACCATGCCCATGGTTCCACTACTAAATTACCAATCTAGCACTATGTGCATTAATTTGATCAGCTGTTTTAAAGGTGTTTTATAAAGTTTTGTTGCTTCGAATGTAAAATATTTTTGTATGTCGATTATAATTTTATTTTATTTGGAATGATTTAACAAATTATATTTTACAGTTATTTTAGAAATTAGTTGAAATATTTTAAATTTAATTATAGTTTTAGTGGTGCTTTTTGGAGACATGATTTCCCTTTGACCACTAGTGATCTACATGTAAACATGATTACCCTTCTGACCTATTTTTATTAATTCACCATATACATACAATTTACAAAGCAAAAAGTCAATTTCTAAATTGTATATATACATAAAAGCTATGGCGTTACCGTAAATAAAACAAAGAAGATGTCCATTTTTAAGTAGTTTCCTTTAATTACAAGAGACTAAATAAACCAACCTAAGCCCTCATTGTCTTCAACACCAAGAAACCATTCAGAGGTGTCCGAAAGGAAAATGGTGATCACCACTCGTATGATCTATCTTGTAGTCGTGATTCTCGTGATCGTGATCTCTAGGGTCGAAGCCGGTGGCTACGAAGACGCGTTGGGATACGTCCTCCGAACCGGACCGTCCTCTAACTGCAGAGGAATTACAATCGCAGATTGTATGTCGGAAGAAGAAGAGTTCGAACTCGATTCTGAGATCAGCAGGCGCATTTTAGCATCCAAGAAGTACGTTAGCTATGGTGCGATGAGGAAGAACAATGTTCCCTGTTCCAGACGAGGCGCATCTTACTACAACTGCCAACGTGGCGCTCAGGCTAACCCTTACAGCCGCGGATGCAGCACTATCACGAGGTGCAGGCGTTAAAATTTGAATCTCCTGTTTCAATCTTTCGTTGTTTTTTTGTTTGTTTGTTTGTGTGTTGTGTCTTTTTAAATGTATTTTATATGTATACGTATTTTACCTAAGGCTACGGATGTGAGAGGTTTAATTGTCGAACAAAAACATTATACTTATGTTTATCTATGCTCTTCGTTATTTAATTCGGAATCTCGTTGATTGAAGTAGTTATTTGCTTATATGTTCGTTAGTACTAGGGCAACTAGCTTTCCTTTAACCTAAAACTAAGTTAAATGAGTTACACGATTACATGAACATGGACAATTAACTTTTCCAAGATGGTAATTTTTTTTTTTTTTATTATCTAGAGTTACATATTGATATAAGCAGTTAACCTATCTCACGAACTTAATTATTTGTATAAAGAACGTTTTGAAGTGACCTTATTAAATGGATCATATCGCCTAGGCAATCATTTTACATTTTACATTTTACATGCCAGTGCAATCAAAATCTATATTATTAAATCAGAATTTATATTAAAATTTTGTCTTTGGTTTTTCAAATTAATTACAAAAATTGTCATTGATTTTTTTTAACACTGCATAATTATATTATGCATTACAAACTATGAAAAATTACATAGATAATTCGCCATTTACCTTCTCCGGGAATTGAAACCCTCCTGGTGTAGAAAGTATAAGCATTTAAACCTTAATCATTAGGCTACGGTGCTACCACAAATGTCATTGATTTTATTATTCTTTTTAATTAATTTCAGCCAAATAAAACACAACCAATCAGAATCAAGTGTTTTTGTAACAACTAATCAAACTGTGACACGATTTAAACTAGACTATAACTAAAAACGGCTATTAGTTTACGGTTAAACCAACTTGTCCAACAATAAATAAATTACCTAAAAATATTCTCCTTCCGTTCCTAAAAGATCCATGTTCTGAAAAAATATTTTGTTTCAAAAAGATATATATTCTATGTTTTCTATGAGCAAATTACAAGTTTCGAAAAAAATTAATTGGTTTTATTAGATTACTATTGGCTAAAATTTGTTGAAAATTGAAAATTACTGAAAACGATAGTGATTTAATGTGTTTTCTTAATATGTGTGAAAACACTAGAAAGTCTATCTTTTAGGAACATGGAGAGTATATTTTATATAGTAACAAACTTGCCCAACAATCCAAATCATTGTTTTTACTGTTTGAAAATAAGAAAGATATCAAAATATTTCTTCCTCTTTCGAGGGAAAAGAACGTCATCAATTAATATTAGACCCAATTATGGAAAGTTATAATAAGATATTTTGGTTGCTATTAAACTCTAGAAAATCTATCTTTTAGGAACAGAGAGAGTATATTTTATATAGTAACAAACTTGCCCAACAATCCAAATCATTGTTTTTACTGTTTGAAAATAAGAATATCAAAATATTTCTTCCTCTTTCGGGGAAAAGAACGTCATCAATTAATATTAGACCCAATTATGGAAAGTTATAATAAGATATTTTGGTTGCTATTAAAAGATAAATAGAAGTATTAAAGGCAAAAGGAAAAATATATGAATATTTTTTTCACAAAATAATAGTTAGTTCTGTTTTAAACAATATTAAAGTACTAGATAATAAAAGGAGAAATTTGGGAAAACGCACTGCAATAAGATTATAATTTGAACACTACACCCTTATTTAAGTTTTTGGAAAATTATATTTATGTATACATAAATTTACTTAATTCCCCAATCTTAATTATTCCCTAATTCTTAATATAGTTTTGTAAAAAATGTTTTAAAAATGAAAATCGTTAGAGAAACAACATAATATTTTTTGAAATATTTGTTAGAGAATCTAAACAATATTTTTCCATATTGTATATGAAAATAATATAGGGAATCTATACTACTAAAGCTGAATCCCTATTAGGATTTTGCCATTAGTTTTAAAATTATTTACAAATCATGCCATTCTTACCTTTATGCATAAATCAATTAATTATTTTTATCAGAAATATAAACCAATCGTATTGCAACATTTAATATCTTATACCATCTATATATATATCATATATTCTCTCAAGATTTTGTTTACTATTTAATTATACTTCCCAATTTTTGTTATTAAAAATATATATCTACTTTTAATAAGGTCTTACTAACGTTTTGAAGATATATTTAAATATTCATACCAGATTTGATCAAAACCAGGTTGCATGTTTGGTTTTACATTGGCTAACATGTTTTTAAAAATTAATTATCTAACTATATTCAAACCTTCGCATTTATTCTAATACCCACATTTTCTCAAAACATATAAAAGAACTCATAATTATATCAATCAATATATATATATATATATATATAAATAACCAATTTATAAATTATTTTATAAATAATAAAGTAATATATGTAATTATACATAAAAATATAAAATAACACATATTCACTGCTTCAGAAGAATTTATAACTAACTTGGTCTAATTGAATTAAACCAAGTGTCTCAATTTAAACGAGTTATAACTAACGGTATGACTTCTAAATAAGATGAATTTAAATAGAAAAATTTTCTTATTTTAACATCCATAACAATATGTTTAGTGTGTTTTAATTAGATTTTTTACAATGGAAAATATCCCGCACTTTAAAAGTGCGGGTCAAAATCTAGTAATATATATAGAAGATGTCAATGTAGAAATTAAACTTTAACCATATTATATTCAAAAATAAATAAAAAATATAACAAATGTTAGTAGTCATTTAGAACTTACTTGGTAGATATATTGACTTCTAGGATGAATGAATATTTTTGTAGGGAAGACATGAACTTGTTTATATAAAATTAAGAAAATAAAATAAAATTTAAGTAAATTTCATGATAAAGTCAAAACAAATCATAATTTGTTTTATTTATAAATATCTTTATTATTTTTAAAATTTTATTGGTAAAAGAGCATATTTATCTCAACATCCATTTAAAAAAAAACACTTTATCATCTATTATTTTATCTTTGATTATTTGGATTTTTTTCCCTTGCAGTTTAGACTACTTACTTTCAAAATTGTATATTTGGTCAAGAAATATTTTAAAAAAGTACTATATATATTTGATTTTGAAAGATTATATGACTTTGAATTTTTGTTACTAAATGAAGGGCCCCTTAAATGATATTTTATACTATTTTGGTTATTTCTATATATTTTATCAATATGTTTTTTTTTTTTATAATTAAGAAAAATTTTATTTTTCATTCATATATTTTGAACTACTAAAATTTTCTGAGATACAATTTTTTTAAATAATACTTGGACTAAAAGTTAGTTATATACTAATATATATTTTGTATATACTCATTTTTAGATATATATATATATTGTTTTAATTTTTAAAATAAGTAAAAATAGATATTGTTGTAGATAATAAAAATTTAACGCCTGTTAATATTTTTTGTTTAAAAATATACATAGTCGATGTATTTTAATCTTTTTAAGGGTGAATAATAGTTTGTTTATTCAAGTACCAAATTTGTCATTTTTTATTTAATTCATTTAGTACTTCTATTTTAATATAATTTAGACTATAACCTGGAATTTATAAAATATGATATAATTTTTATTTATTTTATAATACATTTTATTTCTTATTAATATCTAATATTATTATTAGTTATTGTGTTATTTTATATAAAAATAATTAAACTTTTAATAAGATTTTGTTAGATTTTTTCTTAACTGGTTTTGTTATAGTAAAATTAAAATCTATTTTTTCAGCATATTTGGTATATATTTTATTGATTAGAAATAAAAATTTAATTTACCAAATTTAGTGTAAATAATCAAATATGTCATATTAAGTAATTAATCAAGTGTCTCCACTTATAGTTGTTTATAGTAGATAAAAAGTGACTCTATTTTAATATAGTAGATTTGTCATTTAAAACTAAGAGTTTAAAATGAAAAATTATTTTCTTTGAAAGCGCATGTCAAATCTAATCTAATAAATTATAGGAACATTTTTGAAATCATATAGTGATTTCCAGCCTAATTTGTATTCTTCTTAATTAATATATAGCAGATCCTTATATTAAATAAAATAAAATACATTAAATTTCTTTTCAATATTATACTTTCACAAAGCATCAGCTATTAAAGAAAATCCCATTCTTATAGATTAAATAGTGTTTTTGTAAATTATATATCCATTTTGCCAATCTAACAAAACTGACACATATAAATTTTATCTATGTTCTTTAAAGCTTTTATCTTTTATGTACTATCTTATATTTATTTTTGAATTTACTCAAATCTTGATTTTTTTTCAAAATCTTTGATTTAGTAATCCACTTAGTTTCCTTTTAGGCTTAAACCATTTACTAGACCATGACCCGCCCGACCGGGCGGGTTGTTTTGTTTTCTTTTAATTTTTAGGTTTATACTAAATGATGTAAAATAAAAATGAAGTATCAATTATATCTTAGGGAACAATCATTAAGTGTTATATATATATATATATATATATATATTAGTAATTTATGGTAATTCCGTAGGTTTTATTTATGGAAAGAAAATAGCATATCATATCATTATATCATATAGTTTGACTAACTAATGTATCTAGCAACCTATAAAAATCCAATGTGGAATTAATTACTTTTCAATTGAATCTAATTGACTACATAATTGAATGACACCTATGCATTGGAGCCTCTTTTAATTAATACAAAATTGAGGTTACATCTTTTCAAATGTTCCTCAATTAATATATAAGGGATTTTCTAGGCTCCACAACGCGACACGTCAGCAGTTTTGTGGATCCCGTAGTTATTTTTTAAAAACCTATAGTCTTGGTAAGATAGTTACAAACAATGAAATACACTTTAGCCAAGTGGTATAAGGTGTCTAATTAATCGTGCAAGATCATGAGTTCAAACCACGCAGCCATCATTTATTTTTGATTTTTTTTTATTTGAGTTAATATCATATGGGCTTTTTGTTTGTAAGGTTTTTATGTTTTTTTTTTTCTTGTTGTTTTAAAGATCAAAATAGTTGGATAAACCTTAAAACTTAACGAGTTCAAACCAAAAAATAGTTAAAAATGGATGCAAAAACGGAAAATAAAAAAAAGAAGCAAATCTCACGCGGTTGCATACGCGAATGACTTAAAGAGCCTTAAAACTATCCTATTATAATATAGTTGAACCCCAAAAAAAAAAAAAATGAATCCAAAAACGAACCGACCAAAAAACAAAAAAAAATGAATCCCACGTGGCTGCCTACGTGGATAGCTTAATGAGGCTTGAATAATATAGATTAAGAGCTAAAAAATTTAAATCATTGCACATATTTCCTAATATATATTTACAAAAAATTTGTATGTGAGATAAAATAAAGAAACAACAAAACTTAATTATTTTCGTTATTTATTAAATGAATATGTATTTTCTTTTACATTTTAATAACTACTATAATCTCATTGAAAACATTCCTCACCACCGATTTCAGACTCCGGCGAATGGATTCACACAGTCGATGAGGCCGTAATAAAAATGCCACATCATTTATGAACAAAACTCAAACTTACAAAAAACCATATATAAAAATCTATCTAATGAAACTTAAACAACGAATGTTAACTTAATTAATGTTATTTTCAAATTGATAAATCGTTTAATACAAATATAAATACTATAATATAAAATTATATCAAGTTTTGACCTACGATATAAAAACTATTTACAACAAAAAAAATACCTACTTTTACCCACTAAAAACTATATTATAGTGTAACTATTCCTATAAACCTTACTTCGCATATAAATAAAATTTAACACATTCCTAATATATTTTCAAAAAATTTGTATGTGAAATAAATAAAATAAACAACAAAATTTAAGTATTTTTGTTATTTATTAAATGAATATGTAATTTCTCTTACATTTTAATAACTACTATAATTTCATTGAAACATTCCTCACCACCGACTTCAGACTTCGGCGAATGGATTCCCACAGTCGATGACGCTAGATAAAAATGTTATAAAAACCTATCTAATGAAATTTAAACAATGAATATTAACTTAATTAATGTTATTTTAAATTGATAAATCATTAAATACAAATATAAATTCTATAAATATATAATTATATCAAGTTTTGACATATGATATAAAAACTATTTACAGAAAGAAAAAAACACCTACTTTTACACACTAAAAACTATATTATAGCCTAACTATTCCTATAAACCTTACTTCGCATATAAATAACATTTAACACATTAGATATAAAATATTTTCACTTGACACTCTTACTACTTTCATTATTATTTGGTGTCATTAGAAGAATCCACTAAACCAACAATCAAAAAAAAATATACGCAAACATAATGATCCCGACCCCGCGCTTGCGCGGGGAGTATGCAACTAGTATATATATAGAGAGAGAGATTTTCATTATTATCAACTGCCGTGTGGTGAGTAAACATTTGAAAGCCTTAAGCAAAAGAAGAAGAAGCAAATAGCAAACTATCTTTTTTTATATAATGATGATTTATTATGAGTGTTTCAAAAAAAAAAAAAAATTATTATGACATTACAATTATGAGAAATATTACATAGACGACTCGACAACCGACATACTATCTGTCTTATAAGGATTTACGCTTAACTGTATCATCTGAGCTGTTCTAATGAAAATCTTCTCTTGACCAGATTTACTTACACTATGTTAAAGATTTCTTGTAAACATTTCTCTCCGTAGTCTAGGTTTATTAATCTGAAACATGGATTTCCCATAATCTGCAAAAAATTGCATAGTTTGGAATTCGAACCGGATGTAGAAGCTTTTAAATCTTAACTTGGCTAAACTGCTTCAACATAATCAAATTTTTGTCTAGAGATTGAAAACAAACTCTGAATCAAACTACTTCTATACTGGGCTATTGGTGACATTGTTTTATCTAGCAAACATAGGCCCATGAGCCCATGAAAGCCCAACACTAAAATACATAACCTTTTGATTGAATCACTCCACCCACTCACAAAGATTGCCTCCCCCCCCCCCCCCCCCGCCACCTGCTTTCCGTAACAAACTCTTTATCAACTGACACGCGACGATAGTGAATAAGTGAAGTCGTATCGATGGTGAAGCGACGACGATGGTGGTGAATACCTACACACCTCTTCGTTTCACCGTCTTCATCTCCTTCCCCCTCGCAGCTGCCGCCAAACTCTCCGCTTCTCACTCCCCTCCTCCCTCCTCGCTTCCCAAAGCCGCCACCGCCGACGATCTCCTCTCCGTTCTAGGACCTCCCTCCGCCGCGTACGCTCTCAGCCCCTCCGTCTCTCGGGAGCTCCGCTCGTGTCTCAAATTCCTCGTCCCCTTCGAATCGAGTAAACCTAAATTCGAATCGGGACGATGCTCGCTTCTCACTGGACTCTGCTCGGGGAAAAACGACGCCGTTGAGGAGGAGGAGAATTCTCTCGTATGGTGGCCGCCGGAGGGGGTTCTCGAGCTTGCGCGGCTCGCTGTTGACTCGGGGGGTGATCCCGGTTCGATTCACCGAGCGCTTGATCCCAGCATCATCCCGGTTCGTCTTGATACTTTTTTGGTTTTTTTTTTATGGGCCGGGCCTGATTTAGCATTTAATGGGCTTTAGTTAGGCCCATTTGGTTTTACGGTTAGTTTGGTTTACTGTTGGTGAGGTTAGTGTTGTTGAATTGTTTTGAACTGTGTTGTTGTTGTTAGGTTCCGAGGAGAGACAGTCAACTCACGAGAACTCCTTATGGACGTCACTTCATAGCTCAAGTATTTGCTGTTTTTGAATGTTTTTTAGTGTTTTTATCAGAGTTTGAGCTGATTTGGTGGCTGATGATGATGCCTAATGAACAGGAGGTGAACTCGTATTTCGAGTTTTTGTTTCGTTTGATTGAGTCTAGGGGACCGAGTGTAGGATTCAATGTTTCGTTGAGTCGATATGATTTGTTCCATGGTCATCTGTTTATTGCTACAGAATCTGGACGACTTGGAATATTGTAAGTCCCTTTTGTCTTCCTAGTTTTGCACTATGGTGAGTTCTTGAAATAGTTTTATGACTGAAGACTGAAGTAAACGAGAGTTATTTCCTGTGTGTGTTTGTGTATCAACAGTAGATGAGTGTTATGTTAAAGATCTTAGAGAGTGTTGACTTAAAGTATACACTATGGGTTTTTGAAATAGTCTTGTGAGTTATCACTGGAGTAAACACGGGTCATGTGTGTGTGTGTGTGTGTGTGAATTCGTGTGAAGAATTGAGACACTTGTTGCAATATTAATTTATAGATTGGTGTAACGTTAAAGTAGATTTAAGCGAGTGTTGTTTATCAGTATCTTTTGCTAATGAAAAAATGGTAGGTTTCATGCTAAAGAGTATCCAGCTTATGACAAGAAAGCGTTTCCTTACAACATGGGATATTGCCAGAGAGGTAATCTCTTCTCTTGTCAGTGTGACTGGACTTTTCTTGAAACGTGGAATTGGTCACGGAAAAGTACTCTATTCAGTGATATGGTTGTATCTCCTTTCTGCTAGGATCTGATGTGAAGTACGGTGATTCAATTAACTTAAGAAATATCCTTTGGCTTGCACCATTACCCAACAAATCTGGTACAGGTTGGCTTGCTCCAGGTATTTATCATTCCCGAGACTTGTATAATAGGAAAAGCAACGTTCCTTTAACGACCTGAACAGTTTATAGTTCCTGGAAAAGTATCTTACCGTTAACGACTTATATCTTACATGTCTTTGACTACTACTCTTGTTCATTTTTACAACTTTGCCTTGAATCAAGAGAAGCAATTGTAGTTTTCACCGTTCTTTGATTGACTCATAGGTGTACTAGTGGTGCTTGATGCGCATCCAGATGGAATCATATACCGAGATCTCATCCCTAACTATGTCAAGTTTGTAAGAACTATCTATGAAGGTTTGAAACAACAACTCTCTGTTCCTTCTCTCATCTCATTTATTCTGTATTTACTTGATTGTTGATTCACATGAATGATAAAACTCAATTAATTTTGTCTTGTCCTTTCACTAGATGATTTGGGAACAACTGTTGTTGATGTCAATTACTTGAATGTGGGAGGAGCTGGGGAACCTGATTATCAGCTTTTCATTTGCTGAAACCATTTACACATTCTGCAGTCTGTATATGATTGAACTGTGATTTTTTTTTGTCAACCTTATAAGCCTAGAGGCTAAAGTTATTACAAGTGGTTTAATTACTTGACCCAATACAAGAACCTGAGATAAAGTAGAACAATATATGATTGAATTGTGATTAATGATGTTATAATCTTAAATGAAAGGACTGGAGTGATAGTTTGTTGGCTTTGAATTGATTTACACATTTGTTTTAGCTATACAAATTAATTAATTGCTGAACAATCATTAACATTAGGTTTATACCTTAAATTAACGGTTTTAACAAAGTGAATATATACGAGAAAAGATAAATTTAAATCTCAAAAAAAAGATCTCCGATGCCGGGAATCGAACCCGGGTCTCCTGGGTGAAAGCCAGATATCCTAACCGCTGGACGACATCGGAATTGTTGATTGCTAAACAAGATCATACAATACTAACTATAATAATTTAAGACATTATGAATGATATAAAGTTCCTATTTGACCTAAAAGACCACCAATGCATTAGAGATCTCTCCCACTGTCTGAATCCAACAAGGTTTCTCTCTTTAGGGTTTTGTTCTGTTTCCCTATTGGTTCTTCCGTTCATTACGGATCTATAAATCATCTGATCCGAGAAGATGGTAAGTTGCTTGCTGGGCTTTACACTGTAACTTGTGTTCTTCGCACTGTGTTCAATTGTTTAACTTCAAAGTTTGACTCTTTAGCTTTTTTTTTGCCTTTTGTAGCTTCCTCTTTCGCTACTCAAGACTGCTCAAGGACATCCCATGGTAAGGAAAAACTTCAACTCTTGATTATAATGTATTAATCAGAAGTTAGTCACTGTTTTAAGGTTGAGATGTTGCGTTAAGAGTCTATGAAAGTTGTGTCCATATGAAAATTTTCTTTTAAAGTTTACATCTTTGTGATAGCTTATGTATCAGAAGTTAAATGGGCACTGTTTTAAGTTTGACATGTTGCGTTGTGAGTAGGGAGCTCTTTTTATTTTTACTTAAAAGTTTATATCTTTATGATGATTGAATCTTTGTTGGTAGCTTGTGGAGCTCAAGAATGGAGAGACCTACAATGGGCATTTAGTAAATTGTGACACGTGGATGAACATTCATCTCCGTGAAGTCATCTGCACATCAAAGGTTATCCTCTTCTTCTTTCTTATATTTATTTATACAAAGTTTCCATTTTTTCTTGTTTTTAGTTAGGAAGTTTGTGTATTTTGACACTCAGATATGGTTGATTATGATGTAGGACGGAGATAGGTTCTGGAGGATGCCGGAATGTTATATCCGTGGTAACACTATCAAGTACCTTCGTGTTCCAGATGAGGTAATATGTAATTTTGTGTATATGCCTCTTTAACTGATATTGTTTTTATAAATCTTCTTGCTCTGGAGTGATGATGCTTAGCCAAATCAGATATGTGCTCCAAGAGGCATGAATTGTGTTTGAGATAATGGGATTTTGCCTCTTGTTGTAGCGCGTTTTAGACGATATCACAGAGAATGGTTGTTGCCTGACCAGATTATTGACTTGCTTGTTTTGTGTTTAAGAAGCCTGTAGCTATTTTAGACTCTCTTTGGTCTGGAGTGATGATGCTTAGCCAAATCAGATATGTGCTCCAAGAGACATGAACCCTGTTGAGAAAATGGGATTTGCCTCTTGTTGTAGCGTGTTTTAGACGATATCATAGAGAATGGTGTTTGCCTGACCAGATTTTTTGACTTGTTTTGTGTTTAAGAAGCGAGTAACTCCGTTTCTTTGATTATTCTCTTTTGTATCTCTTCACTTGATCCTTGTATATTCAGTTAACAGTACTTAAGATATCTATAAGTGACTGTCATAACCTGTTGTCTGTCTGTATGTATGTTCTTACATCTCTCTCTATTACTTTTACTTATCTATTGAGTTAATTCTCTGTTCAGGTGATTGATAAAGTACAGGAGGAGAAGACCCGCACAGGTATGATTTTCTCGTGTCTCTATATGGTACCCCTTTTTCAAACTAGTCCCTATCATTAATGAACAATGGTTAAAATATGTGCAGATAGAAAACCACCAGGGGTTGGACGTGGAAGAGGACGTGGTATGGATGATGGAGGGGCCAGAGGCCGTGGCAGAGGAGCTCCAATGGCCAAAATGAGTGGCAACAGAGGTAAAACCCGTCTGTCACAGAATCTTTGATAATCTTATTCTTCATAGTTTTGTCTGCTACAAAATGGCATTTAAGCTAAATTTATAATATGTTGTGGAAACAGGAGCAGGGCGTGGACGTGGTTGAGTCAACAACTTATGAAGGACAAACCTCTATGTGTGTTTTAGCTGGCTTCCATCGCTGCTGATGTTGCTGCTGCACTAGTTTGATTATATGGAAAGGGGATAATATGCTGTTGACAATGTGATTTGACTGTTTTTTCTTCTGTATCATTTTTCAAGCTATATATATAATTCAGCAGTTGTTAATTTTCTATTCAAAGAGTTGAGTTACTATCCATCTCTGTGTATATATAAAACTAATCATACTTTACTAAATATAAAACTTGAGCTGTTCTTTTCTCGGTAGACTATTTGATTCAGATGACAAAATTAAAACAAAAATAAGTGATCTCTATAGTTTAAGCATCTCCAAAGCACAGTGAAGTATGTTTAAAACGGTCACATGATCACTATAGGGTTCGTGTTGTTCTCCCCAGTAGATAAGTGGACTCTTCAATTCTTTTACTATCGGAGGTACAATGTAAACTGGTGAGCTACGCGAAGACTTGTGAAGGCTGGGAGTAGAACAGAACTATTGATCTGGAGCTTACTACATTATCAAAGAATCAATCATGTGGAACTTACTCCAAGTGATGCAGGCTTTCAGGACAGGTACATCGTTCAAGAGATCATTAGAGAAATGGCCAAGAACAGACCAATTGACACCAAGGGAAAGAAAGGATATAAGGGTAAGAACTAGTGTTCCGCCTGACTATTTCACTACATTATCCGTTCACAGATAATCAAGTGATATCTCCAATGGACTGGGAAGAGTATGTTCCTGAAAATAGCAACTGACATGCTTAGGGAACAGAGCTCTAAAAGGTTACACACTTTAGTAACTCATTTAGCTATAGAAATTATAGATCTAAACATCTTTTGGTTTAATTATCTATTTTGGTGTGTTTCTTCAGTTTGTTTCAGGTACGTGGGAAGGTATACGAGCTGCTAGTTAATTGCATTCCACCAGAAGTCATACTAAAGGTTTCAAACAAAATCCAAATCTATAACTCGTATCCCTTCCTCTTTTCTTTTTACTCATGGATTTGTACTTTTGGCCAGAGGATTCTTCATGAGTTGCTTAGGAAACTTGACTCAGAGATAAACCTTGAAGTCTGCCACTGGGCCGCATATTATGTAAGATTATTTGTATACATCTCTCTTACGTCTTAGCTTGTTTGTCTGAACATCTGTTTTCTCATGTGAGACTGAGTTCTGGTCCTTTTGAGTTGGTTTAATGGCTCTCTTGGTTGATATGTTGTTAGCCCTTGTTAACATGAACATCGGATGAGATTAGGTCAGAAAGTCATAATTCACATAGACGGTATATAAACATTTCATTGCATTTGGCATGTATTGATTATATAGAAAAGAAAAACCATCCTGCTTAAGGATGTTGTTTATTGTTGGTGGTGGTGTCAGCATTTGTGGCCAAGTTTATGAGCATATACAAGAACTTCCTCATTTCAACATTTGGGTAGAGATGGAACTAAGGAAGGCTCCAAATCCAATATATTGTGTTGGCTTGGTAAGTGCTAAAGAAGAGAGTAAATATTTTGGAATTCTGTTACATCTATTAACTGAACAAATAAGGTTTATTACAAGAGAAAAGGAAATGCACGCCATGCTGGCGTATATGACTAAATTTTTTTATGCATTCAGTCATAATAGTGTTTGTTATTCATCGGTAAAACTTGAGTCGTAACATACACAGAACATGATAGTTCACTATTGCCTTCTTGTTCACAATCCACATTGGAGAAGTATATCAAGTAGGTTGGTTTTGTGTTCTTAATCAAGATGTAACGTTTGTGTGTTCTGATATATAATATTCTTTTGTTTCTGGCTACTGGTATCTCCGGTTCAATAGCCTATAAGTGGTCAAAACCTGGTATGAAAACCAGACTTACAATCATTAATGTTATGTACAATTTTTTTTTCATTTTGGGTTGCAAAGACTGTTAGATAGTAGAAGTTATCAAATTTGATTATTCTAGTTGAAGAATCT
The DNA here is from genome assembly GCA_932364175.1 of Eruca vesicaria subsp. sativa. NCBI lineage: Eukaryota > Viridiplantae > Streptophyta > Magnoliopsida > Brassicales > Brassicaceae > Eruca > Eruca vesicaria. The sequence goes on from CAKOAT010536265.1 coordinate 107,191, forward strand.
GATTCTTAACACCTTTTAATGTTCAAGAAACCTGCATCAAAGTAAATTATGATTATTTGTTTCAGTTACCTTTCTATCTCTTTCTCAATGCTTAAATCTAATCACTTGATCTATTCAATTTGATCAAACATTTTTCTCTCTTGATAATATTATATATTCAATTTTGTCTTCGGGTTTTTAATTTAGCATCACGCTAGAGTGAATCCCTGATTATAATATTCCAAGTATTATATAGTTAAATCTGTGATCTTAAGAGTATGATTGTAGGCATGTGCATATAATCAAGAATCAAAATCAAACAGAAAAATTGAATCGATGTTAACAAGTAGTTAAACAATTACTATATAAAATCTAAAAAAAAAAACTGAACAAAGATTGAACTGAAAATCAAATGAATATCTAAATGTCCACTAATTCGCATTACATATTTTTAAGAGTAACATCAACATGCTTACAAAGCAACTAAACATACAACCAAAGAAGCTAACATACAGCCAAAAACCACTTCAACCCAAACAAGATTTAACCGCAGAAACAATACCAAGAAAAAAAAGTAAATGTCATGCATATTATTGATGTAAACCTGTGTTAGCAAGACCAAATATGATTTTGCAAACTCCTCAAACAGCGCTCAGAAAAAAACAAATCATCGCTACAACTGGATTGCTACAACTGAGGTTATCGTTACCGATATAAATGTTATAAATTATTAAAATATAAAATGTTATTTCATTGATTATATATGATAAGAAGTGAACATTGATAAAAATATAATGCATCTAGTCATCTTGTTTTGTTTAGTTTTTTTTAATCTTTCTAATATTTTACTTAAATTTCACTTTTTATTTATTTTATTATTTAGTTTTGTGTTATTTTTTTTTACAAAAATACTGAATAACATTTATAAGTTCTTTCATTCAAAAGAGGTGTTCTAGCAACATACTATTTAATCATAATGATACTTGTTCTCATTACATGATTATTTGTTAGATTGATTATTTGTTAATTTAGTATTTCACACAAAACTAAATAATAAAATAAGTAAAAATAATTTCATCATTTGATTTAATGATTTCATTGTATTAGATGAATGGTGAATCCAACATTCATAACGTTAAATTATTTGTTCGATTGATTTTTTTGTTAATCTACTATTTCACGCAAAACTAAATAATAAAATAAACAAAAAATGCTTCCATCATTTGATTTAATGATTCTATTTCATTAGATTGATGGTTAATCTAACGTTCATAATGTTTGATTATTTTTAATTGATTATTTATTAATATAATATTTTACAAAAAAACAAATAATAAAATAATTAAAAATGATTTGATTATTTGATTTAGTGATTATCTCATTAGATAGATGGTTACTCCAACATTCATAACATTGGATTATTTGGTTGATTGATTATTTGTTAATCTAATATTTCACATAAAATTAAATAATAATAAAAAAAATTTCCATCATTTGATTTAATAATTCTATGTCATTGATGGATGGTTAACCCAACATTCATCATCTTATATTATTTGTTTGATTGATTATTTGTGGATCTAGTATTCCACACAAAACTAAATAGTAAAATAATCAAAAATTGATTCTTTCATTTTATTTAACTATTACAACCATCCACTATTCATAACATTCGGATTATTTGTTTAATTGATTATTTATTAATCTAGTATTCCACATAGAACTAAATAACATAATAAGCAAAAATGATTTTATCCATGCTAGGTACAATTTTCTTCTCATTTTGGATAGTAAAATGGGATGACATATATATATATATATATATAGATTAAGTTGTTTAGGCCTTGAAGAGATTCTATAAATGTGAGAGCATACTGTAGACTACACAAACAGCTGCATTTTGTCCATCATTTATCGTATTCTAATCATCTAATGTATGCATATTGCCCATCGTGCGTTGAAAATATTAACCCTCTAATATACTACTGATACAAAGTTTATTTTTTCCCTACACAAAGTTATCTCCATTACGTATAACGAAGTTATTAGTTAGATAGACAGTAGTATATTCTTATCATTCTACTTCAGTTAGATTACTATTATTTTGTAAATTAGTTATTACGGATTGTAGATTCGGGTGGTGGTGTGAGTCTATATAAAATATGTAAATGTTGAAATGAGAGACAGAGTGTTAAAAGCAACGAGTTCAGAGGGGAAAACCCAAACCCATAAAACATGGGGGGAACGATTCACTTCAATTTCGTCAGAAATAAGTGACAGTGAACTGCACAATCTTCCTCCACCTTTTTTCTTTCTTATAAAGTGAAATCTTTTACTTATACAAATATCTTTTCTATTTCCTTTTTTCACATATCATGTAAATCTATTGTATAAGATTCGATGCTCATGCTTTAACAATGATTGAATTAACCCAAATTTGATTTTCATTAACTGAACTTTTAGTTTAGCTTAACCTAATAAGAACGTACGTACACTGCTTCCTTTTAACCGCATATGAAGACAACTATGTACATGAGTACATATATTCTCAATGTAAAATAAACAGCGAGTAGGTTTAAACTCCTACGACTTTTTCAACAAGGATCTGTTAATACAAGAACAATAGATAGATCTTCAAGACACAAAAAATCTTTGTCTCACTATCTATGGTTTTTCTGGTAGATTTGTCTTTTTTTTTAGTTCTCAGGGTAAAAAAAAAAAAGGAAAAGAGAAAGAAACTCGCGAGGAACACGCAACCCACTCCTCTCTGTGTTACTGTCTCCATCATTTCATCATCACTCATTTCTCTTCAGCATCTTCTTCTTACTCTTATATTTTTTCTTTCTTCATTTTATACCAAAACTCTTTATTTAATTTCTCTCCCATTCCAAACCAAATTATGCTGTCGTCGTCAAAAAATCAAATAAAGCGATTTCGCATTAGAGAAAGTCAGCCACACACATAAACTTTGATTATTATTTACAATACTTTAATTGGAAAAGTGCATAAAGTTATTTTGATTTTAGAGCGTGCTACTTTATCACTTGGCTGTGATCGAATGCGTTATACTAGTAATGATATTGCATAAGCTACCTTGTCAATATCCTGGATTAGTCGGGCGCTTATCAGTAAAAAATCTACAAAAACATGTGTACAATTTCTTAAGTAGTAAGATACAGTATTTAATATTATTGTTTTGTCAAAGAAAAGTAGTTGGATACAGTACGAGTTATAACTCATTGGTGAAGGGCTATATACTTTAATCGTGCCATAACTTTCTTATCACTGCGTTTTGATACGTAAAAATAGTTTCAAATTGATAACTATAATAGTGGTGACGTCGATGAAGTAGAAACTGGGATACAATACAATAGTGAAACTTGAACTTGGATTCGGTGGCAGGAAGTAGACAATCTCTTCACCTATCTTTACTCTCTGTCTCTACTACATGCATTGCGTACTAAAGTACCATGCTTAAACTATTATTACTATTCTTACAAGCTACCCAATATTGTCCAATTGTAGATCGATTATATTATGTATAATCAAATTGTAATTCTCTACTGTGAACGTTGGTTTATTTTATTATATATGTTCTCTGCAATCAACAATTTATGCTGGGAAAGGGTTGGGAAATATCAAATATATACTACTGCAAGTTTCGTTTTACAAAATCTATGTAACATGCGTGTTTTATAAACATCTCTCTCAAGTAATTTTGACAATGGAAAAAAAATGATTTGAAGTAATGATTTGATTGCCATTTTACTTCTTATCCACATTTAAAGAAATCCCACTTCAAGACTCAACACTTTAATGGGAATAAGCTAAATACTTTTTGAATTTTCTGATTTATATTATTATTAAAAGCTTTTGCCTCATTTTATCAAACAATTGAAACCCACTGGCCACTATATATATACGTAAACTAGCAAGCATAAGGTCATGCCTCCTCAGTCCTCACTCTTAAGTTATATACATTTCTCTCTTCCTATAACGTAAGTAGCTTTATATACGTGGCCATGGAAGCTACATGGAGTTGTTGCAAGAGCAATGTAATGGGTGAGTAGCACTTGCTGGAGAAGCAGGGCACGTGCGAACAAATGAGATCCCTACCTGTCGATCATATTTTTGCACGTGTTCTACTACTCCAACACGTGTGTCTCCCCCTCCTCCCGACTATGCAGTCGTCCCCGGTGAGAAAATAATTTTTATAAGCGATCTTAGTTGATATTTACTGAAGGATTCCTCTTATTGAACAGCTTCAGTGTCAATATAAGAATGCTTTTAAGTAAACACTGATAGTTACTCTAGATGTTTGTCACTATTGTTGGCAGTGGTACGTGATATTTATGCACACAAATGGGCATGGTCACATTAAACATTGGTAAATTTTGTTCTTATAATTATTTAACCATTGACAATAGAATTTGGTAAAAGTTGAAGATATATTAGTGAACTAGAGTTAAATATTCCACCCGATCTGATAGTGTCTAAATAGGACTTTTTAACTTTTTTTTTTTTTTTTTGTAACTTAGGACTTTTTAACTTAATATGAATATCAGAATATTCAAGTTTCAAGACATCTGTTAAGTGTTAACTCTGAGTCTTCTGACAAAAATCTGTTTTCTTATGTACTTTTCTGTAATACATGTTCATTATCATGTGTTATTTTTGTTGGAAAAGAGTTGCCCAAAAAGACACTGATATGCTTACGTCGCTGTGATAAAAATGTATGCAAGCGTGTAAATAGGGTAAAAAGAAGAAAGGTTCAGTTCCCTGAGAAAGCGGGGGACTTTCTCTCTTTCACTCTCAGTGCAATTAACTCGTACTTTTCCTCAGTAGCAGTTCACTAAATATACATATAGTGATGAAATAAAACAAAAGTCACCGTTAAATTACGCAATTCTTGTCATGTACTTGTGGAGACAGGAAAAAGAACACTGCAGGGTACAATTTTGTAACGACTTTTTGTATAATGAAAAAAACAGTCATAATACATTTTTACAAACAGATGATTGCATATTGACGTTGATAAACTGTGGAAGTTTATGTGGAATTAATGGAAACTGATTAGTAGCTGTTCATCCAAACAAAAACCAAAGAAGTTGTTTTATTTATAACTAAAATACTGCAGTTTTCCACAATGTTACACTACACACACATCTTATTACAAAGGGAACCAAACCAATATCAAGTGTTTTTATTTTTTAATAACCAATATTTATTGAGGCTAGCTTGAGAAAAAGCTGTAAAAGCATTGACTTCCAATCTTTAATATTATTATTATTAGTTGCATCTCCCCCACGCAAGTGCGGAGCCTGGACCATTGCTGTTTGAGTATTTTTTTTTTGATATAGTTTAGTGAATTCTTCTAATAACACTAAATATTGATGAAATAGAAATAATGTAGCAAGAGTGTAAACTGAAATATTATATATATAATGTGTTTAATATTATTTATATGCGAATTAAAAGGAATAGTTAAGCTATAATATAATTTTTAGTGTGTAAAAATAAGTGTTTATTTTGTTATTTTTTTTGCTGTAAATAGTTTTTATACCAGAATCCGAAGGTCCAAACTTGATGTAGTTCTTTATTTATAGTATTTATATTTTTACTAAACGACATCAATTTGAAAATAACCTTAATTTAAGTTAATATTTGTTATTTGGGTTTCATTAGATAGATTTGTTGTTTGGGTTTCATTAGATAGATTTGTGTATATGTTTTTTTGTAAGTTTAGGTTTTGTTCATGAATGATGTGGCATTTTTATTCACGGCGTTGTCGACTGTAGGAATCCATTCGCCGGAGTCTGATAAACTATTAGAGTCAGTGGTGCGGAATGCTTTTATACCAGAGGTCAAAACTTGATATAATTCTTTATTTATAGTATTTATATTTGTACTAAACAATTTATCAATTTGAAAATAACCTTAATTTAAGTTAATATTTGTTGTTTGGTTTCATTAGATAGGTTTTTGTATATGATTTTTTGTAAGTTTGAGTTTTGTTCATGAAAAATGTGATATTTTTATTTACGGTGTCATCAACTGTATGAATCTATTCGCCGGAGTCTGATAATCCATTAGAGTCAATTGTGAGAAATGCTTTCAATGAAATTATAGTAGCTATTTAAAATGTAAGAGAAATTACATATCCATTTAATATATAACAAAATACTTAAAATATTGTTGTTTTTTTTTATAAATTTTTTATTTCATATACATATTTTTTTTGAAAATATATATTAGGAAATATGTCATAATAGAAAATATACATGATAGTGCCACTTTTTTTTTTGACTAATCGTTTTTCGATCAATTTTTAATTATTTTTGGGTTTGAGTCCGTTAAGCTGTAGGGTTTGTCCAACTATCTTGTGCTTTAAAACAATAAGCCCAAAGGGAAAAAAACATTGACTCTATTAAAATAGAGTCATTCTTTTTATCTACTGATACAAGTTATCATTTAAATTGGGACCCTTTCTAGAGTGTTACAAATAATACAAATCATATAGTTAATTGAACCAGATTACTTAAATTGAACCGGTGGTTATTTATGTGATATAGTCTTGGGCTTTCTTTTTTTTTTAGAACAAATTATATGGTTTGGTTTTTGGGCTTAGTATTTAGGAAAAACTCCAAAAACATTGAATAAACTTTTCACCTTAGTAGTTCAAAAAATCAATTATTATTTTCAGGCCCAAAATTTAATATTTTTAACAAAACAAAATTATCTATTATTAATCATTTATTTAAATCATGTACTTTAAAAAATATTAATTTATTTTTTATTTTAAATAACAATCATTTTTCTGATAAATTTCAATGGTAACTTTTATATAATTTATTGTTTTATTTTTCTTAAATAATTTACAGATTTAAAAAAAAACATGTAAAGCAAAACCAAAAACCAAATCTAAAAACTAAAATCCAAAACCAAAAACTAAAAACGCAGGTTATATTTTTTGCTTTTGTTTATTTACAAAATAAACTATTGCAAATTTTTTTAAAAAAAAATTTGTCATCTTTTCAGTTTAAATTAGATGTTGATTATTTGAGATTTGTTTGTTGGTAATATCAGTTCAAACTAACTCAGCGGGTCTAAAAATTAAAAACCCAAACCAAAAGCTGAAAAATCAAAAATATAAACTTAAAAACTAAAAACCAAAATTTAAAACATAATCTAAAAATAAAAACTGAAACTAAAAACTAATGAATAACAATCATCACCACAAATTTTGGTGAACTGATTTTATACCAAAACATTCTTTAAATGAAGACAAAATCCAATTATATAAATTTTTAATCATAAAAAATTTCCGCGCTTTTCAAGCGCGGGTCAAAATCTAGTAAAATATTAAAAACAAAAAGCCCATACGATAATAATCCAAACGAAAAACCAAAATTACATGTTAGCTGCGTGGTTTGAACCCACACACTTACAAACTTAATTAAGCACTTTAAACCATTCAGCTAAAGTGTAATTCATTGTTAGTAATCATTTTAGAAAGATTATGAACATTTAAAAATTAAACGTGTGGGACCCACATAATACTGACATGATGCATTGTGGAGTCTAGAAACTCTACTATTATAATATATATATAGATTAAAGAGGTTTGCGATCTTCCGTGTTTCCATTTCTCTAAAAAATAGAGATTTTATAGGGTTAAAACACTAATTAGATCATATGAAGTTTAAATAAATTACTTGTTGGAAAGTTAGAAATGATGACCATGTACCATGAAAATATGTTTAGTCTACATTGATATACATTGCGAGTGTGGTTTGATATTTTTAAATAAAACTAAAGTGTATAAAATTATAAATAGCATTTATTGGAAAATTCATTTTTTTCAAAGGGGTTAACCCACATATTTAAAAAAAAAGAAGATTTTTATTTTATTTTTGTTTTAATACATATTTGCATCACGAACTGGTATAGTATGAAGATTAAAGAGGTATGAGACCTTATGTGTTCTCATTTCTCTAGTAAATAGAGATTTTATAGGGGTTAGAACACTAATTAAATCAAATATGAAGTTTAAATAAATTACTCGCTGGAAAGTTAGAAATGATGACCATATACCATGTAAATATGTTTACCTTACATTAATATAACATTAATATACATTGAGAGTAGGGTTTGGTATTTTAAACAACACTAAAGTGTATAAAATTATGGATAGCATTTCTCAGAAAATTCAATTTTTCAAAGGGGTTAACCCATATATTTAAAGAAATATAAGAAATTTTTTTAAAGAGGTTTGAGACCTTGTGTGTTCTCATTTCTCTAGAAAATAGAGATTTTATAAGGGTTAGAACACTAATTAGATCGTGTATGAAGTTTAAATAAATTACTCGTTGGAAAGTTAGAAATGATGACCATGTACCATGAAAATATGTTTAGCCTACATAATATAAATTGAGAGTGTGGTTTGGAATTTTTAAACAACAGTAAAATGTAAAAAATTAAAGATAACATTTATCGGAAAATTCAATTTTTTCAAAGGGGTTAACCCACATAATTCAAGAAAAAGTAGAATTTTTTTTTTGTTTTAATGCCTATTTGCATCATAAACTGACATAGTATTATGATTAAAGAGGTTTAAGACCTTATGTGTTTCTATTTCTCTAGAAAATAGAGATTTTATAGGGTTTAAGAAACTAATTAAATCATATATGAAATTTAAATAAATTACTCCTTGGAAAATTGAAAATGATGACCATGTACCATGAAAATATGTTTAGCCAACATTAATATACATTGAGAGTGTAGTTTGGTATTTTTTAAACAACAGTAAAACGTCTAAAATTATAGATAGCATTTTTCAGAAAATTCAATTTTTTCAAAGGGGTTAACCTACATATTTCAAAAAAAATTAGAATTTTTATTTATTTTTCTTTTAATGCATATTTGCATCATGAACTGACTTATTATGAATATTAAAGAGGTTTGAGACCTTTTGTGTTCCCATTTCTCTAGAAAATAGAGATTTTATAGGTTAGAACACTAATTAGATCGTATATGAAGTTTAAATAAATTACTCGTTGGAAAGTTAAAAATTATGACCCTATACCATGAAAATAAGTTTAGCCTACATTAATATACATTTAGAGTGTGTTTTTGTATTTTTAAATAACAGTAAAATGTATAAAATTAAAGATAACATTTATCGGAAAATTCAATATTTTCAAAGGGGTTAACCCACATAATTCAAGAAAAATTAGAATTTTTTTTATTTTTGTTTTAATGCCTATTTGCATCATAAACTGACATAATATTATGATTAAAGAGGTTTGAGACCTTGTGTGTTCTCATTTTTCTAGAAAATAGAGATTTTATAAGGGTTAGAACACTAATTAGATCGTATATGAAGTTTAAATAAATTACTCGTTGAAAAGTTAAAAATGGTGACCATGTACCATTAAAATATGTTTAGCCTACATTAATATACATTGAGAGTGTGGTTTTTTTTATTTTTAAAGAATAGTAAAATGTATAAAGTTAAAGATAACATTTATCGGAAAATTTAATTTTTTTCACTGGGGTTAACCCACATAATTCAAGAAAAATTAGAATTTTTTTTATTTTTTTTTAATGCTTGTTTGCATCATAAACTGACATAGTATTAAGATTAAAGAGGTACGAGACTTTATGTCTTCTCATTTCTCTTGAAAATAGAGATTTTATATGGGTTAGGAAACTAACTAGATCATATATGAATAAATAAATTACTCATTGGAAAATTGAAAATGATGACCATGTACCATGAGAATATGTTTAGCCTACATTAATCTACATTGAGAGTGTGGTTTGGTATTTTTTAAACAACACTAAAATGTCTAAAATTATAGATAGCATTTTTCAGAAAATTCAATTTTTTCAAAGGGGTTAACCCACATATTTCAAAAAAAATTAGAAAATTTTTTATTTTTGTTTTAGTGCATATTTGTATCATGAACTGATTTATTATGAATATTAAAGAGGTTTGAGACCTTTTGTGTTCTCATTTCTCTAGAAAATAGAGATTTTATAGGGGTTAGAACACTAATTAGATCGTATATGAAGTTTAAATAAATTACTCGTTTAGGTAACATTGATTTGGGTATTCCAATAACAGCAACGGTTGAGGAGAGTTGGAAACATAGAAAGAGGCGTCATCGCGTTCTTCTCTTAAACAGAGTTGAAGATGAGATCGAAAAGAGTAGAGCTAGTTGTTCTCGAGAGGTTGAAGATGTTTCTTTGTGGAGTGGGAGTAAGAGTTACAAGAGAACTTTCTCTTCTAAAGACACATGGGATCTCTTGCGAGGAAATACTCTTTTGTGCTCTTGGAGAAATGTTGTTTGATTTAAGTATGCTACACTGAAATACTCTTTTATTATGTGGATTGCTATGAAAGGTAGACTCTCAACTGGAGACAGTATGAGTTCTTGGGGTAGTAACATCAATACTTCATGTGTGTTGTGTTCTGAGCCTTTGGAGACTCTTGAACATTTATTCTTTGACTGTGAGTACTCTTCTCAGGTTTGGGAGGCGTTGATGAAGGGGGTGCTAAGGGATAACTCGATGAGATGGGACATAATCTTGAGACTTATAAGGGATCCAACTTGGAGTAAGATGCATCTGTTTGTTATCAAGTATATGTTTCAAGCAACCGTCTATATGCTGTGGCGAGAGCGCAACAGAAGAAGGCATGGAGAAGCTAAAGCACCGGTGGCTTTAATGATAAAATTGCTTGATAAAAACATGAGAAATAAGCTCACTTTGGTTCAGAGGAAAGGAGATCGGAAAATTGGAGAGGGGATGCAGCTTTGGTTTCAAACGAGATAGATGTGTTGTGCTTTGCATGATGTAGAAGATTGGTGCTGGTTGAGTTTGAGTTTGTGGCCTAGTAGGAGTGAGAGCTAGGTGTCCAGTAGCAGTGAGGGCTGGGTATGGAGATGGTAACCAGTAGGAGTGAGAGCTGGGTGTCTAGTAGGAGTGAGAGCTAGGCATAGTTATGAAAGGTGATGAAAAGGTGATAAGGGAGATGCTTGGATGTTTTGAATGATTTTTTTTACTTGGTTTCATATGATTGTTGTATAGAAACTTAGGAAAGGACACTATGTGTAACAAGGACTTTTTCTTTTTGAATTCAATTTAACATTTAATTCAAAAAAATTTAAATAAATTACTCGTTGGAAAGTTAGAAATTATGACCATGTACCATGAAAATAGGTTTAGTCTACATTAATATACATTGAGAGTGGGGCTAAGTATTTTTAAACAACACTAAAGTGTATAAATTATAGATAGCATTTCTCGGAAAATTCAATTTTTTTCAAAGGGGTTAACCCACATATTTAAAGAAAAATAATATTTTTTTTTTATTTTTGTTTTAATACATATTTTCATCATGAACTGAAATAGTATGAAGATTAAAGAGGTTTGAGACCTTGTGTGTTCTCATCTCTCTAGAAAATAGAGATTTTATAAGGGTTATAACACTAATTAGATCGTATATGAAGTTTAAATAAATTACTCGTTGGAAAGTTAGAAATGATGACCATGTACCATGAAAATATGTTTAGCCTACATTAATATACATTGAGAGTGTGGTTTGGTATTTGTAAACAACATTAAAATGTATAAAATTAAAGATATCATTTATCAGAAAATTCAATTTTTTCAAAGGGGTTAACCCACATAATTCAATAAAAATTAGAATTTTTTATTTTTTTAATGCCTATTCGCATCATAAACTGACATAGTATTAAGATTAAAGAGGTTTGAGACCTTATGTGTTCCTATTTCTCTAGAAAATAGAGATTTTATAGGGGTTAAGAAACTAATTAGATCGTATATGAAATTTTAAATAAATTACTCGTTGGAAAATTGAAAATGATGACCATGTACCATGAAAATATGTTTAGCCTACATTAATATACATTGAGAGTGTGGTTTGGAATTTTTTTCAACAACACTAAAGTGACTAAAATTATAGATAGCATTTATTGGAAAATTCAATTTTTTTTAAGTGGTTAACCCACATATTTAAAGAAAAAGAAGATTTTTATTTTGTTTTTGTTTTAATACATATTTGCATCACGACTGGCATAGTATGAATATTAAAGATATTTGAGACCTTATGTGTTCTCATTTCTCTAGAAATAGAGTTTTTATAGGGGTTAGAACACTAATTAGATCGTATATGAAGTTTAAATAAATTACTTGTTGGAAAGTTAGAAATGATGACCATGTACCATGAAAATATGTTTAGCCTTAATATACATTGAGAGTGTGGTTTGGTATTCTTAAACAACACCAAAGTGTTTACAATTATAGATAGCATTTCTCGAAAAATTCAATTTTTTCAAACGGGTTAAACCCACATATTTAAAGAAAAATAAGAAATCTTTTTATTTTTGTTATAATACATATTTGCATCATGAACTGACATAATATGAATACTCAAGAGGTTTGAGACCTTTTATGTTCTCATTTCTCTAGAAAATAGAGATTTTAAAGGGGTTAGAATATTAATTAGATCGTATATGAAGTTTAAATAAATTACTCGTTGGAAACTTAGAAATGATGACCATGTACCATGAAAATATGTTTAGCCTACATTAATATACATTGAGAATGTGGTTTGATATTTTTTAAACACCACTAAAGTTTCCAAAATTATAGATATCATTTTTCAGAAAATTGAATTTTTATTATAGGGGTTAACCCACATATTTCTTTATTTTTGTTTTAATGCCTATTTGCATCATGAACTAACATATTATGAATATTAAAGAGGTTTTAGACCTTGTGTGTTCTCATTTCTCTAGAAGTAGAGATTTTATAGGGGTTATAACACTAATTAGATCGTATATGAAGTTTAAATAAATTACTCGTTGGAAAGTTAGAAATGATGATCATGTACCATGAAAATATGTTTAGCCTACATTAATATACATTGAGAGTGTGGTTTGGTATTTTTTTAAACAACAGTAAAATGTCTAAAATAAGCCAAAAAATAACCGAAAATACATGCTAGCTGCATGGTTTGAACACACGCACTTACAAAATTAATTAAGCGCTTTAAACCATACAACCAAAGTGTAATTCATTTTTAGTAATCATTTTAGAAAGACTATGAGTTTTAAAAATTAAATGTGCGGGAGCCACAAAATATTGACGTGGTGCATTGTAGAGCTTAGAAACTCTACTATTATAATATAGATTTTTGGTCAAAACTTTAATATTTTCCTAACTGTCTTAATATAGTGGTATATATACTTTAGTTTGCACTGTATTTTCCCAAATTCAAACCATATAGCATATAATTTTTTAAAAAAATTTCTAGACGTACAAAAACCAAGATGTATTAAAAACTTATTCAGAAATTATCAAACTTATATAAAACAATAATCAAAGGTACAAAAAAAAAAAAAATAATAATAATAATAATAATAATCAAAGGTACATGAACAATATTTTGATTACTTGAAAATTTGAAATACTCAAATCTCGTAGATGACTTCAGCTCAAATTAGAGTGAAACAGTGGGCTCACTACCCAAAACTTTTCAAGTATTATGGGCCACTAGTGGGCTTAGTATGTTTAGTTGATCAAAACCCAATATCTCTTCCTCGTCTCGGCATTTTTGTCCCAGTCTCTCTCTCTCCCTTCGCCGGACTCCGTCGCTTCCTATATTCCAGGTACGATACGGGGGTTAATTTCTAGAACTTGCAAAGTATACTTGGCAGTTATTACAATATATTTAGTTTCGTAGGACTAGGCTATTGAGATTCTACCTCGAGAATCTGGAACAAATGTCACACTGGATTGATGTCTACCACCTGTTTGATGAAATGTCTGAAAGAAGTAAAATGCTGGAGAGTTAAAAATGTATGATGTTGATTCTTCTACGTTTTTTATAAATCTAGGATGTCCACATCACACATAGTCTTTGTTCTGATATGATTAATAAGTCTGAAGATTTAGCTTAAAATTGAATAACTCAATTCTAGATATAATGTGATTATATCATCACTTGGAGTTGCATTTGCTTATGTGAATACAGTTTCCTGTTACTCTCTGTTTGCGTCGTTTACGTGTTACAGGTGTTTAAACCTTGGTCTTAAGCTGTGTTGATGATTAGTGAAAGTTAAGAGTTTTCTGCTTAGTTCTTTTTTAATTCCTCTAAATGTGTTTAAAAGGTTTACACTTTGTTTCTCATTGCAGACTTTTGTAGAGTAAGAGAGAGACAAAGATGGTGATTCCACCTGCAGTGAGACCACCACGTCTCTTCGACTACCTCAAACCTTACGTCCTGAAGCTGCACTTCACCAACAAGTTTGTTCACGCACAAGTCATCCACTCACCAACAGCCACAGTGGCTTGCGCTGCGAGCTCACAGGAGAAGGCATTGAGGGAAACAATGGAGGTCACACGCGACGTGGATGCTGCTTCAAAGATTGGTAAAATCCTTGGGGAAAGACTCTTGATGAAAGAGATTCCAGCTGTTGCTATTCACATGAAGAAAGAGCAGAGGTATCATGGTAAAGTCAAGGCTGTGATTGATTCTGTCAGGGAATCTGGTGTCAAGTTACTTTGAGGATGGATTGTTCAACAATAATTCATGAACACAAATCAATTTCCCTCCATGTTGTTATTTCTGAACATTGCTTTTGCTCATGTTATAAACTTCTAAGCTTTAGACTATTGAAATAATGAGACTATATACAGAGTAATAAAGAAAGTGTTTCTGTTCTAAAACCAAAGTAGAATTGGGTATTCGGGTCGACCCGTTTTGTGTCTTCCTCCCCGACCAGACTTGATGAACTTTTAAGTCACGAGTACTCTTGTCTTCTTCGTCTTTTATCTGAACTTTTGCTTCGACTTTCGATCAAAGATGGGAAGATGTTCAACGAAGAAGGTGTATCTGATTCAAAGTCCGATTCTGTTTCTTCATCTCATGATCTCATTCTCATCCGGTTAGTCCACAAACCTTAGGGTTCTTGTGATTCACATTTCCATTTGATCTGTTTGTTAGATTTCAGAAAGTGGGTATTGTAGATTTCGGATTCTATAACTCAAAGTCTCAATCTTTATGTCGTTTGGATCAATCTTGACTCGTTTGATGCAAACCAAATTTAGTTTTGTGTTCTGTTCCTCAGCTTGTGTTTGTTCATGTGGGTTCAATGTTCGTTTTGAGATTGGTATATTCATGAAAGTGGTAGTCTTTGCAATGAAAAACTTATCAAAGCTGTTCAATTTGAGTGAAATGCTCTGTTTTTGGATCATCTTGATTAGTCTGATGCAAACCAAATTGATTAGAAACTGAGTTTTGCGCTTTGTTCCTCAGCTTGTTGTTGTTCATATGGATTCAGTGTTCGTTTTTGATTGGTATATTCATGAAAGTAGAAGTCTTTGTAATAAAAACGTACCAAAGCTCTTCAATATGAGTGAAACACTCTGTTCTGATACAGCTTGATTACTCTGATGCAAACTAAATTGATTAGAAACGGAGTTTATTAATTGTTCCCCAAATTGTTGTTGTTCATTTGGGTTCAGTGTTCATTTTGAGATTGGTCTATTCATGAAAGAATAATCTTTGCAAATAAAAAAACTAATTAAATCTGTTTAATTTGAGTGAAAAATGCTCTGTATTTGGGGATGCTCTTTGCTTAAGAATGCTCTGTTTCTCAGGTGCAGTGAAGTCGGATTCGAGAGGAGTATGCGTATCTAAAGGAGGACGCTTTCCACCATATGAATCACAAGGAAAGCCTCCTAACTCTGTTGGTAGAGGATCCAAGGATCTTATAATGTGCCGTGTGTTCCGTAAAAGTACATGTTGCTCTCCTGCTCAGACAATCCCAGCTTTCGTAGCTGTCAGAAACTTAGCTACTCATGGAGAAGCTAGTCAAGACTGTCTGCATTTGTTCGAGCTATTAGAGTGTTCAATCTGTAACCCGAACGTCGGTGTTCAACCCGGTCCTCCTCGCATTTGCGCCTCCTTTTGTGACAGAGTCTTTGAAGCTTGTAAAGACGCATACTTCGCTAGTAATGCACTTACACAGGTAAGAGTCATAAACAAACAGACAAACACATGAGCTTTTGCTTTGTAGAATCTAATGATTTCCATATATGCTTAGACGATTGGTCCCTGTGGAGTACATGACGACATCATCTGCGTTAAGGCCTCAAATTGGGAGTCTAACGGCACATCATTCTGTGAAGCAGCTGGTTTCTCTGTTCAGACAAATGAAGATTCTAGAGAAGAACCGTGTTACGGAAGCAAAGCAAGTCTAGAATCAGTGGTGGAATCATGGTCTAGAGACTCGAAGAAGAAGACCTCTTTCAGGACAGAAACTTTGTCATGTTTTAAAGATCTTCTGCAATGGGTTCGTGTAATGACAACTATTCAGAAGGTTTCTTTGGGTGTGTCGTTTCTTGTTGCAGGAATGTTCTTGATCAGGTTTGGCCTTTTTGTCTCTTCTCTCTAAGGCTTTAACACCTCATCGTGTACTAACACTTTGCTTTGGCTGTTACAGGCAATGGAATAACCTTAAGCAGAAGCAGAGACTAGCTGCGATACAAAAAGCTGCTAGAAGATTGGGAGGGGATGTGAATGGAGATTCATACACTGCAGCTTTAAATAGAAGAATAGTTCAAGATTGATTTTTTTTTTACCAATGAAAGATGTTTAGTTGCAAAAGCCATGAACTAACTGTTATTGAAGTCTCTCAAGTAAAGTTTTGCCAAATGCTAGAAGTATTGTGTTTGAAATGTGGATGATATGCAAAAGGGTTTTTACAACAAGTAAAAGAAATGAGCAAGAAGTGAAAATCTAGTAGAGACACTCACTCTAACTTAAAAAACTAAAAAAGGTTAAAAAGAAGCAAGAAAGAGGCTATCAAAGGAGATACAGAACTCTAGAAGCAGAAGATAGATTATTCTGCATCTATACACATAAAAAGAAGTGTGTTTTTGTTTTTTTTCACACTTTTTTTACACAGAAGTTGTTTGAAGATGATTAAAAGGACCCTTTGGATTCTTCATTGCTGAGCTTGAGCTATGAAACCGTCATCTTCAGAAAGAAGACTAATTAGACTTCTTTGGTACCTGATAAAGAGAAAACATAATGTAAATGAACCTAAGGTTTTGTTGCAAAGAGTATAATAAGTTTTTCTTTTTCCATGTTTTTCAGAAGATTTCAAGTTTTAGATGAAGCATTGTGTTCTTGGTAGAAACGAACCTTCTTGAGAGGTTGACCGCTGCTAGAAGCTGTGGCGGGTTTCATAATCTCGAAAGAGCAAACAAGAGACTCGTCCACGCTCAATAATGCACCTGCATTGTCAAACTCTCCACCATAGTTTGGAGCTGAGAATATCGTGACTAGTCTCCGTTTTGCAAAAAACTCATATCCATCTTCCACTACCTGCAACACAAAACCATCACACATGACCACTAACGTCTCTAGCTTTAAGCTAAACTCAAATCAAACTCCAAATGTTCCAGTTTTGCTTAATTTTACCTGATGGCCACGGCAAATGAGGTCAAGATCATTCTTATCCAAGAACTCAGCGACTTTATCAGCTCCAAAAATACAAGAAATGCCTCGATCACTATCACCCCACCCTTCAATCTTCTGGTCAGGATCCGACCAAAGCAAATCACAAAGAAGACCACTGTCTGGAATCTCAGTAGGCCTCTCAATCTCTCGAATCTGATTCAAATTATCCAACTCCGGTGACAAACCACCGTGCATGCACAAGATCTTGCCGTCAATGAGTGCAGCTACGGGTAAACAGTTAAAGCAATCAGTAAAAACCTTCCAAAGACGTACGTTGAATCTCCTCTTGCACTCGTCGTAGAATCCGTAAATCCTGTTGATCTTAGCGTCCTCGTGGTTGCCTCTCAAGAGAAATATCTTTGATGGGTAACGGATCTTGTAAGCAAGGAGTAGACATATGGTCTCGAGACTTTGCTTGCCTCTGTCAACGTAGTCGCCAAGGAAGAGAAAGTTTGCTGAAGGAGGGTAGCCTCCGTATTCGAATAGCCTCAGAAGATCTTGATATTGGCCATGGATATCACCTGATAACAAAAGATGCTCAGAACTCAGAGAGTAACCCTAAAGTTTGCTACTTCACTCCCAATCTTCAAGATTAACCTTAAATTCTCAGAGAAACCCTAAATGTTGCTACTTTCACGCCTCAATTACAATACCCACATGCTCAAATTCACAGAGAAACCCTAAATTTTGCGACTTTCACCCCCCCCATTATCAAGATAAACCTTAAATTCACAGAGAAACCCTAATATTTTGCTATATTCGCCCCTAATTAAAATACCGAGATGCTTAGCTCCCTAAAAGTTTGCTAGTTTCACTCCCAATTACAGACCCATATGCTCAAATCACATAGAAACTCTAAAGCTTGCTACTTTCACCCTCACTTACAATACCCAGATGCTTAAATCCCTAAAAGTTTGCTACTTTCACCCCCAATTGCAATACACAGATGTTCAAATTGCAATACACAGATGCTCAAATTGCAATACACAGATGCTCAAATCCCTAAAGGTTGCTACTTTCACCTCCAAACTACAATACCCAGATGCTCAAACTCACGTAAAAACCCTAAAGTTTGCTACTTTCAGCCCCAATTACAATACCCAGCTGCTCAATTACCTAAAGTTTACTACTTTCACCCTCAATTGCAATACCCAGATGCTCAAATCCCTAAAATTCTGCTACTTTCACTCCTAATTACAATACCCAGATGCTCAACTTCACATAGAAACCCTAAAGTTTACTACTTTCACACCCAATTACAATACCCAGATGCTAAAATCCCTAAAGTTAGGTACTTTCACACCCAATTATTCAATTTTCATCATGCAAAAAGAGAGAGAGATTACCGCAGATGCGAATAGGGGCATGTAGCTCAAGGAGATTAGGTTGAGAGAGGAAGATTTGACGGGCGTTGAAGCAGAGTTGACGAATCTCGCTCTCCGACAGCTGAACCTGTTTCCCTCCTTTACCTTCTAGCAATCTCCTTATTATATCATCCAACACTCCTTTCTCCACCATCCCTTCCATACTCGTCATCATCTTCTCCTTCTCTCAGATCCCCAAATTTTTATCCTCAACAGAATCAAAAATTGGTACAAAGGGTTTGCTCGAAAGCCGACGAGGAATAACGGGTCGTGTTTATGTACCGATTAAGATTAATTTCTTTTTGTCGGAGAAAATGTGAGAAACGTGAAATAATGGAGGGAGGGGTCAAAGAATGAGAACCCAGGAGAAATGTATATTTTGGCTTTTTGTATTATTCAGAGGAGGAGAGTTGATCATATGGTGGAAGAGAAGATAACAAATGAAATAATCTGGAAGGGTGATAATAATATAATACGGGAAATTTAAAAATAAATCCAAAACTTTTAAGACATTTCGAAAGTTGACATTGATTTATACACCCCACATTATACATACTTATCAATTTTTATATTTATATCGGCTGATTCGGTCAGTCTCGAGAAGAACACACTTAGTGTTATAGAGTAGATTATTTACCACACCAACAAACTCAAGTTTAGAATATCTTCTGATTAGTGTTAGAGATGAACCGACCTATTAAATCCAATATATAAATCATTTGAAACGAAATTCAAAATAAAATTGACCAAATAATGATAATTTAATTTTTAGTGACAATCAAACCTACATTGTTTTATTACCAACATACATTGTTTTTGCAGATCTAATCTTAGTGTAGACGATGTATATGAATATCAAGCAACTTGTATCAAAGTGGAAATACTCATGAAATTTCTCATTTAGCAACTGGTTTAGTTTTTTTTAGTAAAGGTGACTGAAAATAAGTGCATTCATAAAATCTCCACTAGCTCGTTGAATGAATTGGGCTGATCATCATCTGCATAAACAACGGCATGACGTCGGTAATGAAATTAAAAAATTCCACTAGTTGTTAGATAATCTGATAACTTCCATTGACCGCATTGTCCACAAAATTGCAAAATCCTATGTCATGTTTTCGTAAGCAAGTCCAACACACATAAAACAAAATAAAAAAGTCCAACACACATATATGGGCTTGTGATTTGGGCCCAAAGAGCTAAAGTCATGAAAACCTAAAACGCGCACGAGCTAAGCTCCTATAAATGAAGAAACCCTAGTTTCATTTTCATCTTCCTCCGTTAGCAGACGCCATGGTATGTACTCACTTATCTCTGCCACCCAAATTACCCTTTTATTTATTTTTGATCTAGTAGCTTTAGGTGATAAATAGATTTTCGAATGTTGTGTTCTGTAATTATCATTAGCTTATAGTTAGTGAGATTGAGGTTTTAATTCTGGTACACGTGTTTTTGGTCTTGTGGTTGTTTTTAGGGTATCGATCTTATCGCAGGAGGTAAGAGCAAGAAGACCAAAAGGACAGCTCCAAAGTCCGATGATGTCTACCTCAAGCTTCTCGTCAAGGTAGTTAAATCTCTATTACTAGTTGTCTGAATCTCTATGAGTTCTTGTCTGAATCGTATGCCACATTGGTTTTAATTTGGCAGCTATACCGGTTTTTGGTGAGGAGAACCGGAAGCAAGTTCGATGCTGTGATTCTCAAGAGGCTTTTCATGAGCAAAGTCAACAAGGCTCCTCTTTCACTCTCCAGGCTCGTTGAGTTTATGAATGGAAAGGTTTGTTTTCTTGAGAGCCACTCTACATTTGTCTTATTAGGGAGTAATTAGATTTAAATTGTTTTTTTTTATTTACTATAGGATGGTAAGATTGCTGTGTTGGTTGGGACTATCACTGATGATTTGAGAGTTCATGAGATTCCTGCAATGAAAGTTACTGCCTTGAGGTTTACGGAGAGAGCTAGGGCTAGGATTGAGAAAGCTGGTGGAGAGTGTTTGACCTTTGACCAGCT
The DNA here is from genome assembly GCA_932364175.1 of Eruca vesicaria subsp. sativa. Taxonomy (NCBI): domain Eukaryota; kingdom Viridiplantae; phylum Streptophyta; class Magnoliopsida; order Brassicales; family Brassicaceae; genus Eruca; species Eruca vesicaria. The sequence goes on from CAKOAT010536265.1 coordinate 128,103, forward strand.
TGCTCTCATTGCTCCTTTGGGACAGAACACGGTGAGTTATTATTTGGAAATGATTCAAATGCTTTGAGAGGTTTAGTATTAATGAAATTGAGATGTGATGTGTTGTGACAGGTTCTTCTTAGAGGACCAAAGAACTCTCGTGAAGCAGTGAAGCACTTTGGACCAGCTCCTGGTGTGCCACACAGTCACTCGAAGCCTTATGTTAGGGCTAAGGGAAGGAAGTTTGAGAAAGCTAGAGGAAAGCGAAAGAGTCGTGGTTTCAAGGTTTAAGAAATATCTCTCGATTGTTTTCGAGGTTGTTGCTTCCTTGTATGGTTGCTGCTTTCATAATCAGAATTTTTGTAGACCACTCTTGTTACTCTGCCTTTTTCAGACATTGTTTTCAGTTTTCATTTCTGTTTTAATCGACAATTTAATGTTTTACTGGTTAGCCTTTTATGAATTTTCCTATTAATAATCACCAATAGACTTGACATAAGAAGAGGTTGCTTAATAAATGATCAGCTGATGAAGCTTTTCGAGTAAGAACACAATAAAGCTTAATTGTGTAACAAAAGACTTGGATGAGGAGTTTTTATGCAATTCGGCAATGCTCGCTTACTGGGTTGGGCTAGTCAACGGAGTTTGGGCCTATATGGTTAATGCTAGTTTGCTACTTTGCTAACGCCTAACCAAAGAAAAATGTCTATATAACATTTGAAGCCAAACAAATCACGTAGACTTGATGAACACACATGATCACTAAATTGTTACTGATTACTTAAAACAAAAAAAATTATGATATTTTGAACATTTCCAAAAGTCAGTTTAAATGATTCATATGCACATTCGGTGTCTAGGGTTTGATTTTTACTAAATTAATAACATATATAGCAAGATTTACTAATTGATTTTCAATAAATTAGTAACATATATACCAGATTAACATGAATTTTACAAAGCTAATCATATACAAAATCCTCAAGGTTTTGTCATTTTCTTGAGTAAAAAGCACAGATACATACACACGACCTCTAGTTAGACACAATCTTAAACAGAGCTTTCCGGAGAAGCAGAAGGTGAAACTGAAGGAGTAGCCGATGGTGAAGCTGAAGGAATAGCTGATGGAGAAGCTGAAGGAGAAACTGAAGGAGTAGCTGTAGGAGTAGGAGTAGCTGATGGTGAAGCTGATGGTGAAGCTGAAGGAGTAGCTGTAGGAGTAGGAGTAGCTGAAGGAGAAGCTGTTGGTGAAGCTGAAGAAGTAGCTGAAGGTGTAGCTGAAGGTGTAGCTGAAGGTGTAGCTGATGGTGAAGCTGAAGGAGTAGCTGATGGTGAAGCTGAAGGAGTAGCTGATGGAGAAGCTGATGGTGAAGCTAAAGGAGTAGCTGAAGGTGACCCTAAGCCACTGGTTTCAGTGACGGTCGAGACCCCTGGGGCAGCCGCTGGAGAATCTGACCCTGTTATAGTACTAGTAGAATCCGGTTCGCTTGAACCGGTAGTTGTGGAATTAGAGGAAGCAGCATCACTTACCGAACCGTTTCCAGCGAAAAAACCGGGTGTGTAAGGAACCCCTTTACCCGGAATCCACTCATCACCTTGTATATACTTAGCCGGAGTGTACTCAACAATCTCCTCTTCACTCAACTTCTTGATTCCTTTCCAAGTAACCCGGTTAGCCAAACCAGCACCCGGTCCAGTATTCCTCACCTCCGAGTAAAAAAGCGTGTCAAGACCAAAATCTCCTTGCCACACCGACCATCCTTCACCCGGAATAAAATCAGGTATAAACGTCTCCATAATAATAGTTTTCGAATATTCTTTCCACGGCCTTCCAAGATAAGCTTTACTAGTTTCCTTGACAGCCAAGTAATCTGCTTCACCAGCGATAGTACACCCTTGGATCACAAACCCTGTGGACTCTCTAGGATCTTTACGTCCGTTTGCGGTTATAGGACATGCCTGGTTCTCGAGTGGCTTCCTTACTAGTAATGTACAGTTTTGGAATACTGCTGCTGCGTCTCCAAAGAGGAAATCTATGGTCCCTGAGATGGTACAGTCTCTGTAGAATTGACGGTGGGAATGTGCGTAGAGAGTGTCTTGGTAACCATCGAATTTACAATTGTAGAATATGGATTCGTCTGACATGACCCTCATGGCAACAGCTTGATGGCTTATGGCCCCGGCTGTGTTCTCGAAACCCATGTTCTTGGCAATGAAGTTGTCTCCAACGATTGCTGCAATAAGGGGACAAGGCTCACTCGTCATATACATCTATACTATTATTTGCGAAGTGATTTTTCGCAATGGAGCTCTCACGTTAAAAGTTAGAACGGTTAATATCTATTTTACCCTTAATGAAAATTTTATATATAACTAATTTTATAATTAAAAACGAAATTTAAAAATTAAAATTAGATAAGTATGTCATTATCTTAGATAACTGAGAATAATTAATATAATAAGTTTAAAAAAATAAAAAATAAAAGATAATTCTTATATATGTTATTATTATCTGAATATAATATTGTAACAACATGATAATGCCTATATATTTTAATTTTATATATAATTTATTTTGTCTTTTGAAGATAATATCATTCAATTATAAAATTTAAAATTAAAATAAAAAAATTGATTTTAATTAAATATTAATCAAACAAAAACATTTGTATAAAGATACTTTTAATTATATAATAAAATATTAGATATTATGCAACGAAAAAATTAAAAAATCTATGCAATATAAAAGGTTAATAAATTCGATTATAAATATTAGATTAATTAAAAATATTAATTATACATATAAAAGGTTATTATACTTTTAATGAAATTTATATATATATATATATATATATATATATAAATTAGTTAAAACGAATTTTATGTTAGTGATTGAAAATTATATTTATTATATTAGTTAGTTTATTATAAATTAGTAGGATAAGTATCCACAATCATGCATATTTAAAACATAAGATATCTCATAGAATATTATACAGTTATCTGGAAATAATATTTTTATTTTGAAAAATAAAAATGTAAGTTATAAAAAAATTTAAAATTCAAAATTAAGAAAAATATAAATATATTTTCAAAAATATTTTATTATGTGGATATTTTTCAACACTATAATAAACATATATATTTTGATGAAAATTCATATAAAATTGTATTACGGTTTGATTTAGGTTTTTTAAAACTATAAAAAATAATTTATAATATTATTTAGAATTAATAAAATAAAAAATACTAAATATTTGTATCAAAATTATGTCCGCATATGCGGGCACAACACCTAGTTTTGGTAATAATTAAGACACACCATAAAAAGTAAGAGCAGTGCAGTTAGATCATGTTAAAACAGTATTAACTATATACATATTAAAAAAAAATTATATAGTTTTAAAACCTTATAATTCCATCTATATATCTTTAATTAAAAATACATACCCTATTTTTTATAAAATTATTAAAATAAATCTATCTTTATCTTTCTCCTTTTAATTTATATCTAGACTTTAAATTCTGCAGCAGATAAACTTGCTAAATCTGCAATTTGTATTACTAACCTCTTCTCATCCCTAGTTTCAGGGACTGAGCTTCCTAATATATGTTTGGTGTTCAAAAAAATAAAATAAATCTTAGGTTTTAATAAATACATGTATTTTATTTTAAACGTATAGACTATGTTAGACTGCTCCACAGTCCACCCACTTAGGTTTGATATAAGACAAATAAAAAGTATCATAAGAGAAGAATAATGTTCTTAAGTTACGTTGTGTTATGTTGTGCCATTGTAGCTAAAATCTATTGTGGAGGTGGATACACCTTTGTATCCATGATTAAGTGGTTAATGGAAAGTTCATGTTGACCAAAAAAAATATATAAATCATAAGAATCATTACCGACGGTGGCGGTACGGTATGTAGTAATACCGTCCTTGAAACTTTTATTACCGGAAATGATTGATTTGTCAGGGCCATCACCGATGAAAACAAGATTTGGCATAGACCTATTCACCTGAACATATTCTTTATAGATTCCTCCCTTAATATGAAGCACAAAAGTTGCGTTACTCTTCTTAGGAACGTTTTCTATTGCCTCATTGATCGTTTTGTACTGACCACTCCCGTCTTGAGCCACAACCATATCTGGTTTGATCTCAGACAATGGAGCATTCAAGAGCCTACGCATACGCCCATCCACCCACGAAGGAAACTCTTGAGACAACAGCCGGCGACTATTCATCTCAGGCAAGTCCATTTGTCCTAAGTAATTCAACATCTCACTGACCATTGCAAGCCCGTTATGTGTTAACTGAATTGCGGTTTTCAGTGCCTTCTTCATCGTCTCACCTGCATCTCCTTGTGTCCCTTGAAACCCATCGAGACAAGTTTGCTCATGACTAATGGTCGCGCTGAGCCAAACCTTTAGCTTAATCAATGCGTCGTCAACCTTGTTAATGAATAAATCAAGTCACAAAACGGTGATGGGAAAAATAATTAACTAAGATATAAAAGAACATGATCAATCCACTAAAAATATCACAAAACAGCCACAATTTTTTTTAATCACAAAATAGCTATGAAAAATGACTAAAGTATATTTATTAAATAACAACAAAGCGTATATACTCTTATGATTAATTAATTTATACTTACGATTTAGTTTTTGGGAAGGTAGGGCTTACTGTACATAATTTCGGATTTAGAATATATATATATATATATATATATATATATATATATATATGTTTACAAATATATATTCAAAAATTCTCTACGATAGACCTTAAAAAGTTTTTGTGACATATATATACATTAAAAATAAAAATGATAAAAATAGATTTAAATTTTTTTATAAATATAAGTAAATATACACTTATATCCTTTGGATTAACTAATCCTAGACTTTTTTTTTAGAGTTGAGGAGTTGAGTTTTACGGGTAGAATGTCAAATTTTAAAAACTAAAAAAAAAACTGAAAATTTTCAAAACAAAAAAAAATGTTATTTTAGTCATTTTAGTTTTTGAAATCTATTTTCATGATAAAAAATTAAAAAGGTCTATTTGAGAAATTTGCCCATATATATATTTATATAAAATGTATTTTTCAACTTTTTTGAAAATTATTTGTCCAGTTATCACCAATTGGTTTTAAGTTGAAAATTTATGATAAATTCCAAATTTTACAAACCTTGTGAAGTTCGAACTTTCCCAACTCTTCAAAAGATTTACTAAGCTCGCCGGTAGCATAATCCATTAGCTCCTTGCATTGATCTAAAGCCATCTTTGTCCTTGGATCTTTTTGTATCTCAATCATAGTCAGTGATTTCTTCGCCACATTACTTATCTGTTTCATCGTTGCGTTAAACCCTGTCCTCACAAGCTCCAACGGGTCCGATATGTCCTTTGCATCTTTCCTTAGAGTATCTTCACATGTCTTCTTGTAATCCGTTGGCGCGCAGACATCTTTGATGGCTTTAACGGAGGCCGTGATCTCTTCTTTAGTTCCGTTATCGTTATTGAAGCTAACGCCGATGGTAACAGCCACAACCATGGAAACAAGAAGTACAGAGGAGATGGAGATAACTACGTACCTCCTTTTCCTCTTGGAATCATCATTGTCGTATGATCCGAATGCCATTTAATTTATTTTCTATTATTTTTTTTTTAGTTTTTATTGTTTTTGTATAGACTCCTTTTACGAAGCTTACGTAGCCTCTTTAGGAGTGTTTATTTTGCATAATTTTAAAAATATTTACAATGATAGTTTTTGTTTTACGACAGATAAAGAGGTTTGTAGTTTTGCTTGCTATGTTTTATGAGGTTTGGCGGGAAAGTCGTTATGCTTAAGATCGTGAGAGACAGAGATAAGATAGGGTTGTGGTTTGGTTTTGTCCTTTTATTTTTCTCTCTATGAGTTACTAAACATGGAGAGGTAATTAAGTCATTGATAATCTTAATTTAAGGTATAATCGATCTAAAATTACAAAATAGAGTTTTTTAATGCCTTGGATAAGTTGTTAAACAAAAATGAATGAGATGATCTCTTTTCGTGCTTATTGATCTTAAATGGGTATATATATTCTATATTACATGCCCTGAGTACATATAGATTTAGGAATATTAATATCTATATTTAAGAAATACAACAATTCTACAACACATCACATGGTAGGGTAAAGATTTCAAATCCAGATTTGTTCTAATTTATGAATGTTCGTAATTACTTAGATATTAGTCTAGATCTCTTGTAGAAAAAGGTCATCTATATAACACATCATATAGGGTTTGAATTCCAATTTTCTTAACAATGAAATCATAGTTCTAGGGATATTTTGTAAATAGAATCATAAAGTAAAGAGAAAATTTGAAGACTAATGTTTGTGAATAAAATTGGACATATATGCATGGGGAGAGAGTAAGACCTACAAGATTTAGACGTAAGGGTAAGCTTTACTTTCACTGGCTATCAATAAAGGTACTCATAAGATCTGTCAAATAGTTTTAGAAAATCTCTTACAAACATACGCATACTTACTCCCACTCGGTTTTAGAGCATCTCCAACCTGATTCCATAATTTACTACAAAATGAAATAAGAAATAAAGTTATGAAGAAATAAAAAAAAATAGTCTATAAATAGAATAATGATTTTTTTTGTTTCTTCATCACTCCATTTTCCATTCTATTTTGCAGTAAATTATGGAATGCAGTTGGAGATGCTCTTAATACATAACTACATGTGGCATCTAAAGCTGGTTACAAAATTATGTGCTTATTGTAGGGGATGAGAACTTGTCACCTGTAAAACAGAATTACAAGAGCTCAAGCCACTATACTACAAGATTAATAATAATGTTGCTAAAAGTTATAAAAATGTTGGTATCTTGTTTTATTTATGGGTTCAATCACAATGGTAGTTTCTTACCATGGAGTTCTCAAATTATATACTGATGTATGTATACAAAAGTATACTAAAAAATTTTGGAAACTCAACCAATAATATCTCACTTTACATATTATTGGTTGAATTTCTAAAAAAATAATATACTCTTAATTAAATAATAATAATTATATATACATATACCAATATATAATTTGAGAACTCTATGGTACAAAACTACCATTGGAGATGTTCCATGACCTTGAATTTACAACAAACCAACATATTATGTACGTAGAAATAAGTCAGTATTGATGGTATATCTTGGATATTATTTTACACAATAGTTCTGTAGTCTGATTTAAGGGGGAAAAATTGACACACAATTGGTATTCAACCTTTCTTTTTCTGTATATATATATATATATATATATATATATATATATATATTTGAAAATAATATATTAGGAATAAAGTTCATGCATCATATTGTCATCTTGTCTCTTTTTGGGTATTTTTCTCCCAATTAAAACATATAACGTCAAAGCTGACTAGGACCCAAAAATCTACTAATCTCACAAGTTTTTATTGAATAAATAATAAATATAATTTCAAAAGTTTTTGACTAAATAATAAATATAATTTCACTTTGGTCAAAAAAATAAAAATAAATAAATATAATTTCACATGTTTTTTACTTATTTTTCTCTAATGGCAAAGAAGCAACTGTAGTTGGTAGTCAAGCAGGTTAAGAAACAAGTATGGTCTTGTAGTCATTAGGACCGGCCCTGGGCCATGCCTAGTGAAACATTCGTCTCAGGTTCTCAAAAATTTTGAAAAAAAATTACATGAATATGAGTCTCTAAAATTTTTTTTAAGGCCCCCAAAAATTTTTATACATAGAAATCGCGAAAGACCCTAAAATCTCAGAGCCGGCCCTGGTAGTCACTGCAATTTCTTTTTATTTAAAAACAATATTTTCTATAAATTTAGTGAAATATAATTTAAGAAAAAAGATGTAAAAGATACTGCTTTGACTAGTAAGCTTATTAGCTGTAATTCCTTTTTAAATATATGTTTTTTGAGGAATAATATATATACATATATCTCTACACGGAAAATATATATGCATTACATATTAGTTGTATTTAGACCAGAACCATTTAAGAAAAAAGATGACTACAGAAACACAAAATAACTAAGTGGTATATATTACGTAAGCACACACGAATATATACACCTATTCCAATTAGTGTTAATCAAGAGTTATAAAAATGTTTCCATACGTATTTCCCAGGAAGGTAGACTGCGTAAAAATCAACAGAATGAAAGAAATAACCTTAACTTCTAGGATATGGATTCAAAAAGTGTAATTTGGTGTTACTCTTAATTCAACACATTGGAGATTTAATACCATAATTGTTTTTTTTTTTGAAACTAATACCATAATTGTTAAGTAACAATAAAGTTACCTTCTCAATATATAGCATCCTCATTTCTCCGAATCCATAGCACAAAACATATAAACATCACTTTCCAATCCAAAGAAAAATATTTGGCTTAAGGAGAACGAAGTTATGTCTTCTTCTTCTAGCTCTTCCGTGACCCAACCCAAAAAATGCAATGACACTATCGTGGCCATGGAGAAGGCAAGGGAGAGCCAAGATGTGTCTTCTGCAAGCTCTTCAGCGCCCCAACCAGAAAAACCCAATGACATTACTGTGGCTGTGGACGAGAATCCGGGACAAGGGTCTCGTCGAGAAGTTGTATCTGAGAGGAGGAGTGAGAACCCTAGTGCTGTCCCAAGAGGAAGTGAGAATATCATGCAGCGTTACCCACCAAAATCTAGTAAGATCTACACTTGTAACATTTGCAAAACAGGGTTCCCAACAATTCAAGCCCTAGGTGGTCACCAGAACGCGCACAAGCTGGAGAGAGAGTGGGAAAAGAAGAGGAAGGCTATGGAAAAAGAATTCCCCGGGTTCGCATTTTTGAACCCTAAAATAGACAATTCTCATTTGTTTTTCTTAGGTGGCTATTCAGAAGATGCTTTATCAAATGATAATCATCTTGGGATCCCTGATGAATCTTTCAAACGCAGATTAATTAACGGTGTTTATCCATACTTCAACTACGGATTCTCGGACATGAACGTTGCCGTGGTTCCTCGCATGCCTCCTACTCACTTCTTCGGAGGAAACCCTTTCACCTACGGGTCTTATCCAGGAGGATTTGGGCCTAGACCCCCTTACAACACCTACCACTCGATGCTCCCTAGAAACGTTCCTCCTTTTTGGACCAGCAATCCTCCTAGCGGTTTGTATCCGCAACGGAATGTATTGAACGAGGAGGATGTTGTCTTAAAGCTAGGAAATGACAATATTGTGGTGATTGTTGATGATGATGATGATGATGTTGCTGCTGGTCAGCCACAAGAAGGGACATCTAAGAGCTGGGGCGCTGATTTATCTCTTTGATAATTGTTTAGTTTTCATCTTGAGCTATCATTCTGAATAATGTGTTGTTCTCTTTTTTTCTTTTTTTTATTGCATTTCGTTTAGATGTTCCTTTTGGTTTGTAGCATCTCATCTTCTAGTTGATTTGCTTCTTTTTATCAATATATGATTCCTTTTTTTCTTTTTTTTGTTGCCATCTTTATAACATGAGTTTTTTAATCATTTTGGTAATAGTCAAAATCCTTGGTTGTAGGGATTAGGGAAGCCATTTCTACCCAGGTTATGTGTCTTGATTTCGAACCTTTCGATTTAGAACTATGGCTCCCTATTTCTTGTTTACATATACTTACATTTCTTGATAATGTCAGTCGTCGAGTTATTAGCATTAGTATATGAGAACGCGAAGAAATTTGAGTTCCAGGATGGGAGTATATTATATGTATATTACATGGTATGCACCATAGTGCTATAGATAAATATTTTCATTGCAAAAAGAAAATGACTTAGGATCGTCTCAAATAAATTTTAAACCATATTCAATAAAAATTAATCATATATTTATGATTTAATGATTTTTTCTTAAAGTTAATAACTATGTTTGATGTTTCTTTAAAAATTATAAGTTCTAATCTAGCAATATATCTAAATTTTTTTTTCAATTATCATAATTTATCTATATGTTTTTTAAAAATTCTTAATTTTTTCTTATTTTTTTATTTTTATATTTGAGACTATGTTCGACCGCTCCACTTACACATGATATTAAATGGCCCTGGTTTAATCCTATAAATTGTTTATTTTCATTTTGAGGTATCATTCTGAAGACTGGTCTTCTCATTTTTTAAATTTTACTGCATTTCGTTTTAGATGTTAAGCATCTCGTCTTTTGGTTGATTTGCTTCCTTTTATCAATATATGATTCTTTTTTTTTCTTTTTTTGTTGCCATCTTTATAACATGAGTTTTTTAATCATTTTGGTAATAGTCAAAATCCTTGGTTGTAGGGAAGTCATTTCTACCAAGGTTATGTGTCTTGATTTCAAACCTTTCGATTCAAAACTATGGCTCCCTATTTCTGGTTTACATATACTTACATTTCTTGATTATGTAAGTCGTCGAGTTATTACGTGAAGAAATTTGAGTCCAGGATGGTTGTATATTATATACAGTATATATATATATTACATGGTACGCACCATAGTGCTATAGACAAATATTTTCATTACGAATAGAAAATTACTTGCATCAAATGAATTATATTCGACACACAGTATCAAGACGTAGCTAAACAATCGTTTTGGATCTTTAGGATAATAGAGTTTTGTATGCATATTTTTTTATGTCTAAACTTTACATAAACTTAAGTCTCTAGAAGGAATATTGATGTATATTGATTATTAATATTTACATGAACACACACCAGAGTAAGATTGTCAAAAATTGTCGTTATGGCATGCATCAAATGAATTCATATTCCAAACAAAGTTCTGAATCAGTGTCCTACAAATTATGAGATATGTTGTTCCCGAATTGTTGTTCTCCGTTGCCTTCTCCTTGGACTCCTCCACTGCCACGTTAATGTCATTGCATTTTTTGGGCTGGACCACGGAAGAGCTTAACATAACTTGGTTGTCCATAACAAAGTATGTTTCTTTAATTTGTTTGGACTAAGAAGTGATCTTTATACATGTGTGCTAGATTCGGAGAAGTGAGGATGCTATTTATTGAGAAAAAAAAAATATAAATCAGAGTGATTGGTTGGGCTGCAGTAAGTGGATTTAGCTTTAATTTATATTTACAAACATATAAATTATCAATCATCATTTAAGTAGTTTTTAAAGGTAAAGTCAAAAACTTAAAAAAAAATGTAGTTTTAAGAACTTTAAATTTTAAAGTAAAAAATATTAAAATAGGATTGTTGTAGAAATATATTTCATTTTTATCATTTTTCATTTAAATTTTACAACTACATTAGATATAGATACATCAAAAAAAAATCTACAGATTAAATTTTATATTAAAATTCCTACACCTACAGTACAACCAATCACCCACATTATTATTAATTAACACTTATGGTATAAGATTTTCATTGAGTAAAATTAATTAAACCAGAGCTACACTTTCAATTCAAACCCAAGAAGATTTGGTTATTGACTAATTATTATTTTGGGTGTAAATGTTAAAGGTTATCTACTTATTTCTTTCATTGTGTTGATTTTTCTCATTTCTTCCTGTGAAATATGGATGGAAATAATTTTTACAACTCAGTATTTACAGTCATGGAATATTAGGTGTAGTGATCGTAATATACTAATATATACCACTTTCAATCCATGTAGAAGTTATCTTTGTTTCTCTTGTCATCTTTTTCTTAAATGTCATCGGTCAAAAATAAAAATTAACTAATATGTAATATGTAATTATAACTTGGTATTTTCTGTGTAATAATAAATATGATATAGAAGTTTATTGGCCTCAGAAAATATTTTAAAATGAAATAAGAACCAATAAGCTAGGTAGTCAAAGTAGCATCTTTCACTATTGTAGAAGGATTTTTTTCTTCACTAATTTTATAGAATATATTTTAGTCATTGCAATACAAAAAAGTTCATTGTACATATGGAAAGTTAAACAGTGAACAGACAGCTATTTCTTAACTAGATTTGCTTCTTTGCCATGAGAGAAAATAAGTAAAATAAACTTGTGAGATTATTAGCTTTTGGTGGTAGTCAACTTTTACTTCTTCTACTTGGGAGAATAATGATGAACAACCAAGGGAAATAAAAGTCTTAAGGAGTAGATTGCGTATGCTTGTAAGAGATTTTCTAAAACTATTTGATAGATCATGTATCTTCTAGTACCTTTATTGCTAACTAGTGAAAGTACCCTTTAATCTAAATCTTGTAAGCAACACTAACTAACATGTGTCCGGAACAATGTGGTCAAGTAGTAAAAGAAAAAAATTGAGACCTTAACACGTCTCAGACTCTATTTTAACTGTTGTGTAAAATTAAGTTATATTATTCTTAGATACCTACACGAATATGGATCTTTATTTTCATAATCTTTTACATATCCAGAAAAAATGTCTATATATGAAATGTACTTTCCTTTAAAAATTAATTTGGTTAATTTGGATCCTTGCATAGCTGTGATACCTCCAGGTTAATAGATAGAAAACACTGACTACCATGAAAATTCGTAGTAAATACTTTTTCGACCGAATATTTTTTTTATTGAATATATTTTTTTTAATTCAAACAAACATATAAATTAGAGTAATTTTACGGGACCATTTTGCCTAGAATATCAAATAATATTTTGTTTTTTTATAAGAAATTAAATAAAAACATTGTTTATGTTGGAAGATAAGACCAAAGCAGTGTAGACATATAATTGGCAAACTGAATTCAAAAACAAATTATAATATTTGATAGATATATCACGTAGACATATGAACTCACATCTCACTAATAAAGTCCCATTGAAGTAAGTTTTGTCTTCAGTCCCATCTAATGCGGCAACCACGAGCATGAAGCATCTCAAGCAATTCAGATGAGAGCAAGAATCTGAGAGGTGCGAAAAGTTTAAGCTTCTTGAGCCTATTGCAACAGGCTCTTAAAGCAAACTCAGACCCTTCCACACTCAATCGGTTCAGTTGGACTAAGTCAACGTCTTGAACCCTACTCAAATTGCTCATCAACATGCATAGAGCCGTATCAGAGACCGAGCAATAGCACAAGTTTATCTGCCCAAACCAAAAACACACAACACAAAGAATCAAAAAAGGTTTCCAATTAAATGATGCTTCCCACCATTTACTAAACCGGCCGGTTTATCCTATCAATGTTTTTTTTCAATTTACCTGTCTTAGGTTTCTTGCGAAGTAAGCAAGCGCCCAGAAGCCTGAGTCATCGATATTCTCGCACTTCTTGAGGTCCAAGTAATCTAGTTTCTTGCAGCCGCAGGCCGCTGCAGCTAGACCAGCACCGGTTATATTCTTTAGCCCTCGAAGTTCGAGGTGAGTTAGGTTTTCAAGCTGGCGGATTTGTTCAACCCCAGTGTCTGTTAGCTCACCACAGTACGATATAATGAGCCGGTTCAAGCTCTTGCAACCACGGGATATAGCTGCTAAACCGTCATCTCCTAAACCACTACAGCTGCACTCACAAACCAGAATCAATTAGAAAACGAATCAAGAAGATGAAACTTTCCTCTTAGCTCAAAGATTGGTCTAAGAGAAGAATGTTACCGGTATAGATCAAGTTCTAGAAGCTTGGAACATTTGGAACCGATATGAAACATCCCTTTGTCTGAGATATTTGTGCATAGGCCAAGTTTCAGGCTTAGAAGATTCGAACACTTTGAGACATATTCTAGCCCTGCATTAAAAGTTTCCCATTATAGCCAAGAAATATAAGATACTATAATTGGTAAGATGTAAACACACAAATGTAAGTTTTAAATCTACTTGTATCTTTATTTTACCTCTGTCATTGACGCCATAACAATCAGTAAGATCGAGTTCTTGAAGATACTTTGAGTAACATCCTATCGATTCAAGACCTTTCTCGGTTATCATATGACAAGACTCTAACTTAAGAGTCTCAAGATTCCGACAAGACTGAGTTACAGCACAGATGGCTGCATCAGTTACAAATCCGCAGCACGCTAGGTTTAGGGTTTTCAGATTTAAGCAGTTGCGTGCTAGTCCCGTCATCCCGATATCCGTCACACCCTCACATTTGCTCACTCCGATATCGGTTAAGGATCTACAGCTAGAGCTTAAGGTTAAAAGAGAGGAGTCAGAGACACGAGCTCCATCGATCCATAGTGTCTTGAGATGCTTCAAAGCTTTGATGTTCTGTAAGAAGCTCAGAGATACTTCCTGTGAATCACAAAGAGTGACGAGTCATTACAGATTCAGCAGAGTTCATCCATCAGTATATCTAGGTTTGCAGTTATTAGCCGACCCGAACCTTAAGTTCGTTAATGGTTAGTTTGGTTTTCTAAAATAAATAGAAACTATACCAATCTTAACCAAAATTCCGAACAAACTGAAATAGCCAAACTTAACTGAAACTAGATTTTGAACCCAGCTTTGAAAACGAGGATATATTTTTAGATGTTGTACGGACAAAAATTAATTTTTAATTTGTGATTAATATTTCTTGAAATTATTATAATTTTTGCTAACTATATTGATTTTTTGGTGTTGCATAACTATACATTATACCATAGCCATTTCATACATTAATTTTTTTTACTATATTTCTAATTTTATAACTTTTTTCTCTAAATATTACCTAAATATAACTATGATTATTTCTCACATTATATCACTATACAGTGATGTATTTTTGTTAACAAAAAAAATAAAAAATTATAGTTACAATTTTGTTTGATAAAATAATTAAAGTTCAATTACCCATTCATCTTCATAAAAATCTATTTAAAAAGCAAGTAAAATTAAATGGTCCATAGTAATCAAACCATATGTTTGATCCTTAACTTACGGATACACAGTGACTGGCTTTAAGGTGTTGAAGATCAGGATGACCTCTAACAATAGAGACAACGCCAGACAAACTCACACGCTCACACCTCGTGACATCAATCTCCTGTTTACACTTCTTACAAAACGTTAACAAAAACAATCATAGACAAAAAAAAAAGCTTTACGTCTGAAAGACAAAAAAAACAGTACCTGTAACAAAGGACAACCATTCTCAAGATACTCTAACCCATCATCATCTACCAATGGACAGTTCACCATATCTAAAACCTCAAGCCTTGGCAATAAAGCTATGGATCGCATCGAATCATTCGTTATCTGAATCCAAAACCAAAAATCAGACTATAACAAAAAAAAAAACTCACATAGTTTATAACTAATTCATATTGAATACGGTTTAGTTAATTGCAAATAGTATACACCGGTTTATCCCGGTTAGTTGGTTAGATCAATAGTATACAAATTCGAACCTTGAGATAAGAGACGTCGAGAGATCTCAAGTTTTTGCATTTCTTACAGAGAAGATCAATCCCAAGATCAGAAATCTCCATACACCATTTTAAACTAATCTTCTTAAGATTATTACATCCGAGGACGATCCTCGCTAATCCGACGTCGCTTAAGCTCAAGCATTTATCCAACCTCACCTCCCTCAGCCCCGCGGCGACGGAGATCGCCGCGGCTTCCCTGTCTCCGAACCCCCAGCAGTGAGACACGTCGACACGCTCCAAACCTCGGCACAGACGCGCCAGCGTCTCCAGCCCTCTGGCTCGGAGTGAAGTGGCGCGGCTGAGGTTTAGCGACTTTATCGAAACGGCGCCGTTAGAGGGTAGGCGTAAAACGACGTCGTCGTCGAGTTTGGGGCAGACGGAGAGGTCTAAGGAGGAGAGGTTCGGGTACTTGAGGAGAAGCAGAGGGAGGAACTCGACTCGGAGGATTTTTATCGATGTCCGACTCAGTGAGTCGACTCGGTGAAACTCTCTGCTGACGAGTCGCCATGTTTTCCGACAGGGAGGGTGTAGGAACCCGTAGACGCGAGCTAGAAGATCTTCCGACAGAACGGATAGAGACAGCGACATTTTTGGGGACGGGACAAGAAGAAAAAAGACAAGTAGTTTTAGTTTGGTCGGAAAGTTTTTAAAATAAAGTACGGAACTTTTTTTTAAGTCGGGATGAAGAGGAAGACGGCTCGGAGATAGAGTAGAGAGTGGTGAACGGGTTGATCCAGGATCCGAATTGGTTTACGGGTTATTAGTTTCGGGTTCATCGTAAAACCTGGGAACACAAAACCGAACCTCTCTTTACTTTCAATTGTTTCTCCTTCGAGTGTCATATAAAACGAGGAAGAAGATAAGTCGAAATGACGAAAACGCCCCTGACATTAAGTTCAGTACGGAAACAGATGTTGGTGTTTAGAGTCAGAGAGTCGTTAACGGTTGGTGATAAAACACGTGGTGAGATCTTACCGGTTTTGATGGATTTATTGTAGGATGATGAGCAGGTGATAACTGCTTAACTGTACCTAAATTAGGTCTGCACCCTCGGCGGGTCCCAGGTAACGTGCATCGACCGTACCTATCTGTTTGACCTAAAACAATATCATAAACGAAAAAATATAAAATTATTCCTTGTCTGACGTGGAAATACGCGGGATCATCGTGGCGGGGATCGTAGGTACGATCTGGACCGTATAAGAAGAGTTAAGTGGGACCCTCAAAAACTACTATTTTCGACAAGTTGCTTACAAGGTTTTAAATCTAATCTGGGTTTATTGCAAAGTTTCCGACGTCATGTATTAGCACATTCATTCCCACGAGGGTTCACATTGGGACGCTCGCTGGTTATATCAGCGTTATCTGCTTCTCACTTTTTGTATTATTTTCTATCGATAAGTGCTATATAAGAAAACTAATCAATAATATATCTTATTTTGTGTACCGTGTGTACGGTTCACTTCTCTGTTTCATTTAACAGCCCAAAAGGGCATATGGATATGCACAGGTGACGAAATTTCGATGTGAATTTTCTCACTGGATTTATCGAAATACCTAGCTTTTCAAAGTACGGTAGCATAATGATTAAACAGAAGATAAAGTCTGAAGTCTTTATCTGCATTGTATTTTTCTCTGAATATAGCTTTAGGTTTCCCGATGTAGGTCAAAGGCTTTGTTTCCTTCTTTCAGGCTCTGTTTCTACCATCTTCTATTTATTTGTTAATTTTAGATGACAAATCATTGTTTTTAGCATTCATTGAACTTCGGCCAAAAAAAACATTTATTGAACTAACCAACAAGGTTTTCATTTATTCTAGAATCTCTGATTGAACTAAACGAAGTAACTATACTAGATAATGGCAATGACGAACATTCCGACCAAAACAAATTCAGTTACAAATGGAATTGTCTTTTACAAATCAATAGTATAGGCTTCTATTCATGTTCCATGTAAATTTTATAGCACTAAGGAGTTAGATAGTGATGCATATATATATATATAGACTGATGGAGGGTAGTAGTAGAATTTTTGATGACAAGTTTAATTTGTATAGTATATACTATGTCTTTATAGTTAGCTTTTTCTGAGATTATTATGCATAATTAATTAAATATATCGATAGAAATGTTTCGGTTTTGATTTCAAATGTATAAGTCAGTTAACATTTGAGTTTTATAAATTTGTTGCTAGTGTACTTTCATTCATCTTTAAAAGATATACATATTGGCATGTAGTATAAGTTATATACAGCACAATGAATATACAAATACGTGTGTGTGTGTGGGTAAATGTGAAAAAAAAATCCTATTAAGATTAATGTGGGCTTCAACAGGAGGTAGAACTAATATGAGTTTTATTTTGTTTGACTTATATACCAACTCATATTTGTTCCACCACCTGTCAATACACACTTAATCTTAAAATAAGATAAGTCGGTACATTTTTCTCTTTTGAAATTTATTCTTTTATTTCGAATTGTTTTGATATATGTTGAACACAATAGTAGCCTGGCCGTTTATATTTAGAAAATTAGAAGAAGAAATGGCTTAGATATGATACTCAATCTTAAATATCTTGGTTTATATATTATGTCAAACATAAAGGTTGATGGTTGAGACTTTATAAACAACCACTAGTTTTCACTTGGTCAAACAACTACTAGTTTGTCACTGAAGTTTCAAATAAGAACGGTGGACATCGCATCAGGGAAATAAATAGTGTATGCATGTGAGTTGTTGAGACAGGCTTGTCTTCTATTCTATTAATTTAAGAATCAGGTCGAAGAAGTATATTCGATATTCGTTCTTGAAAGTCAACGTTACAAGTTACGACCACCCAAAGCCTTCAATAGTTGTAAAAACTGGGGTTTAAATCAATTACACTATCAATCTGACATTTATTTTACTCCCTTCTCGTTAAGATTTGAATATATACTACAATACGAAATATATTGTAAAAAGTATTCTGTCTTCAAAATATCGACAATCAAAATTCAAAATATTTAGAATACAACATGTTTGATTTAGGAAAGGTTTCTGCAAATACAAACAAAACCTAAATGATTTAGGAACTTCTAATAACACATGGTTTGAGAATACTTTTAAATGTTTATTTTTTCGTGAGCGAGCTCGAATGAGGATTTCCAATTTTTTTGGACCCTGAATTTTAGTAGATCACTACGATATGCAACAATAATGGATGTGGACTGATCCACTTAGACACTTCTTTAATTGTGGTACTCTCCGTATAATTTGAACCTTTCCGTGGAATTCGTTTGTATATAGTGACTATAATTATAGTCTATATATAAAAAGCATTTTAAATAATTTTTTAAATGTAGCCGATATTAAATAATGGTGCATATAGAAAAGATAATATATAAATATTGATTGTTGGCTTGATATACCTTACCTGGATAATAGCTGCCCGACTTAAGCCTAAAATTATTTTAGTAAGTATTAAAAAAAGTATACGACAAAGGTGAAAGACTAACCTTTCATCTACAAGTTGCGAGATTCTCGCTTTTCACGTTCTCTTACTCCATTGACTTCATTTTGCTGACCATTGGCTTGGGCATGACCCATGCACCAAGATTTATATATCCCTTCATCCTCTCTTTTTAAATACTAGTCACGTAAAATATATGTTCTCGTAAAAAAAACCATGTTATATGCAGCTCAATAGTAACTCTTTACAAGAAGACGCAATGAAGAGAGAAAAAATATATTACGTGCAGGTTTTCATACATTCAATAAAAATCAAGAAGATAGTTTGCCAAAAACATGTTTTTGAAAAAAATCTGAGTAAGTGATATATGTAAAAATAATCAAAATGTATAAAAAAGATTAGGGAATGAACCGTGTTTAAATATATACGTACGTGGTGATATGGTGGCAAGTTTCTTTTCATATGATATAACATTGATTGATTTAAAACAAGGTGAAGAGTTGTGAGGATTTTATATGTGGTAAAACTTGCGACGATGATCACATTTTATTGCCGAATCTGCAGATTTCGTTCATATGATGACATCAAATGCAAAGATGAGTTCATTGTCTTCCCAAAGAAAGAATACGAATCTATGCTCATGTGTCAGGTCAAATATTATGGTCCATATTAAACTTCAAAACAATTACCATACAGTATACATTAACGTCTACACATGTTGATTTTTGATATACTATTGCAGTTTAGAATCGTATGTACCGCATATGTTCTCTACACACCCCTTCTTATATCAACATATCATGTGTAAACATTTGAGTCATCGTCTATTTACGTTTGCTATTTTAGGATCTCTTGTCCTAGCAAGAATAAGAGATCACAGATTAGAAATTTAGTTACAAGCAATTGAAACTTAACCAATCTGGGCTAAGCCCATTCAATAAAAACCAACATCCAACATTGCAGACCAGAACTCCACTACAATGTTCCGGTTTTATCATGATGTCATAGATTGAAATATATGTTGTTTTATAATTTCTTTATTTTATCTTTTTTTTTGCCTTTTGCAGCTTATAACTCGATGAAAATGCTTATGAATCAACTCATGATGGCAGCAACCAAAAAATGCATTTCCAATTTCAAAATGAATGTGTAACGCTATTTCTGAACTATTTACAACGCAATTTTTTACTTAAAACTCGTGGCATGATGAACATGTTGTGAGAGAGATGATGAAGAAGAAGATGGATGAAGAAAGAGGCAGACGACAGACATATCGTCCATGGCGATTCCTCGTTTCTTCTTCTTCCAAGCCCGAACCGCTTGCTCAACTAACCTCTTAGCCGCCTTAGGCCGCTCAGTGGTCAAAGAAACGATCTCTATAGCTTCTTGGTTCGAGATCACATCCCATATCTTTTATATACAAAACCAAAAAAATATTGGTCAATATAACATTACCAAAGTAAATAAATGTGGGTTTATAGATATTTACCCCATCACTAGCCAAGATAATGAAGTGATCTTTAGCAGAAATATCCCTTTGAGTAACGTCAGGAACTGAGACCAATCCATAATCTTTGATACAATAGTCTCCGAACGCTCTCGACATTGCGAGTCCCGGTGTTTCTGCGTCAGGTTGCCACACACGGTGGACTCCAGGCTCATCTTTCAGGCCGAACACCCTCCCTTTGCATCCGAGTATCCTCTCCTTCTCCTCTATTTTTTTTTTACCAAACAAACACAATCAATATTCAAGAGTTTACTATAATAAAAACATATTTACTAGAATAAGAGAGAACTAACGAGGTAGATTAGGTTTGAAATCGAGGGTGAGCTGAACAGCAACCAAGCTTCCTTCATCCGAAACCGTGGCTAGTACCGCTCGTGAATCGCCTACATTTGATATATAAATAACTTCACCCTATATATATACATAAAAAAAAACATTTATCAGTGGCAATAGTAATAGGTAACTATTGTAATAATCTTTTATGTTTTACCTGTCTGACAATAGTTAGAGCGGTTGTGCCACTGTTGTAAGAATCTATCTTGCGGTGATGTTCAAGCTCTTGATCAACTGATGCACATGTCTTGAGATAGGAATGTTTCCATATGTCGAATCTCGAGAGCTTTTTATTAGAGTCTTCTAGGTCTAGCTCGGGGTCTAGTAATGTGGCTTGAGCAAGACTCTTTTGCCAGTTGCAAAGAAGTGACGAAGGCATTGAGTTCCTTACATGTTTGGATACATAGTGACCCCATGGACCATGTCCATCGAATATTCCGCAGAATATCATGTCTTCTTGGCACCCAAATCCCTATTTACCAAAAAATAAATTATCAAAACGCTGAACATTACTTAACCCTGCGTTTCAAGAAGCTAAAAGCAATCGCAAACGCTAAAAGTATCAAGAAGTCTAACAACGCAAACGCAAAAAGGAAAATCTAGAAACGGGAAAAAAGGTTAAGCAACTGAAGAAAGTTGTAACGTACCTCCCAAACGATTGCACAGTCCTGGTTAACGCCTTTTTCTCCGCGTTTAGAGAAAACAGAGGCAGAGTTATTAGAACCTTCGGCATAAACGTAACCACATGATTTCAGAATCATCTCCTTCTTCTTGGCATCTTTGGCCATCTCATCAGCAGCTTCCTTAGCGTCGCTATTCCCATTGTTGTTCTTCACTTTCTTGATGGAGAAAGATCGAGCTAACCCACTGAACATCGATGAAAAACGTCCCATTCTTTTAAGTTCAAGATGATCCTGAATCTGTTGTAAAAATCATAAGAAAAATTATAAACAGAGGTTTAAACATATAAGTAAGAAGATGATGAGTCGTGGTCTTGTTGAGAATAAGGATTGAAAAAATAGAAAAGTAATTATAAATGATATTGACTTTTTAGTAGACTATGACATGGATTCCATTGAAACGAGCTTCTGAGATTATCTTTTGAGATAAAAGTTGGAAATATAATATATGGAATTTGACTATAAGGGAAATCAAGTTTCTATTTATAGAAACATATATTTGGAGATATTTCTAAGTAAGGAAATGGAAAACAAGTTGCAAGATTTCAAGATTCCCTTATATGCTTTTTCAGGGAAAAGGAAAACTAACAAGAAAATAAAAAGGCTATCACAGTCTCAGAACTTTCTGAGCATGCTTTTGCATTAATATATACTAAACCTAAAAGACTAAAACAAGCAAACATAACTAATCTCCATAGATTTATTGAAAAAGGCAGAACTCAGAACTCTTCACCTTCTTATCAATCACAGACCAAATACTTACATGTATGAAGAGAGAGAGTGTTATAGACAGAAAGAGAAACCTTTGATATGACTCAGGACGCCGTGGAGATGACGTAAGCTCGGAAAAGCTGACGTAGCACCCACCGGAGAAGGAGGAGAATTAGCTAAAGAAGCGAGAGAACGTTATCAGAATCCATTTAATGCTCCAAAGAGAAAGCAAGACATTTAATGAAACAACGAAGGTAAGGTATGTGAATTAAAACTATTGATAAATTAAAAGTTAATATTTCTGGTACGGTGTTCCAATAGTTCTCTCTGTCATTTTATCTTATTGCAGGAGAAAGGACAAGGACATGAACGACATTGTCTTTGGTCTTTTGTGGTTGATATAAATTCACAGATTCAATAATTACATTTTTTTAATCATAATGTCTCCAAGATATTTCTCGGGTATATTTTAAAATAATTATGGTTGGTTGAAACAAATTGTAATATATAGTTTGGGATTCTTAACAGCGACAATAAAAATATATGTTTATAAGTTCTTCAGACATCAAACATTTTAAATTATAACATTTTTTGTTCCAGAAAAGTAATTAAAGTGTTGTTAAAATTTAGACGATGATAAGATATTATAGTCATGAAAAAATATTAAATAAAATGAAAGACAATTCTGTTTATGTGATGAAATGAAAATTGTGGTGTAAGTTAGGCGATTACTGTGTCCCAATCGTTGCATCAAGAGTCAAGCCAATCAGATCCAACAAATAAAGGTCAAATTATCAAATGTTATAGATCAAACAGAAAATATAAATAATTTCTGACTGAATTGTATTAATGGCCAAGATAAAGAAAATAATCCGTTATACTATTTATTTACATTATCCGTATAAAGGAATGTCAACAGTTCCGTTGTGGTTATGCAATTTTTAACGGACTGAAGATTGTGCAATTATTATACGAATAATAGCAAAATAATGTATAAAATAAATTTAATTGGGAATCTAATCACGCAGCCACATATATGTATATATCATAAGTATATATATACATATTTACGTGTACGTTATGATTGGTATAACTACTTTATTAGGCATTGCGGCATATGATTATCGTGGTAACAATATATCCGTAGGTCAACGACATCAATTTAATAAAATATACAAATATTGTTTAAAAGTAAAAAAATTATATACGCGAACATAGTTGATGTATTATATACGTAGTACAAACTGTATGTGTATCAATTAAATTTCCTAACTAATTTTTTTTTGTTGGTACTAAAATATATTCCGGTCGAAATCCAAACTAATTATTGAGTTGTATAACTTTTATATATGAAGAGCTCAGTTATGTAAACTGGTTTTGTATTAGACTTTAAAAATAGTTTATATAATGTTCCGGTTTACTGTGACAAAAAATAAATAATAATGTTCCGGTTTTATATTATTGGCTACGAATTTTGATTACCGGCCAGCCAATAGAGGAAGAAAAAACATGAGATTGACAGAAATGACTCGGCAATAGTGCGCTCCAACTTTTCGAAAAGTCCAGTACAAGGCACTGCAGTGATTGTTATTTGCCTTGGCCCTTGACTCAAATGTTGAGTAACTAGTAACTTTTTTATTAACAAAACGCTCGTATAGTTCTATGTAATTTTTTTTGTTGACTCGGATATCCAGCGGATAGAGACCTAACCGACTAAGTTTTGGAGATCTATCCATTGATACCAGATAAATCCGATTGTTTGCAAAGAAGATCTAGATACCTCTATCGTCTGATTACAGAGAATTCTATATAAATTAGAAAAGCTAGTCCTTAAGTTTTTTAGTGTATTTATACACAATAGACTTTTTTTTATGCACGTTTTGGTAGCTTAATTTCAATCTGCACGTGACTTCGCATGTGAAATTTACTAGTTAGAACTCTAAATGAATATAATGGGTAACTAAACGCATAATAGCATTCAAAACACATATAAAGTACGTAGGTCGTAGCCATACACGTTTAACATAAGACTTCTAAAGTATATAGATAAACAGTTTTATACTGCAAGCTATATTCTCTTATAAAATGTGAATATGGTCCATATGTATTTAAAGAATACTTCATAAAGGTGCATGCATTATGCATATATAATTAATAGATAGAGATCCTTTTGTACTATGTCAAACACAGTGCAATATAAATAATCAGTAATCTCACCCAAATAACTGGTGAAAAAAAAAGTTCACAAATATCTCGAACAGTATTAGTTGTTTGATCTTTGTTATAATTTATTTACTTTGTACTAGGCCTGCGACTTCGGTTTTCCGAAACCGAACCGAACCGTCGGTTTTCGGTTAACCGATTTTTTTTTTAAAATACCGAAATAAACCGAATGAAATTTCGGTTCGGTTCGGTTATCAGTTTATTTCCGTTTTCAATTTTATTTCTGAAATAACCGAATTTTTAAGTTTTCGGTTAACTTTAGTATAATTTTCCAAAATATTCGGATATTTTCGGTTAAATTCGGTTATTTCGGTTAAATTCGGTTATTTTCGGGTTATTCAGTTATTTTTGGTTCGATTTTTCGGATATTTCGGTTTTTAACATTTTTAATTTTTTTTTGAAAACCGAACCGAAAACCGAATTAATTTTTAAAACCACACCGAATTGAACCGAAATGAAAACCGAAAAAACCGGTTCGGTCCGGTTCGGCCCATTCGGTTCGGACAAAAATCCCAGGCCTTAGGGCTGGGCAAAAAATCCGGATCCGAAGAACCGAACCGAACCCGATCCGAAAAAGTAGTATCGAACCCGAACTGAAATTGATTCAATATCCGAATGGGTTCAAAATTTTGGTTTAAAGAACCGAAACCGAACCCGACCCGAACCGAAGTATTTCGGGTACCCGAATATATCTGAAAGAGATTTATATACCGATATATATTAATTATTTTAGATTTAATATATATTAAAAACATTCAGTATATATATAAAATACTTTGAAGTTATTCAAAATACTTGTAAATATATGTAAATAGTCAAACATATATGTCTAAAATTGCTAAAGTACACTCAAAATATTAAAAATACTTAAAAAATTATTGATTCACAATCCAAATATTCAAAGCAAACTAATTTATATATTAATTTTAGATACTTTGACTTATGTTATTCAATTATTTGTAATATATTATTTTTTTATAAATTTTTAGAAATTTAAAGTATATAATCAATTTTAAAATTTTTAAAAATAATTTAAATGGGTTATCCGAACCCGAACCGAACCCGCAAAGATCCGAATGGGACTAAAATTTGTAAACCCGAAAACCCGAAACCCGAATAAATCCGAACCGAATCCGAATGGGTACCCGAACGCCCACCCCTACGAGGCCTACTTTGTACTAAAGACAGCTCATGATAAAGGAGCGATTTGTCTGGTTCGATTCGTTTGCATACATGGCTTATATTCCGGTTTGATCAGCGATAATTTTAGTAGTATTATTATACAGCGACTGAACCGGATCGATAACCGTAGCGTGTCAGGTCGCAGAGCCATGACGAAACTGGACACGAACCTTCGGGTTTCACATTCCTCGAGAAAGGGAACAGTTAATGGGGCCCTAGTTTATCGGATGTGTGACCCCTTGTGACGGTAGTCTTTCGGTGTGATGGGACATAAAAATACAACAAACTCTGTATTGTTTCGTTGGATGAATCCCCAATATGTCGGCAACAATCATGCACACACAATCTTAAATTTTTCTCATGTTTTTAAATATTTTTGACTTTGAAAAATGAAAATATAAAGTTTTTTTTTTGAAAAAGATGAAAATATGAAGTTTATGGTATTCAACAAAAAAAAAAAGATTATGGTAAGGTTAATCGTCTAGTACTGTATTTGACTAAATAGACTAAAAGATCTTCAAAACTTCCCAAATTTCTGTAACTAAAACATTTTGACATTAGATCTGATCTAAGAGCCTACGTGGTAATGAGTCATATGAGCTATATATATCAATATGCATGAACACGTGAGGTGAGAAACAGAGGCTCACACCACTCCACCAGGAGACTTCTGGTGTGATCGATCACTTCCTTTTTTAGGTGAAGTAATTATTTCGGCAACCGAAAAAACTAGTCGAGAACCACATGATGAGTTAAGTCATCACGGGGCCTACACTCGAGCCGTACCTTTAGATAAAATGTTACATTAGCAATCTCATGTGGGCGGTGGATTTTCCGTGTGTTAGCAATAACTTATAGTTGCCACATTTTCACCATAATGTAAATGATTGAGAAAATACCAGCTACATCTACTAATCAACGTTGAAAAATCGTATAAGCAGCATAAAATAGTTGGGAAAATGCAACATATATAACTTATGTGGATATATATAAGTAAGCACACATAAGAGTTTAGAGTTTAGACAAATTGCATGCATAAAATAGTTGGGAAATGGATATAACCAAAAAAAAATATACATATAGTTGGGAAATGCAACAGAACTTATGTATATATATATAAGTAAGCACACATAAGAGTTTAGACAAATGTTGCAATGAAAGAACGGGAAACTCAGAATGTTGCACAAATATGTTACATGTGACTCTTAGATTAACCAGTGTACATCTAAAAGTTCATATGTTTTAATTCGTTAAAAATAATTTGTTCTCCTAAATAAAATTAATTTACTCTGGTTTTATGAAAATGTCCAAAACTTCTAGTCATCCAACAAAAAAAGATGTTGCATTATACTATGACTCAAAAGAGCCCATTAACATGGGCATAGAAGTCCATAAGTATCAACCATAGTGAAACGCAGATACTTTCAGTTAATTAACCGGAGAGGGAAGAAAACAATACCTGGCTTGAAACTGAGCTCCAACAATCTGTCTCCTCTCCCGGAAAAACTTAGATGTATATATGTTGATGCATAAAGTAATCAGAGCTTGCAATTTATAAACATGTGAGATAGAGAAGGAACGAGGAAGAAGCAAAATATCTTCTGGCAATTAGGTCAAAAAAGATTGAAATTTTGAGGGAAAAACGATAAATAAATCATAAACCACCTGATTGTTGTTGGTTACCGACAAGATTTGGTAATTACTTTGGTCAAAGGGAAAGGAAGGACAATGAGTCAACAAATGGTCGGTTTTTAAACGTGTGCTCAAGCTATATCACATAAACATCATATCAGCTCAACAAAAACAAAAGTAGCTCGAGAATGTGAATTATAATAATATCAATCTGATTATAAAACCTATACTTAAAAGTTCATCTTGTACGTAGCGGTCAACAAAATATGATTCGGCAAATGCATGCATAACCTTGAGACAAGGAAAACAAAGTTAACGTTGAAATCAACAATCGAAACCGGTTCAATTTGATTTGGTTTTTATATTCCAAAGAAAACCGGAAAACGAAGCTGTACCACAACTCAAACGGTTTAAATAACTAAAACAAACCAGTAACCAACCACTAGGAGACGTGGTGTAGTCAACCCACGTTTTGTAAAATGATCACTACTATTCTTAATACAAATATTTCACAGCTCTTTCCACAACACCACCACTACCTTAATCATTAGTTGAATCAATGAAGATATCAGTATCCTCATCAACCTCTCCTAAACCTCAAATCATCGCTGATAGGAGCAAGGATTTGCCAAGGATCGTGCACACGTCATGCAAGTTTAGGGTTTCAATGTGTCAAAAGATCAAACTGCAGCCTAAAACATCAGAGAAAGCCAAAAGGAAGAACGAGAAGAAGATGAAAGAAGAGAAAGGGAAGAGAGGTTTCATCAGACCCAGGTTGGTTTTTCCAGTCAAGAAAATGACTTCTGTTGTATCCGGTGCCTTCAGACGCAAGAAAACACTCAAAAGTGAAAACAGAGGACATAGAGATGATTCTGCAAAAGAGACCTTGGCTGTTGTTAAGCCTAAACCTAAAAAGAGTTTTTGGGGAAGCGCAAGAATTGGGGTGAAGATACTCATCTTAGGGCAAAGATTGAAGACGAAAAAATCAAGAAGAAGAGGAAGAAGAAGCTTAAGCTTAAGAGAGGGTAATGGAGACGAGGAGCTATGCAAGAAGAGAATACTAATGGGTGAAAGATGCAAACCTATAAACGAGTCAGGTGTTTTGCAGTATGATTGTGATGGGATCCTTGTCCCTGAGCCATGACCATTGTTAATAGTCATAGTATGTTGCTTATTCACATTATTAAATAGTCACAGTATGTTGCTACAAAAATCTTGAAACTATTTCAATATCTTAACAATATTGAAACTATTTGAAAATCTATTAATCCTGCCTAAGCCTTTATAAATAATTAACAACACTAACTAACCTAGAATCTGAAGGAACCATATGGAGAGATTTGAGACTAATTTCATGGATTATTATGAGTAAGCCATTGTAGTTTCTTAATCTTTCAAGTAAATTTGTATAATATTGTACACACAAAGCAGTATATTTGAGATTCACATTATACAAAAACAATCTTTTGTTTGTTGTAACCTTGATTTAACTCTTAACAAATAAAAACTGGTGAAAAAACATGTTCACTTGCCTAAACTCAATCTGCGTTTTGGATCTCTGGTTGGTCGTTGCTGCGGCTGAGAACTCACGGTGTTAGGTCTCTTGCTTGGTGCTGGGATCAACGATGGAATTAAACTTCTGCCACAAGAAAACACAAATGCTCCTTATCAAACCAATCAAGACTATTGTAAATACCTAAATAAAAACTTATAGATATTATATTATTACCTGGTTTCTGAGAGTTTGGTAGTTTTAGTCTGAACTTTCTTTGGTTTGGAGTTTGCTAAACTTTGTTTATTAGAAACTCTAGGCACATTCACTTGAACATTCAATCGCCACATCAAATCAGAATCTGAGGATTCACTTGTTACACCTTCAGATTCGTTATCTGTAATAGTCTGCACTTCAAAATCTTGTTTCCCACCATTTCTGCCATTTGAAAAAAATGATAGAGATCAATGATAAGAAGGTGCAACATGTAGATGGAATGTGAGAAACATACAGTGATTGTGAATTCTCATCTCTATCCTCTTCATTTGAGTTGAGTGATTGCCTCCGCCTCATTAACTCATGGATATCTAAAGTGTGTCTTCTTGAAGATGCAGTATCGTTAAAAGCCTGCATAGTTTTACATACATACAAAGATGTCATGGTACCAACTTTGACTTTGGCTTCTCCTAGAAGAAAGCAAAGCATATATATACATACCTCTGGACCAGTTAAATCCATAATCTGAGGCCTAAGGTTGCTTGGTGCGTTTCCTAAGGTAGGAAGCTTGGGTCGCACGGTAGGTGTTTCAAGTGATCTTCTTCTTGATATTCTCTCACGGTTGAGTAGTAGAGAGGTTGGTTGTGCATCATTGCCATTTTCTTTCCTTGATAAAGCCATTTTAAGATTAACAATCTGAAATCCCCACAGAACATTATCAGATTAGTGATAGGATTAGAGAATCAAAGTATGGTCATAGAGAAAGGGTTTTAAGAACCTGCTCCTTAAGCTCCTTGACCTCTGAGTTATCTTTGTTCACACGAGCAGCGCCTAGCTCAACACTTCCCACTCGTTCAGCAAACTTCAGAGTGCTAATAGCTTCTCCAAGAGTGTCAGCTTCTGGACTAATGTGGACAAACATAAGCGTCTTGGCTGATCCACCTAACAACATACAAACAGAAGTTGAAAAGAAATGCTTTGTATATACACAAATGCAACGAGTGATGATGGTTTTGATAATTTTACCAAGGGAGTCCTGGAGAAGCTGGGTGAGTTTACTATTCCTGTAAGGAACATGAGAAGTCTTCTGTGAAAGAGAAGAGATAACATCTCCAAGAGCAGATAATGACTTATTGATGTGTTGAGCCTCTTTCAGCCTGTCTCCAGTAACCTCTGACTTGTCCACTCTCTCGCTTCCTGCAAGATCAACCAGATGCATAGAACCATGGAGGATAGTTCCAGACGTAAGGTCTCTCCCTTGAACATGAACAGTCACACAGCTGCCAAAGATGTGGGGTTAGAACGAGTTATGAAATAGAGTACTCATGAAATTATAGAAAGAAAAACAAACCTGTGAGATCGACTACTTCTATCATTCATAGCTGTAGAGCTCACTGCACGGTTCATATGTCCTAGATCCATCAACTGTATAACATCATTCGTCGTTGAGACAGGAACTAGACTCGCTTCCGGGACATTAATTCCGTTTTGTGTGTTGTTTCTGATCTCCAACGTAATCAAGAGTTAAGGATCAAAAAAAATCAAAGCATCTCATAGTTCTTGAAAGATAAGGAGACAGTAAAAAAAAAATGTATTAGTCCAAAGGATATCTTTTAGTTTGGCCATCAGTGGCAAGTAGATCTCTGACTTGCTCATTGTAAATCTCAAGCATCTGAACCGAGATTTCGTAGCTGGTTGTGTCTTTTCTTTGATTTGATAGAAGAAACAGATCAGCTAATGCCCTGTAGTTCACACCTAAGCTTTCTTCAGTCAGTTCCTTAGGCCCTGTCTAAAGTAATTAGGCAAATTAGTAATTTAAAAAATTTGGTATTGTGTAAAACTAAATCAAGTATGGTAGCAGTTTTTTTACCATGGTAAAAGTTTTTCCGGATCCGGTTTGACCGTAAGCAAAGATGCAGACATTGTATCCATCA
This sequence comes from Eruca vesicaria subsp. sativa, assembly GCA_932364175.1. Classification (NCBI taxonomy): domain Eukaryota; kingdom Viridiplantae; phylum Streptophyta; class Magnoliopsida; order Brassicales; family Brassicaceae; genus Eruca; species Eruca vesicaria. Next base: position 158,793 of record CAKOAT010536265.1, read on the forward strand.
AGAACTGACCGTACCAAAGGCTGCATGTCTGAAAACACTTCCTCTGAAGAAGAAAGGATTCATTCACTAATGTTATTTAAACATTATAGGGACATAAAATTCAAAGCCTGTATTGTGTAATAACCTTGTGTTGCAGAAGGACCAAAGACTTTGTTGAACATGAATGGTTTGTGTTCTTCTTTCCCATACTTTGATGGCACTCTGATGGTGATAGTCCCTTCTTCTATATGTTCCACTGTACTCAACATTGTTGGTTCACCAGGCAAGAATGGCCTAACCCGACAGTACACTCGTATATTCCCTAATCATTACCAGGTGTGAGATAAAAGCACTACAAGAAACTGATTCAAGATCCTGTGAAGTTACCTTTTAGGTCCTGAACTAGGTTGTACAATTTGCGGTTCTCTTCAAGAACTCTTTTGTATCCCTTAGCCGCGTGAGCTAAACCATTTACATGATTGCCTGTGTGATAATAAAAACCCAAAACAAATGATACATTTATATTTTCACTGATTAGAGAAATTTAATTTATTCCTGAACAAATACATAGCAAGAACATGATCTGAGTTGACTACCTAAGTGAAAGAAGTCTTCTTGATACTTCTTTTGTAGTAACTGCATTCCTGTTTTTGTAGTGATTAAAGTTTGCTTCAACTCCTGTAGTCATTTAAACAAAGCTCAAACTCCTTCTAACTTTTTATCATCAAGAATATAAGATAAGATACAAAATGCAACCATTTTCACAATGTGGTGAATACCTGGATGTGTTTTTGTTGATGTAGAAGAATCTTCTGTTCTTCATAGTGTTCAGAATCTATCCTTTGAGTATTTTCTTCTTCGACTTGTAACGGTATGTTTTCTTCTGCTTCCTCATCTTGCTCACACTGCTGAGAAGGTACCACTGTCTCGCAGGATGAAACATCTTCTGGAATATGCTTTGAACTTGATTTCATCTGACATTAAAAAAAAAAAATATTTGAAAGTCAGCTTCTTAATACCTTGTAGCTAGACCAAAACCTCGGATTGACATCACTTGTCCTCACCATTTCATTGTGGATTGATAACCGTTGCTGGACTTCTTCCATAACTTTGTTCAACACAGACTCTACAACCTGATCAAGATTAAAGAAAACAAAAAAATAATTCTCAATAAGAATTTGGAAAATGGTGTCTACTAGTCTTGCTAACAGTTGTTTTAATACATCTTAAGAAGCTTAAAAAAAAAAGATCAATGCCAATATAAAAAAAAAATCATTCAAAAAAGACAAAAACAGAAGTCTTACACTTGGAATATCTTCAGGCTTTTTGTCTGAAATAAATGATCGAACAAGTGCGTTAATGGATCTAGAATCTCCCTGCAAAGTCAAACAGAGATACTTTTATCAACAACCACCACAATCATATAAACAACATCTCCACTTTTTCACTTACTTGCCCAACATCAGAACACAGAGGTTGATCAGTTGATGAATGAGTTATAGACATGGAACTCATGAACGGCTCAGAACTTTTTCTCAAAAATGGTTTCCTAGATCCAAAATTATTCTTCATGTTGGAACCATACCTAAACGGACCAGTTCCACCATTCTGTTTCCACTCGTTGTAAGACTTAAGTGCAAGTATGCAGTTCACTATCCTAATAGACTTTCCTCCCTGTAAAAACATAACAAATCAAAAAAAAAAAGCTACAAGTCTCTATATTCTTTGAAGTCCTTTATTTATACCTTCTCCATATCAGAAGCTTCAAAAGATGGCAAATCCATTCCCTCAACAGCATTTAAAAAGTTCCTTATATTTTCAAAATATTGAAAAGCAGAGAGTGCAGCTCCATCTGCAACATCATCTGGTGCTTCAACAACCTGTAAAATAAAAAAGATGTTAATTCTCTACATATATTAAGTCAAAACAATGTCTCATTTATCAAGTCTATGTGGTTTATACTAGTTTAATAAATAAATCGGTGGAACAGAATCAACATAAAACATAGCTTATGGAAAAACTCCGAGCACCTCGTGCAAGCTTGTCCGCAATTGTTTTAATACAGTTGTTTTACTAGTTTAATAAATAAACCGGTTCAGAAACCCAAATCCGTGGAACATAATCAACATAAAACATAGCTTATGGAAAAACTCCGAGCACCTCGTGCAAGCTTGTCCACAATTGTTTTAATACAGTTTGTTTTACTAGTTTAATAAATAAACCGGTTCAGAAACCCAAATCCGTGGAACATAATCCAACATAAAACATAGCTTATGGAAAAACTCCGAGCACCACGTGCAATCTTGTCCGCAATTGTTTTAATACAGTTTGTTATACTATACCTTTGAGACAGAGCCAGGATTAACTTTGTTAAGAACATTGCAAAGAACGATCCCGCTACGCAAGCCAAGCCTAAAATCTTCTTCAGAAGGTTCAGCAGGGAAGTCTCTACCGTTAGAGACTCCGAGCGTTTCTCTAAGCCATGCAGCAGCTTCGTATCTTCTTAAAGCTACGTACCAAATATATAAAGCTTAAAATTAAGAACCAAAACGTGAAGAGAATAATATGTTTACATGATCTATGAACAAAGGCAAAGATGGGGAGAAAACTCACAAGATTCTTCGAGTTTCCGGGGTAATAACAAACCAGCGTCGTTTGATCTGGTAATATGCTGTTGAAGAACATCTTCAACAATGGATACTAAAGAAAACGAAAAATCATTCGACTCCATCTGCAAGGTTTCCTGAGAATTTTCGAGAATATGTCTCTTCTCTTTGAGGAAAAAGAGAAGAGATAGAGAGGAGTTTGCGGGGTTTGTAATATAAAGGGTTGCAATGGAAGAGAGCTTTTGAAAATCAATTGTTTTTCCCTCACTTTCTCGCTCACACTTTCTCACCTCTTTCTATGGATTAAACAAAATTAAATTAATTAATCTAGTGGAGGAGGAGAAAGAGGCGCAATGCGCTCCGAACCTATGCACCCAAAACTTCCCGGTTCGGTTTGGTTCGGTTCATTTTCATTTTTTTCTTGGTTATATTATTTTCTCTTCTTTCTTTTAATGACTTTGGGCTGTAGTTTTACTTTTTTTTTTTTTTTACTTATGTTTGGAAATGTCTTGATTATAAAATATTTTCTAATATATTTACACTTTACAGCTAAGAATTAGTATATCTATAGATAGATTATCTATGTCATTTTTATTGTAAAATGTTTTAGTGATTCTGTAAATTAGAAAGATATTTAAGTACTATATCCTGAATTATTTTGAGATCAAAGTCTTATAAAACATAAATTTATCGTCAGAATTTTGATGCATTTTCACAAAAATTTTAAACATGATAGAAAACATAAAATGATGACCAGTACGCCGGAAATTGATTGGACCCACTTTTAAAAAAACAGCCAAAAACATGTTTGCTAAAGCGAAGATTAGGCACACAATTTCATAAAGCATACATCAATTTCTAAACCTCCACATTTTATCTTCTTTCAATTTTTAGAATAGAGATTAGCTTTGGCACTAACTACATACCCCCACAATCGTCAAAACTTGAACTATTTTCATGATCTTCAATCCTAGAAAAATTATTTTGTTGTATAATATATGTTTTTTTGAGCAACTGTCGCATAATATCTCTTTTTTGTGCACAAATATTGTTGTATAATATCTTGAACTAAAGTTTATGTTTAATATAAGTTGTAATCTTAGGAAGATTATGTGTCAAACAAACTAGCTTTATTACATTAATCGTAGTATCATCTGGTCACATAGAAAAACCAATGTCTCTTATGATATTATGTATAAGTATCAACTTTTAGAAGTGAACATTGCCCTTTGCCGAACACACCAATCTATAAAAGTATAGCTTTGCTTAAATGGTTATTTTGATATATAAATAAATGTATTAATTTGTATGTATGGTACACCCTGGTTTGTTTTTGTTTGGTTGGTTCAGTTCAATGGATCTTAATAATTGAATGATCGTGGATATGTTCTCTGATTCTCAGCATTGCATTGATAGTCCGATTATAAGCATAAAGCCAACATGTATTCACTTCTTGAAGGACAATTCCACCATCTATGATGTAAGCATAGTTTTCAAATGGACCATATGGTTCAATTCAAACCTCTCCCAAGTCCTCATAGATAAGAGGTCCATATCAGATAAAGATATAGAAGCGGCTAGATAAGTTATTTTCTGCAAGATATACGATAGGTTATTGTCATAAAGATAAATGAGAATTAGTCACAAAGCTTTGCTGGACTTCTTGTTGAAACTTTAGTATTGGGCCAGAACTGATAATTAGGCATATCATTCTACTTCATATGTTATGATTCGTATCTTGTTCAATAAATGTAAAAGTATAGCTTTGCTTAAATGGTTATTTTGATATATAAATAAATGTATTAATTTGTATGTATGGTACATCCTGGTTTGTTTTTGTTTGATTGGTTCAGTTCAATGGATCTTAATAATAAATGGATTCTTGCCTTTTAGATGGGGCTGTTTATCATAACTAGATCCGTTCCCCGGGCTACGCCCGGGTTGTTTGGGTGTTTAAATTTTTAATTAAAAAATACTTAAGATGCATAAGATTTAGATTTAAAATAATATAGTCCAATGACTAAATTGTAAATTGCTAATTCAGCGCAATGAGTTAAGGATTATGACCTTTTTAAATTGAAAGACAAAAAACGTGATGTATGAATATTGGCTTTCGGAAGCAAATTTCCTTTGTTTTTGTGGAACCTAATTGTTAAATTGAGTCTTTAGTCTAGTGGTTGAATAATACATGATTATGTAGTTAACCTAGGGTTTGATCCCTATTGATAGCATATTTTTTATCGTCTACATTTGAAATCACACAATAATGATGGTTTCTATGTTAATATTCGTTGTTATGAGGTGAAAGTGTATCTATAGCCTTCTGAGATAGTATGTCACATCCATGTTTGGCCAACCTGGGTTCGAACTGTCCCACCAGCATTTTTTTGGTTTTGATTTCCAGTGGCCCATGTATCCCCATGTAATAAAGGTTGAACTCTTAAAATATGATACTCATGCAGTTTGGAAAAAGTTGTGCGATAATATCATGATGATGAATATTCACACATTTACATTGAACAATACCGGGCACTTAAACCAATTAGTATATATATATATAGTACTGATAACTTTCTTTTAATAAGAAGAGTTGATGATTCAAAGAGCTAATGTATATAAAATTCTGAACTTTTTTGAAATAAATTAATTTAAGTTAACTTATCTTCATCATAATATGAAGATAGACACATAAAAGTGGTCAAAATATGTAATTAATAAAATATATAATTTAGGAAAATACAAACTCAAACATAAATATCTTATTAACGGAGAGTAACATTATTACATCAATTTAGTTTTTTGTTTTGTTACCCTTTAAAAATAAGATTAGACCCGTTCCCGGGGCAACGCCCGGATTGTTTGGTTGAATTTTATTTTTTATTGAATTCAGCCAGAGCTAAGTAAATAAGGAAACTGAAATTGTGATATTGGAGGCTTTAGACATTAGTCTCCCTACATATGAGACAGCTAATATTTGTACGTTACCATTCGTCAATGCACGGGAAATGAAATTGATGGCCGCACGAAAGAGCGCATATGTATTTGCCATTGTTGAAATTCTCGAAGCACACAGTGCATGTGTTGTAACGTTCTTCCATATGTGGAGGTCTAGTAATTCCCTAAAGGTCAGTTATGATGAGGTCGACGTCAAGTCTTGCAGTTGCTTCTGGGTTGTTGTCCGTGAGGGTCAAAGTAATTTGAATATGAAAATTCGTGTTGAGAACGCTGCTGGTTAGGATTTCCGAAACGTATTCCGAAATCTCATGGATAAGCATTGTGTAGTCTTCAGGCTTTATCTGATGGTAAGCTAACATGAGATCAATGTACTATGTTTCAATTAAATTACCATCATTGTCGGTGTGGCAGTTGAAAATCAATGGCTGATTGTTGTGTCATGGGTCTGTGGATGTACACCTGAAGCGTCATCCTGGGCGTGACTGCAGGGGGTTTAGCTTGGTGTGAGAAATGGTATCGCAGGATGGGTTCATTATTCATTTTTGTTGTTGACAGTGGTGTCTGGATGTTTTATTTTGGTTGTTTGGTAGGTGGCTCTTATATAGAATTAGGGTGATGAAGCCTTAGTTTGTGTTTAATTCTTGTAACATATATTTTATGCAAACCTTTAATCGGAGAGTTTTTGGTTTTGACCAAATGTAATGGCGTATTAAAGTTAGTTAAGTTGTTATTGCACACAACATTAGTTTTACGTTATCATATAGTGAATTGAATTATCAAATTGTTATTGTTAATAATTAGAAATTTGACTCTCCTTGGAAAAAAATTTAAATTATGTTTTTAACTTTTTACTATTTATAATTTTTTATTCTAAATTCCCAAATAAAAGTTTTTTTTCAATTTTATTGTTGTCTTATTTTGTTATAGTTAATATATTCATGATTTTACTGTCCGTTTTTTTATTGGGTTTGAAGTTTAATTTTTTTCATTAAAATTAGACATATAAATATTGCAGTGACAAAAAACAGACATATAAATATCTATACTATTATTTGCGAAGTGATTTTTCGCAATAGAGCTATCACGGTAAAAGTTAGAGCGGTTAATATCTATTTTACCCTTATGAAATTTTTATATATAACTAATTTTATAATTAAAAACGAAATTTTAAAAATAAATTAGATAAGTACAGTATGTTACTATCTTAGATAATAAAGAATAATTAATATAATAAGTTTATAAAAAAAAACAAATTAAGATAATTCTTATATATGTTATTATTATCTGAATATAATATTGTAACAACATGATAATGCTTATAGATCTTAATTTTATAGAAAATTGATTTTGGCTTTTAAAAATAATATCATTATATTATAAAATTTAAAAATTAAAATATAAAATCGATTTTAATTAAATATTCAAAACTATTTTATTATGTGGATTTTTTTCAACACTATAATAAGCATATATATTTTGATGAAAAATCATATAAAAGTATTTTAATGTTTGATTTAGGTTTTTTAAAACTATAGAAAATAACTTATAATATTATTATAGAATTAATAGAACAAAAAATAATAAATATTCGTAAGAAAATTATGCCCGCATATGCGGGCACAACACCTAGTTTTTTTAATTTATAAGGCTTTATATTTTTTGTTAGATGTCAAAAATCTTATTTTGTTACAATTGCTAAAAATAGTCTAAACTAATTTTAATATCTTTGAAATTAAAATATATTAACTTAAATTAAATTTTTAGTAAATGTTTTTGAGCGTAAAATACAAACATATCCAAACAATTAATTTATGTTTTTTGACAATAGAAAATTAATATTTTTAGTTTAGCTATCAATTTAAATGGAACTTAGGTTTCTGAAACACTCCTCTATGTATTAATCAAACGTTACAAATTTGTATATCCATAAAAAAGCCTGAACGCAGGAGACGTAATCAAGATTAGAAGTCATTTGGTTTTGTTTGTTACGTGCAAAATGTTTTGCCAACAAATAAAATGGCCATTATTGTACACAATTTAAGTCCATGAACATACAAAAGTAGTAAAATTTTCCGACGAACAGATTAATCCATAAAAAGGTGAAAGGGAATCCATTACAAAAGTTAAAGGAAGCAAAATATTAAACCGGAACAGAACCAAGGTTTTAGAAAGATGCAAAGGAAAATCCATTCAAAATAAAAAAACAGAGGAAACATTAAATTGAAAGAAAATCAGTACTAAGTTCCATTAGCCAAGCTTTGAACGTTTGGCTTCTTCACCCTCAATCACATCAGCACTCCTTTTCACAGACTCCTCTGCTTCATCCTCCATATTGGCTACAGGTGCCTCTCCAGCTTCATCTCCAATGTTGACCTCTGGTTCTTCCTCCTCAAGAGGGAACACTTTTGTCACAGTCACACTCTGTGACTTGCCAGTGAGGTTATAAGCAGAGACCTTCACAACAAATTTCCTGGTTTGTCCTATGGTATTGATTAGAGCCTGAGGCACTGGGACAATGTGATCCTCTTCTTCAATTCCGTTGACCTGAAATAGATTTACCTATTGTTAGTTTTTTTGTTTAGAAATGAGATCAACTTGTAAAACCTTACAAACGTCCTAGTGTTTCTGTGATACCTGATAGTAGTTATCAACCAACTCAGCAGCTTTCTTTCCAGTCAACTCCTCACCAGCATCACCGAGAAATACAAAGACAGCTTGATCCTTGTGGTCATACACATTTAGCTTCGAGTGGTACCTATGACAGAGAGATATTAATAACCATTGAATTAAAATGTAAAACGTGATCGCAGAAGAAAACCGCTTACTGTGGCACAGCATCAATTTCATGCTTCCCACACTTCTTACACATGAGAGTTGTTGGCCCCTTGATTGCCTTGGTATGACAGACACGACAGCCTATATAGTACCACCCAGCACCATGGTCAACGTCATCAATAGTTGCTGTGCACTCAAACCAAGCAACCTGTGGAAAAAAATAGTAAATTTAATGAGATACTTACATTATCGTATTGAATGTATCAAATACTGGTGAGTGTAATACCTTTGCGGATTCCTGTTTCATATAGGTGAGGAGATCACCCAAAGTCACTGTCTCAGGCTTCGTCACAACTGTTGCATTAACCCTGTTGGCAACTTCGAAGTTCGATTCCAACCTGAACCAAATATGAAATCAGCCATCACGGATTTGGAGGATATTTAAAATCTCATGGAAATTCTAATAAAAAACCTTACCAACTGAGATATGAGCGTGTCTCTTGGATATCGGCATCTATGAATACTCTTGAAGCCGTAGTAGAAGACAAAGATAAGACGCCTATCACAAAGCATAAACCATGTTAAATCAGTGAAACAATGTCATAATGAATTAACGTTAAAAGTGTGTCTAATACTATCATCACTTTATTCAGGTCCTATCTAGATTATCCCCCTAATCTCTATTAAGACACTCTTAAATAAGCAGTATCATGTTTTCAAAATGAACGTGCGTATCAGTATCATACAATAGTTCTATGTTAGAATATTTGAATACATATTCTAGCCTAGTTCTAATGCCTTTTAACATCTACAGAAACCAAATAAAAGTCAGTAACGCAAACCTCCAAACCGTTTCGGATTCAAGGTGGTGATCAAGATAACACTTGCTGTGCCTCCAGATGCTTTGAACTTCTCACAGAACTCGAAGGCGACTTTATCCCAAAGACACATCTTCAGCACTGGTTCACTGTGAGAATCATGAATTATAAAGCAACAGTGAATCATAAATTATAAAGAATAAATCGGTCTTTGTGTAAATTTAATTTTCATTACGTTGAAAAAGTTACAGAATTACTTACTCATGTGTCTGTACGTGAAGGTCAATACGGCGAGATGCAGCAACGCCTACTTCGTCGATGAGAAGTTTGTCACTGGGAACCTCCCCATTCACAAGTTTTATGTGGCCAATGTAATCTGCATAGTACAACACAATGATTTAAATCTGATAAAAACTGTTAACCGGTCTTAAACTGGAATAAAATAATCGATTACAATTTAGATTATACCATTAGCAGCTTGAGTAAAAAAATTCAGTTTATTTTAATGGTCTGAACTTACCATAAAGATCACCTCGCTTATCTGCAGCTGCCTCAAATTCTTTCTGCCCATGGAAACGGAACCTATCCGCAGGAAAACAGACAGAGCTGTCTTTGAATTCAGACAGGACAGAATTCCATGAGAGACTAATGGTGACGGTTGGGTCAGCAACACGGTATATGGTTTTGCTCTGCGACCCAAAAAATCTGTTGAGCCGATAAGTAGCACCAGCTTTCAGTAGAGGTAAATAAGTAGCACTCCTTCCTGGGGGGATGAAACCCTGGATCACATTCTCCTGAAATCGATTACATACAATTAGAAGACTTAAAACAACAGAAAATTGCAAAATGAAACCAATCTCAACAAATTACAGAGCAACAACCTAAACAAATAAACAGAAACTAAAATGAAAACGCCAAGGAACAACAACAAACCGCAAAAAAAATTAAATAAAACTATTAATAGAAACAAATAAGTCAAAACAATTTAATCTAAATAACAAAATAGAAACAATCACCTAACATAGTTATTGTGTTGAACAATAACATATTACCGAAACTAAATAATTATCCATGTTGCTAATTAAATTAAACTATTAATAGAAACAAATAAGTCAAAACAATTTAATCTAAATAACAAATTACATAAAACTATTAACAGAAACAATCACCTAACAGAGTTTTCGCGTTGAACAGTAACATATTACAGAAACTAAACAATCATCCATGTGGTAACACTAACAGTATATTTTTTTATTGAAGATGGAAAACACGTTCATTACCTCTTCGTCGATTAGGAGCATCTCGGTGCCTATGAGCGTCTTTGTCACCGGATTCCAGGCCTCCCAAAAGTGAATCAACCGAAACCGGACCTCCCCTTGATTAGGCCCTAAAGTAACGTCTCTGAAGGTTAGCCCCTTCCCAACGACGTCGGAGACAATCGATTTCCCCTTGGCGGCGGCGGAGATGGCTTCTTTGCGGCCACCGGCGAGGTTGACACCGGAAGACGAACCACGTTTTGGGCTTGGTTTGATCGCACTTGATTTAGTCGCCGATAAGTCTTCTAGTCTGGTTGAGTTCAGATGGCCGGAAGAGATACCTGTCGCGCCAAGGTTTTTTACCCGAACTGATGGAACAGCCGATTCTTTGCCTGATGTCATGGTTGTGTATGATGGTTACGAAAATAAAGGAAGCTATGCTTTCGATGGGAGAAATCATCTGGGTTCTCGAATGAAAGATTATTATATAGATGTAAAGGTTGAGGAAGTGAAGAGAGACAATGAATGAAAGTAAAGAGTGTAGAGTAGTGGGGGAGATTTGATTCTACTGGGAACTCGAAGAGATTGAAGAGCCGAAGTGAAGGGGGAGAGTTGACTCTACAGGGAACTCGAAGAGAACGAAGGAGCCGAAGAGGAAGTGGTTCGAAAAGAATGACTTTTTTTTTTTCCTGCGGCGCAGAGATGAGAAAGGGATTAGGGAAATTAGGGTTTTTTGGCTGTGATATTGCAGATCATGATGACTGGGCTTCACAATAATTAACTTGGCCCAAAGCAAAAAACAAAAACAAATAGCCCAATCGAAATGGCGTGTATGAGTTGGAGGAATAGAGAAATTCTATTGGATGATTAAAATATCTGATGTGGCTTAATGAGGGGGGAGTATTATCCCCTTTTAGTATAGTAGAGATTTTGTAACATTAAAACCCGTGTCTAGTTTATTTTATTTTATTTTTCTTTGTCATCGTGTCTAGTTTATTGATAGAGACAATTATTATTTAGGGGGATTAATTAATAAATTTGCTTAAAATATCAAGTGTCAAGTGAACCAAATCATTTCATTTCCTTCTAATTAGTCGGAGACACAGACCAAACATCATTTTCAGTTTTTTTTTTCTTTCACAAACGACTTATTTACTATATATCTGCTTAATCTAATTGATGCTCATGCATGGATGATAATAGTACAAAGTCCACACATATAGAACTGATTTTAGGTTGTTAATCAACCAAATCTTCTTAAAAGGTTATAAATCAAACAGAAATGATATGAAATCAACATTCTATGTGTATAGGCAAATTTGCACTGAAAGAAAAAGATAATAACAGACTTTTTGACCAAAAATAGTCGATAGCGCTTAAGCTTAACAATAAACATAAAGAGTAGAAAATTAAACCCATACAAAAGAGGTTCCATAAGTATGATTTGATGTACTTGAGAAATACTTTTGATTCGTAAGGGGTTTTGAGAGGGGTCCTCCAGTGTATACATTTTTGCTTCCAGAGTGGAACATTTTAAGTAGCAAAGGTCTTTTGTCCAAAAAAAAGTAGCAAACAAGGTCTCATGATGTGTCTCCAGACCTAAACACTTTGGCCGTGAATAGATGATATGTTATAACACTGTCAAATCATAACAGTGATATTTGTAATAACAATTAACAGTATATATGATATTTATTTTTGGATTGTAAGTTTGTTTTTTTAAATAGTTAGGAGAAAATTAAAAAACACGCAAACATTTGGAAACAAGGTAGGGTTTTCGTGGATTTTTTTTTTTAATCTTAATATGTATTATGTCTGAATGTTACTATTTTGCATAGACAAAATATATTCAGAATACAAAATGAAAATGAAAGATATTTGATATTATGATTTAATTATTAGTTTTTTTTTCGTTTTTCTTAACAAAAAAAAACGATGGGAGATGAGACTATCATACAATGACTCAAGACTGAAAGAGATTTGTTTTAGGTTTGCTGTTCAAACACTCAACTGGGCCTTTAGCATCTGGCCCATTCGTATAGCACAAACGGATCTTGCTGTGACGCTGTCTCAAGCTTGTCTGAGATATTGTAAACCATCCCACATCGCTTACACACAATAGAAGTAACACATGGAGCACAGTATAAGAAAGGAAGTGGAGAGAACGACCAAATTACTTACCTGGACGGGGTCAACTCATGATCAAGAAGATGAGTGGCCTAGGCTAGTGACCTCCATTGCACATAACGGAGGGGCGCTTAGCTTAAGGTCTCCCCAAGTGGGAGAGCCCGCGTCATTATTTGTGGCAGAGGGAGCCTGCGTTCGCGCGGCTCCTACCATACATTACTAGTCTTTTAAACCTTTTTGTAATTTCATAACTCTTAAACCTTACTTATACTGTCTTGGTATCGTACTTGTTAAAATATACTACAGAACATTGTTGTATTTAGGCAGAACAAAAACAATTTCGAGGACAGTTACAGGGATATGCATGGCAAAGAAGACATTAAAAATTGATTTTGTTATGTCTATCTAATCCCACATCGGAGATGTGTCTCAAGTGGTTTGGTTTTGCTGACTATAAAAGGGAGATGTAGTCGATGGTTAAAACTCATCTTTGCGCTTGGGGCAATGACGCAGCTAATGAGGTACTAACCGAGGCGCGTCTATTGCTGGTTGAAAACTATTTCCAAACCCCCTCTTAGGCCTGAGCTTGTCTTTGGCCTTCGAGAATTTCTGGAAGGGCTCCCTTCGGGGTAAAGCCCTACAATCTTCAAAGTTCAAGTTTTGATTCAGCCTTGGTCCAAACCTTGTTAAGACACTGTCTATGTATGTTGTCTAAAACAGAAAATTATCTTTCATAATGTATTCGCAGAACTTCAATTCAAACACTAAAACCGAATCTTGAGAGCAGAAGTCAGTGCTAATTAACTGAGCAAAAACATAGTTATGTGTTGGTTTCTACAAACAATTCAACGTTTCATTAGCGCAAAATGTGTTCGTAAGTTAACAATATTCATTATCATGTCTTTCTTTGCTTGACTCTTCATGACGAATCTCCCTAACATTATATTCTAATATACATATAGAAGTTACCAAATGTTTCATCAACTTTTCTCTGTTTCTGATGAAAGACGCTGTTTTTCAATATTCCTGTATAAATCCTCTCAAAAACAAGAATCACTATAGCAAATCTGCAGTGTGTATTTGAGTATCCAGGACTGTAACTAGAAGTTCTCAAACATTTAACTGGGCTTAACAGTATTCAGCCTCCCATGTGTATAACAGTTTGAGCCTGTTGAGCGAGTGAGATGTACTAAAAAACAGTCCCACATCGCTTAAATGCAAAATGAGTAACACACGGAACACAGTATAAGAAGAGAAATGGATAGAACGTTCAAATCACTTACCTGGACGGGGTCAACTCGTGATCAAGAAGACGAGTGGCCTAGGCTAGTGACTTCCATTGCACATAGAGGAAGGGTGCTTAGCTTAAGGTCTTCCCAAGTGGAAGAGCCTGCGTCATTATTTGTGGCAGAGGGGTGCCTGCGTTCGCGCGGTCCCTACCATCCATATCAGTTTAAATCTTGTATATATACACATTAATTGGTTCATTTCAGTTATACTTTATTCCTAGTTTTGACAACCTATCACTTTTCACATACTCAAAATGTGTGTACTTGGAGGTTAAGTTCAACAATTTGCTAGTTCAATATTTGTTCTCTCAGGCCTTCTCCAAATACTCAATGCTAATATATGATCAAATACATACATTGTTGATGTTGTTTCCTTACAGTCTACAGACATGGCTGAGTTGTTCATTAGAGAAACAATAGGTTCATTAAGAAGAATAATAATACTCATTATTCATGTCTCTCCTTGACTCTTTAATACAAAGCTCTCTAACATTATTCTGGTAATCCCTAAACCATTCTCTATATCATTTGTTGATTAACAACAACTCCGTTACATTTTTCCTCCAATCGCTGAGTGATCTTAACATTTATGCGTGTGTAAGTTTTTTGATAACATTTATACCTTTCCTACCTCGTGTTTAAATCTTGTAGATTTAACATTTTTACTCCTTGTAGGTATGCCCTGTATGTGCGGTGAAAGTGAGCTCTGATATGGTTGCTCATATAACCCTTCAACATGCAAATCTGTTCAAGATATCCTTTTCTCTCTTTCCCATACTAGTTTGTTACGTTTTTTTATACTTTGTGTGATTCTTCAAATGAGCCATTCCTTAACGAATACATTACACGTCAACACGGAAAAGGAAAGGAAGAAGAGGTGGGACACAGTCCATGCTATCAATCTTGAAGAGAGAGTTCCCTGATGGAAATTTTAAGAGCTTGTTTGAAGGATCATCACGTGTTGTTGTATCATCTTCCTCGTCCAGTATAGCTGCTGACCCTTTGCTGTCTTCGTTCATTTCTCCTATGGCTTATGAACTCTTCATCTCTGAGTCAAGTCCATGTGGAGAAGATACAAGTTCTGCTAAGAAAACACTGAGTCAGAGTTTCCCTGAACGGTATTGCTTTCTCACAATACATTTGGATATTCTCATTGCATAGCTATATGATTATTTATTTTTTTCCTTGAATGGATTGTACAGGAATGTTGAGAAGAAGTCACATTCAGCAGAGGATCACAGAGAAAAGCTGAAACAGAGCGAGTTTGTTCAAGTGATTTTCAGCTCTATGATTATTGATTTCAGACCTTAACATCTATGATTTTCACATATGCGTGTGTAAGTTTTTTTTCATGTGCAAAGGATAGTATAAGTTTTTCATATTACTATGCAGACTACTAATGAGACTTTAAAAGGGTACAATGAATACTTATAATTTGTTAGTATCTACTAGTATATTTTTAGTCTGCCATAGTACAGAGTCCTAATCTATTAAACAAATTAAGATGAAACTCAGTAGACAATGATAAGAGAGAGCGTTGCAAATGGTTCCCAAGAAACCTCTAGGTCTTAGGTCCAGGCCATCTGCGAGCACAAAATTTTTGAAAGGCATAGTATCACCATGTTGTCTTCGTGTATCAAACCTGTAACCTCGAGTAATCATGTATGAGAAAATGAGTTGAAACTTCGAGTAGTCATGTGGAGCACAACTTTTTGGATTGGAAGATAGACTACTGCCTTTATCTCTACCCTCTGTTTCTGCTCCATTGCCTTCCCTGCTTGAGTTATATTTTTGGTTTCTATTCCCTTTTAGTTAATGCTCCTCTATGTCTCTTTTTATGTTGCTGTTCTTTCTTTCATGTAATAAGTTGTGCTCCATAATATTGTAAATTCTAAAAAAAGTGGTATAAATCTTAACATTTAGACCAAAAACAAAAAACAAAACATTCATCTGTCTGGAGAAATAATATAAAAACAAAAAACAAAACATTCATCTGTCTGGAGAAATAATATATATATCATGACATATTTATAATAATAAAGCATGAATGCGGACGTGGTTGCCCACCTAAGTGTTTAGAGCATCTCCAATGGTGTTACTCCGTTGGAGTCCTTAAAAAAACTGTTTTTTAATTTTTTAATTATTAAAAAAAAATACCAACTAATTGTGGGTTGCCATGTGTCATGGAGACCCGCAAATAGTGTAAGAATTCGCTAAGAAACAGTCATTATTTAAGGATTTTAAGGATTGAATTCTTAACTTTTTATATGATCCACTGATTATTTAATTATTTTTTCTTTAAAAACTCTCCCCTAAGGACTCCCCTTGGAGATGCTCTTATCGTGAACTTTGTTTGTAGGTTTCCATTTTTTGGAATCTTGATAAATGAAAACTCCGTTTTCATAAAGCATTCTTATATGGACGTTCTTTTTTTTTTGTTTATTTTCATTTCTCTGTCCATATGTCTTCTGTAACTTGGAATTTTTTTTATATATACGTATGGTTTGCTCGATGTAACCATCATTTCCATACATACTTTGCATTCTCAACCTCTTCATACTCGTGAGAATTAAAGAGAAAAAAACAAGACTAAAGAGAAAGATGAAAACTAAAACGAACGCCAGTGGAGCTGAATGGGTATGGGGATATTTGTGCGCTGAATGGGTACAGAGTATTTGTGCCTCGTACCAGAGCCATCTAAGAGCATGTGTAAGTATAGCGGTCGAACAAGACTCCAAATATAAAAATAAAAAAAATAAGAAAAAAATAAGGAAAAATTAAAAATTTATAAGAAATATATATATAAATTACGATAATTTTTTTTAAAAAAAGTTTAGATATATTGCTAAATTAGAACTTATAGTTTTTTTAAAAAAACATCAAACATAATTATTAACTTTTAAAATTTTTCACTAAACCATAAATCTATAGTTAATTTTTTTTTTAACATGGTCTAAAATTTATTTGAGACGGCCATGCCTTATACTTAACCTCGACCATCAGAAATTGTGCTCAAGTACGGTCACTAAAGCCACCAAAGCCATGAAAGGTGATATTCTCTCTCTCAGCTCCTCTTCTCTTTGTTTTTCTTTAGTTTGTCTCTTCTCTTATTTTCCTTGTAGAATCGGTGCCGTGCAAGCATTTTGGAAGGCCTAAGACGAATTAATTTTTTTTAAACGCAATACTAGTTTAAAGTTCTAAAATACATACTTTATGATAAAACTTTAGATAAAATCTCGCATAGAAATGTTATTTTCTACATGCACAACTTTTCTTATAAATCTAAAAGAAAATCTAAAGCATAAAAAAAAATTGTGGCGTAACAACATAAACCGAAAGAAGCTATAATATATCAAAATAGCAAAATCTTAATGATAGCAAAGATGAGGGTTGAACTAACGTACATAAATCTAACTAGGAAAAGAATGTAAACTACACCATAAAATTACGTGTTGTATTTTGGGTTCTAAAAATATTTTTGCAAATGCCTTTTTGATAATACCATAAGCACGGCTTTGAGAACTATATATCTGGGTAATTTCACGCTTGCGTTTTCCTGATGAATTAATTTTTCATTTTCAGCTTACATGGTTACAAAATCAATTGTTTTGGGTATATCTTTATGGGTTCTTCTCACTGTTGGAGTTGGAGGCTAGCTCAACCCCACCGCTCTTAACAATCCAGGTACTTCTTAATTAATATTATTCATTTAAGTCATACATATTTGATTAAAAATTTGAATTTTATTTTCCTAAATATGAAAGAGCCCGGACGGTGACCTGGTTGATTGCATCCTCAGAGAAAATCAACCAGCATTTCAGCACCAGCTTCTGAAGAATGAGTTTCAACCGCTGCAAGATCTTTTCGTTGGAGCAACACATCCCAACTACTATCGAGGCAAGAAGTTGAACAACATGTTCTTTTACTATGGGGAGCCACACCAGCTTAACTCAAAAGCGGCTCATCGTATGTTGAACTACACTATTCTGTATTTCACTTTCGGCCTTTTTTTGTTTTTAGTTTTTTTTTAGTTTTATCTTGTAATTCGATGATGCTTTGATTTGTACGGTTTTCTAACCGAAGACAACTTAACATTATATAACTACCATGTTTATCAATTAATGTTTAGTAACAACAATTGTCATACCTGAATACTTCATTTCTTCTACGTATTGTACCAAGTCTTTTTGAGGCATGAGGCTATGCCTTTTTCCTAATGCTATAAGCACGGCTCTGAGGGGTCTAATATTTATCAAAGTACTTGCAAATATAAAGTAAATGAAGACTGAGAAATATATTTAGCAAATTTCGTGAAAATATGTAGCAAAAACATATAAATAGTTAGCAAATATGTTGCAAGTATTTAGAAAACAACTTGCAGATATTTAACAAATGACTTGAAAATATTCAGCAAAAACTTATAAGTAATTCTAAAATATAAGCATTTTGTTAATTTAAATTTATACATTTTGATTGATTGAACTTTGAAAAAAATTTCATGGGTCAGATCATATTCTCAAAAATTATTAAGAAATTAATTAATTAATTTTTTAAAAAATACTCATGATATAAGAATCGAATATATAACATATCTAAAATACATTTTAAATTTTCCACAACTAACATTTATTTTGTAAATATTTACAACAGTAAAATTAAATTCAATGGGTACACAATCCATATTAGCTAAGACACTAAGCAGTTTAGAAAACTCCTTCCAATAATATTTTACTGCAGTTATTTAGTTAGTAATATCTAAAACTGAAACAATTAGAAAGTGAAATAGAACAACATAAAATATATTGTCCAAATTGGACTATAAATGTATCTGAAAACATTATATATCCTCATGCATATGTGCTTTCAGTATAGTTTAAGTCATGGTTTTTGGATTTGAAAGTTAGGCTCATAACATAACTGCATTTTATATTGGTTTGTGTTTGATTTTGAACTAAAATTATAGTAAAAGTAGACATGTACCTCGTGACTTCTAGCTCTCAGTAATGCTGGAGTTTGAAGTTCCATTATGCTTTGAAATAATCCTTGGAATTGGTATCCAACCCTTCGGACATCTTGTTCCAGTTTGGTGCCAGACCTACCAAATATGTTCCTTTAATATTGTTTATAAACACAGAAAAACTAGATAACATTATGAAGATCCTGACTCCCGAAAAGAAAACAATGTTTGATAAGTGCAGAACAAATTAAATAAACCTATAAACAGATTACATAGAAAAAGATATGTTTAATTATGGGACGTGAAAATAAAAGATAGGAAACAATTTTTTTAACATATTTTTATTAGATATAATGATAACTTTTTTTTTACGAAAAAAATGCGTGGTTTCATGGCTTTGGTTTGGCCTCTGCAAAAATACTTGAACATTAGACTCTAGAAATAAGTTAAAACTGAATAATTTTTTTATGTACATCGGAGATGAAAAGAGTGTTTGTTTTAGAATGTATTTTCTTTTAGTTAATAGATTCACTAAGATGTTTTAAGTTCTAGGTAATAGTGACGACTGTAGATATATATAACTACAAATAATTGAAATTTTTCAGGTTTGGGTTCGCAGTGACCAAACCAAGCTGATTAGTAGAACTAAAATCTATTTTCATAAAATATAACTTTGTTAGGATTTCATATAAAATTTAGAATGACCTAAATCATATTATAAACAAATTAATAATAGTATTTAGTTTTGAATTGGAAACCATACAAACTAAGACAATCTCAAAATCAGTTTGCTAACCTAATTAGAAAACCTAATAAGGTTTATTGTGGAACCCAAAATGGATACGAATCAATATGAATTAGAAAAAGTGGATAATTTTGAGTCATGCATCAAAAACTAAACTTATTAAACAATATCAAAAAAATAAATTTATCATAACTTGTCTATATATGATTTTATCAGTTTCAAAAAAGATTTTGATTATTCATAATTTATGGAAAAAATCAAATAAAATCTTCACTTGTCCATTTAATTTTAACTATATCACTAACAAATAATTGTTGACAAAAACAAAAACAAAAACAAAAACAAATAAATCCCTAGCTTTGGCTTAGGGGATCTCCAATCATTAATACTATTTTTTTTTTTTTTTTTTTTTTGATCAAATCATTAATACTATTTTTTTTGTTTTAGTTTCAACACTAAAAAAACTCTTCTCTAACCATAACACCAAACTTCACATTAAAACTATTTTAGAGTATTATCTTTATTAGTTATTTATTTAATTTATCTTTTTGTTGATAAAATAAGTGATTAATATTTTAATATTGTGAACAGTATCATATTAAATTTGACGTAAAATTATAATATAACATTAAAATAATTTATTTTACAGTTGGATTGAAAATAATTTGGTGTAAAAAATCTTACTTAAATAGAATTTCATAATTGGGTTAGAGATCGTCTTAGTCGGATTAGTTTGCAATTAGTAAATATTATTAACACACTTCTGTAAAAAAAATGCTTAGTTTAATTATGATGTTGTATAACAATATAACAACAAAATAATTTTGATGTATGACCGGATCTAGTACCTAATTTAAAGTACAAAACCATACAAAGCGTTGTAGTACTGATACTTTATTAACAAAAGTTAATTAATAGATAACCCAAAAACACACGCTAAGTCGTTGATACAAATATTATTTTATTTTAAACGTAAACTGGGTAATAACTCGCAGAGATTTATTTTATTTATTTCTTTATCTTAGGATTAGATTCTGTTCTGTAAGAAAAAATCTCATGTCAGAGAGCTGCAACTCTCGGCACTTCTCATGGCTCATGAAATCTTGCCTACCCAATCCCTCCGACGCCAAATCACTCGTCCCGATCCACCACGCGAATCCTCCGCCGACCACCGTCACCCCGATCTCCTCTCTACCTGACGACTTGTTGCTCGAGTGTCTCTCCAGAGTCCCTTCCTCCTCCATCCCTTCTCTCACCGCCGTTTGCCGCCGCTGGTCTCGCCTCCTCCTCTCCCCTTACTTCCTCCACCTCCGCCGTCGTCTCGGCCTCCTCCGACATTCTCTCTTCGCCGTCTCCGCCGTCGATTCCGGTCTCTTCGCCGCGGTTTTGCAGGTTCCGTCGTGGAGGGTCTCCCTCGCCGTCTGCGATGGCGGTGGTCAGGGGAGTCTTTCTCACGCGCGTGCGGCGGCGATCGGGCCTAGAGTTTACGTTGTCAGCAGAAACGCCGTTCTGAGATACGACTCTTGGATGGGGACTGTCTCTCTGAGATCGCCGATGATTTTTCCCCGGAAAAAATTCGCGATCGCCGTCGTCTCCGGGAAGATTTACGTCGCCGGCGGCGGCGGTGGCTCGGAGGTCACGGCGGCGGTGGAGGAGTACGATCCGGAGAGGAACCGGTGGGAGGTGGTGACTCACGCGGCGAGGAAGAGGTACGGTTGCATCGGAGCGGCGGTGGACGGAGTCTTCTACGTGATCGGCGGCTTGAAGATCGGAAACGAGTCGTCGGTGACGTCACGCGGCGCGGCGGCGCACGTCTACGCGAGCTCGATGGATCTTTTCGACGTGAGGTCGCGTCAGTGGCTGAGGAGCCGTTCCGTCCCCGGCGGCGGATGCGTGGTGGCGGCTTGCGCGGCGGTGGGACACGTGTACGTGCTGAGCAGCCACGCGGTGGAGCTTTCTTTCTGGCGGTTCGACGCGCGGCGGGGTGGAGGCGGTGTGTTTGGGGAGTGGACGAGGCTGAAGAGTCCGCCGTTGCCGGCGCAGGTGAGGTTGGATGGGACGGTGAGGTTTAGCTGCGTGGGCGTGGAGGATAAAGTGGCGGTGGTTCAGGTGGTGGGGTGCATTGACGATTTGCTGCGACGGAGTGGGAGGAGCGAGAGGGGGATGAGAGAGAGTCTTGTGTTGTTGTATGATACGGTGGATGGAGAGTGGAGGAGAGCGGCGGATCTGCCGGAGATGATTACACGCGCCGCGTGCGCGTGTGTGGAGTGGTAGAGCGGGGTCCACGGCGCAGGATTAGGAGGAAGAGATGTGGGGGAGAGGGTAACGTACGCAGCGTTTAAAAGGGGACAAAACAAAATCATTGTGATAGGTGCACGTTACTCTATTAAGTGGTTTGAGTATCGAGGAGGAAAAAGGGTAGACGATGTCTTGATCTCGTGACCTTATTGGTTGATTGTGTTTCCCAATTAAACAAAAAAACTTTATCACTTTGGATTCGAACTTGTGACTTTGTACTCAAGGATTAGAGATTCTGTATTCGTTTACTAATCTTTCTTAAGGACCCGTGTTTCCTTGGGTTTGTGATTTATTATCATGTATTGAATATGGGCTTATTGTAGGAAGGTTAAAGCTTAGCTTTATTTCCCAAATCCATATTAGGTATTATATGAATTTTATAAAAATTAATCATAGGGAAAATAGAAATCTGCCCATGTACCTTGAATATAAGTTTAAAAAACATAAATTAAATTTGGAGTATGCTTAGTTTTTTTTTTAACAACAGGTAAGATGCTAAATATTATTTATCGGAAAATTCAGTTTTTTCGTACGGGTTAACTCACATATTTCAAGAAAAATTATAAAAAATGATTTTTTTTTGTTTTAATGCATAGTTTCATCATACACCGACATAGTATGACAATGAAATAGGTTTGAGACATTAAATGTTTCCGTTTCACCAGAAAATAGGATTTTTATAGGGGTTAATCCACATATTAAGTGGTATATAAATGTTAAATAAATTAATCATTGGAACTTATAAATGCTGCCCATGTACCATGAATATAAGTTTAGAAAAATATATATAAATTTGGAGTGTGGTTTGGTATTTTAAACAACAAAGAAGATGCTAAATAAAATATATACGGTTTATCAGAAAATTCCGTTTTTTCGTAGGGGGGTTAACCCACATATTTTAAAATAAATGATAAAATATGGTATTTTTGTTTTAATGCATAGATGCATCATACACCGACATTGTATTAAGATTAAATAGGTTTGAGACCTTAAATGTTTCTGTTTCTTCAGAAAATACAGTTTTTATAAGGGTTAATCCACATATTAGGTGATATATGAATTTTATAAAAATTAATCATAGGAAAATTATAAAATCTGCCCATGTACCTTGAATATAAGTTTAGAAAACATTATATAAATTTCGAGTGTGGTTGGGTATTTTTAAACAACACGTAAGATGCTAAATAGTATTTATCGGAAAATTTAGTTTTTTCGGAGGGGTTAACCTACATATTTCAAGAAAATTATAAAAAAATGGAATTTTTGTTTTAATGCATAGCTGCATCATACACCGACATAGTATAAAAATGAAATAGGTTGGGGACCTTAAATGTTTCTGTTTCTCAAGAAAATAGGATTTTTATAGGTGTTTTACATATTAAGTGGTATATGAATGTTGAATAAATTAATCATTGGAAACTTATAAATGCTGCCCATGTACCATGAATATAAGTTTAGAAAATATATATATATATATATATATATAAATTTGGAGTGTGGTTTGGTATTTTTAAACAACACAGAAGATGCTAAATAAAATATATACTATTTATCGGAAAATTTTGTTTTTTCATAGGGGTTAACCCACATATTTCAAAATAAATGATAAAATATGATATTTTTCTTTTAATGCATAGCTGCATCATACACCGACATTGTATTAAGATTAAAAAGGTTTGAGACCTTAAATGTTTCCGTTTCTTTAGAAAATATAGTTTTTATAGGGGTTAATCCACATATTAGGTGTTATATGAATTTTATAAAAATTAATAACAGGAAAATTAAAAAATCTGCCCATGTACCTTGAATATAAGTTTAGAAAACATATATATAAATTTGGAGTGTGTTTGGGTATTTTTAAACAACACGTAAGATACTAAACAATATTTATCAGAAAATTCAGTTTTTTCGTAGGGGTTAACCCACATATTTTAAGAAAAATTATAAAAAATTGAATTTTTGTTTTAATGAATAGCTGCATCATACACTGACATAGTATGAAAACGAAATAGGTTTGGAACCTTAAATGTTTCCGTTTCTCCAGAAAATATGATTTTTATAGGGGTTAATCCACATATTAAGTGGTATAGGAATGTTAAATAAATTAATCATTGGAATCTAATAAATGCTGCCCATGTACCATGAATATAAGTTTAGAAACTATACATATATAAATTTGGAGTGTGGTTTGGTATTTTTAAACAACACAGAAGATGGTAAATAAAATATATACTATTTATCGGAAAATTTCGTGTTTTCGTAGGGGTTAACTCACAAATTTCAAATAAATTATAAAATACGGTATTTTGTTTTTAATGCATAGCTGCATCATACACCGACATAGTATGAAGATTAAATAGGTTTGAGACCTTAAATGTTTCCTTTTCTTCAGAAAATAGAGCTTTTATAGGGGTTAATCCACATATTAGGTGTTATATGAATTTTATAAAAATTAATCATCGGAAAATTATAAAATCAGCCCATGTACCTTGAATATAAGTTTAGAAAGCATATATATAAATTTGGAGTGTGGTTGGGTATTTTTAAACAACACGTTAGATGCTAAATAGTATTTATCGGATAATTTAGTTTTTTTTCGTAGGGGTTAACCCACATATTTCAAGAAAAATTATAGAAAATGGAATTTTTGTTTTAATGCATAGCTGCATCATACACCGACATAGTATGAAAATGAAATAGGTTTGGAACCTTAAATGTTTCCGTTTCTCCAGAAAATATGATTTTTATAGGGGTTAATCCACATATTAAGTGGTATAGGAATGTTAAATAAATTAATCATTGGAATCTAATAAATGCTGCCCATGTACCATGAATATAAGTTTAGAAACTATACATATATAAATTTGGAGTGTGGTTTGGTATTTTTAAACAACACAGAAGATGGTAAATAAAATATATACTATTTATCGGAAAATTTCGTGTTTTCGTAGGGGTTAACTCACAAATTTCAAATAAATTATAAAATACGGTATTTTGTTTTTAATGCATAGCTGCATCATACACCGACATAGTATGAAGATTAAATAGGTTTGAGACCTTAAATGTTTCATTTTCTTCAGAAAATAGAGCTTTTATAGGGGTTAATCCACATATTAGGTGTTATATGAATTTTATAAAAATTAATCATCGGAAAATTATAAAATCAGCCCATGTACCTTGAATATAAGTTTAGAAAGCATATATATAAATTTGGAGTGTGGTTGGGTATTTTTAAACAACACGTTAGATGCTAAATAGTATTTATCGGATAATTTAGTTTTTTTTCGTAGGGGTTAACCCACATATTTCAAGAAAAATTATAGAAAATGGAATTTTTGTTTTAATGCATAGCTGCATCATACACCGACATAGTATGAAAATAAAATAGGTTTGGAACCTTAAATGTTTCTGTTTCTCCAGAAAATATGATTTTTATAGGGGTTAATCCACATATTAAGTGGTATAGGAATGTTAAATAAACTAATCATTGGAATCTAATAAATGCTGCCCATGTACCATGAATATAAGTTTAAAAACTATACATATATAAATTTGGAGTGTGGTTTGGTATTTTTAAACAACACAGAAGATGCTAAATAAAATATATACTATTTATCTGAAAATTTCATGTTTTCGTAGGGGTTAACTCACATATTTCAAATAAATTATAAAATATGGTATTTTTGTTTTAATGCATAGCTGCATCATACACCAACATAGTATGAAGATTAAATAGGTTTGAGAACTTAAATGTTTCTGTTTCTTCAGAAAATAGAGCCTTTATAGGGGTTAATCCACATATTATGTGTTATATGAATTTTATAAAATTTAATCATAGGAAAATTAGAAATCTGCCCATATACCTTGAATATAAGTTTAGAAAAAATATTTATAAATTTGGAGTGTGGTTGGGTATTTTTAAACAACACGTAAGATGGTAAATAGTATTTATCGGAAAATTTAGTTTTTTCGTAGGTCTTAACCCACATATTTGATAAAAAAATATAAAAAATGAATTTTTTGTTTTAATGCATAGCTGGATCATACACCGACATAGTATGAAAATGAAATAGGTTTGGGACCTTAAATGTTTCCGTTTCTCTAGAAAATATGATTTTTATAGGGGTTAATCCACATATTAAGTGGTATAGGAATGTTAAATAACTTAATCATTGGAATCTTATAAATGCTGCCCATGTACCATGAATTTAAGTTTAGAAATATATATATATATATATATATATATATATATATATATAAATTTGGAGTGTGGTTGTGTATTTTTAAACAACACGTAAGATTCTAAATAGTATTTATCGGAAAATTCAGTTTTTTCGTAGGGGTTAACCTACATATTACAAGAAAAATTATAAAAAATGGAATTTTCGTTTTAATGCATAGCTGCATCATACACCGACATAGTATGAAAATGAAATAGGTTTGGGNCGGAAAATTCAGTTTTTTCGTAGGGGTTAACCTACATATTACAAGAAAAATTATAAAAAATGGAATTTTCGTTTTAATGCATAGCTGCATCATACACCGACATAGTATGAAAATGAAATAGGTTTGGGACCTTAAATGTTTCCGTTTCTCCAGAAAATATGATTTTTATAGGGGTTAATCCACATATTAAGTGGTATAGGAATGTTAAATAAATTAATCATTGGAATCTAATAAATGCTGCCCATGTACCATGAATATAAGTTTAGAAACTATACATATATAAATTTGGAGTGTGGTTTGGTATTTTTAAACAACACAGAAGATGCTAAATAAAATATATACTATTTATCGGAAAATTTCATGTTTTCGTTGGGGTTAACTCACATATTTCAAATAAATTATAAAATATGGTATTTTTGTTTTAATGCATAGCTGCATCATACACCAACATAGTATGAAGATTAAATAGGTTTGAGACCTTAAATGTTTCCGTTTCTTAAGAAAATAGAGCCTTTATAGGGGTTAATCCACATATTATGTGTTATATGAATTTTATAAAAATTAATCATAGGAAAATTAGAAATCTGCCCATGTACCTTGAATATAAGTTTAGAAAACATATTTATAAATTTAGAGTGTGGTTGGGTATTTTTAAACAACACGTAAGATGGTAAATAGTATTTATCGGAAAATTTAGTTTTTTCGTAGGTCTTAACCCATATATTTGATAAAAAAATATAAAAAATGATTTTTTTGTTTTAATGCATAGCTGCATCATACACCGACATAGTATGAAAATGAAATAGGTTTGGGACCTTAAATGTTTCCGTTTCTCCAGAAAATATAATTTTAAAAGGGGTTAATCCACATATTAAGTGGTATAGGAATGTTAAATAACTTAATCATTGTAATCTTATAAATGCTGCCCATGTACCATGAATTTAAGTTTAGAAATATATATATATAAATTTGGAGTGTGGTTGTGTATTTTTAAACAACACGTAAGATTCTAAATAGTATTTATCGGAAAATTCAGTTTTTTCGTAGGGGTTAACCTACATATTACAAGAAAAATTATAAAAAATGGAATTTTCGTTTTAATGCATAGCTGCATCATACACCGACATAGTATGAAAATGAAATAGGTTTGGGNCGGAAAATTCAGTTTTTTCGTAGGGGTTAACCTACATATTACAAGAAAAATTATAAAAAATGGAATTTTCGTTTTAATGCATAGCTGCATCATACACCGACATAGTATGAAAATGAAATAGGTTTGGGACCTTAAATGTTTCCGTTTCTCCAGAAAATATGATTTTTATAGGGGTTAATCCACATATTAAGTGGTATAGTAATGTTAAATAAATTAATCATTGGAATCTTATAAATGCTCCCCATGTTCCATGAATATAAGTTTAGAAACTATATATATATAAACTTGGAATGTGGTTTGGTATTTTTAAACAACGCAGAAGATGCTTAATAAAATATATACTATTTATCGGAAAATTTCGTGTTTTCGTAGGGGTTAACCCACATATTTCAAAATAAATTATAAAATATGGTATTTTTGTTTTAATGCATACCTGCATCATACACCGACATAGTATAAAGATTAAATAGGTTTGAGACCTTAAATGTTTTCGTTTCTTCAGAAAATAGAGTTTTTATAGGGGTTAATCAACATATTAGGTGTTATATGAATTTTATAAAACTTAATAATAGGAAAGTTATAAAATATTCCCATGTACCTTGAATATAAGTTTAGAAAACATATATATAAATTTGGAGTGTGGTTTGGTAGTTTTAAACAACACACAAGATGCTAAATAAAATATAAACTATTTATCGGAAAATTTCTTTTTTTTCGGAGGGGTTAACCCACATATTTCAAAATAAATTATAAAAGATGGTATTTTTTTAATGCATAGCTGCATTATACACAGAATTTTTATGAAGATTAAATAGGATTGAGACCTTAAATGTTTACGTTTCTTCAGAAAATATAGATTTTATAGGGGTTAATCCACATATTAGGTGTTATATGAATTTTATTAAAAATTAATTATAGGAAAATTAGAAAATCTGCGCATGTTCCTTGAATATAAGTTTAGAAAAATATATATAAATTTGGAGTGTGGTTGTGTCTTTATAAACAACACGTAAGATGCTAAATAGTAATTATCGGAAAATTCAGTTTTTTCGTAGGGGTTAACCTAGATATTTCAAGAAAATTATAAAAAAATGGAATTCTTGTTTTAATGCATAGCTGCATCATACACCGACATAGTATGAAAATGAAATAAGTTTGGGACCTTTAATGTTTCTTTTTCTCCAGAAAATATAATTTTATAGGGATTAATCCACATATTAAATGGTATATGAATGTTAAATAAATTAATCATTGGAAAATTATATATGCTGCCCATGTACCATGAATATAAGTTTTGAAAAAATATATATAAATTTGTAGTGTGTTTTGGTATTTTTAAACAACACAGAAGATGCTAAATAAAATATATACTATTTATCGGAAAATTCTGTTTTTTCGTAGGGGTTAACCCACATATTTCAAAATAAATTATAAAATATGGTATTTTTGTTTTATAGCATAGCTGCATCATACACCGACATAGTATGAAGATTAAATAGGTTTAAGACCTTAAATATTTCCATTTCTTCAGAAAACATAGTTTTTATAGGGGTTAATCCACATATTAGGTGTTATATGAATTTTATAAAAATTATCATAGGAAAATTATAAAATCTGCCCATGTACCTTGAATATAAGTTTAGAAACATATATATATATATATATAAATTTGGAGTGTAGTTGTGTATTTTTAAACAGCACGTAAGATGCTAAATAATATTTATCGGAAAATTCAGTTTTTTCGTAGGGGTCAACCCACATATCACAAGAAAAATTATAAAATATGGAATTTTTTTTCTAATGCATAGCTGCATCATACACCGACATACTATGAAAATGAAATAGGTTTGGGACCTTAAATGTTTCCGTTTCTCCAGAAAATATGATTTTTATAGGGGTTAATCCACATATTAATTGGTATAGGAATGTTAAATAAATTAATCATTGGAATCTTATAAATGCCCATGTACCATGAATATAAGTTTATAAAATATATATATATATTTGGTGTGTGGTTTGGTATTTTTAAACAACACAGAAGATGCTAAATAAAATATAGACTATTTATCGAAAAATTCCGTTTTTTCGTAGGGATTAACCCATATATTTCAAAATAAAGTATAAAATATGGTATTTTTTTTTTCATTCATACCTGCATCATACACAGACATAGTATGAAGATTAAATAGGTTTGAGTCCTTAAATGTTTTCGTTTCTTTAGAAAATAAAGTTTTTGTAGGGGTTAATCCACATATTAGGTGTTGTATTGCATAGCTGCATCATACACCGACATAGTATGAAAATGAAATAGGTTTGGGACCTTAAATGTTTCTGTTTCTCCAGAAAATATAATTTTAAAAGGGGTTAATCCACATATTAAGTGGTATAGGAATGTTAAATAACTTAATCATTGGAATCTTATAAATGCTGCCCATGTACCATGAATTTAAGTTTAGAAATATATATATATATATATAAATTTGGAGTGTGGTTTTGTATTTTTAAACAACACGTAAGATGCTAATAGTATTTATCAGAAAATTCAGTTTTTTCGTAGGGATTAACCCACATATTTCAAAAAAATTATAAAATATGGAATTTTTGTTTTAATGCATAGCTGCATCATACACCGTCATACTATGAAAATGAAATAGGTTTGGGACCGTAAATGTTTCCGTTTCTCCAGAAAATATGATTTTTATAGGGGTTAATCCACATATTAAGTGGTATTGGAATGTTAAATAAATTAATCATTGGAATCTTATAAATGCTGCCAATGTACCATGAATATAAATGTATAAACTATATATATATAAATTTGGAGTGTGGTTTGGTATTTTTAAACAACACAGAAGATGCTAAATTAAATATATACTACTTATCGGAAAATTTTGTGTTTTCGTCGGGGTTACCCCACATAATTCAAAATAAATTATAAAATATAATATTTTTGTTTTAATGCATAGCTGCATCATACACCGACATAGTATGAAGGTTAAATAGGTTTGGGACCTTAAATGTTTCTGTTACTCCAGAAAATAGCATTTTATAGGGGTTAATCCACATATTAAGTAGTATAAGAATGTTAAATAAATTAATAATTGGAAACTTATAAATGCTGCCCATGTACCTTGAATATAAGTTTAGAAAACATATATATAAATTTGGAGTGTGGTTGGGTATTTTTAAACAACACCTAAGATGCTAAATTGTATTTATCGAAAAATTCAGTTTTTTCGTAGGGGTTAACCCACATATTTCAAGAAAAATTATTAAAAAATAGAATTATTGTTTTAATGCATACCTGCATCATACACCGACATAGTATGAAAATGAAATAGGTTTGGGACCTTAAATGTTTCCGTTTCTCCAGAAAATATAATTTTAAAAGGGGTTAATCCACATATTAAGTGGTATAGGAATGTTAAATAACTTAATCATTGGAATCTTATAAATGCTGCCCATGTACCATTAATTTAAGTTTAGAAATATATATATATATATATATATATAAATTTGGAGTGTGGTTTTGTATTTTTAAACAACACGTAAGATGCTAATAGTATTTATCAGAAAATTCAGTTTTTTCGTAGGGATTAACCCACATATTTCAAAAAAATTATAAAATATGGAATTTTTGTTTTAATGCATAGCTGCATCATACACCGTCATACTATGAAAATGAAATAGGTTTGGGACCGTAAATGTTTCCGTTTCTCCAGAAAATATGATTTTTATAGGGGTTAATCCACATATTAAGTGGTATTGGAATGTTAAATAAATTAATCATTGGAATCTTATAAATGCTGCCAATGTACCATGAATATAAATTTATAAACTATATATATATATAAATTTGGAGTGTGGTTTGGTATTTTTAAACAACACAGAAGATGCTAAATTAAATATATACTACTTATCGGAAAATTTTGTGTTTTCGTCGGGGTTACCCCACATAAGTCAAAATAAATTATAAAATATGATATTTTTGTTTTAATGCATATCTGCATCATACACCGACATAGTATGAAGGTTAAATAGGTTTGGGACCTTAAATGTTTCTGTTACTCCAGAAAATAGCATTTTATAGGGGTTAATCCACATATTAAGTAGTATAAGAATGTTAAATAAATTAATAATTGGAAACTTATAAATGCTGCCCATGTACCTTGAATATAAGTTTAGAAAACATATATATAAATTTGGAGTGTGGTTGGGTATTTTTAAACAACACCTAAGATGCTAAATTGTATTTATCGAAAAATTCAGTTTTTTCGTAGGGGTTAACCCACATATTTCAAGAAAAATTATTAAAAAATAGAATTATTGTTTTAATGCATACCTGCATCATACACCGACATAGTATGAAAATGAAATAGGTTTGGGACCTTAAATGTTTCCGTTTCTCCAGAAAATATGATTTTTATAGGGGTTAATCCACATATTAAGTGGTATAGGAATGTTAAATTAATTAATCATTGGAATCTTATAAATGATGCTCATGTACCATGAATTTAAGTTTAGAAAATCTATATATATATTTATAAAATTTTGGAGTGTGCTTTGGTATTTTTAAACAACACAGAAGATGCTAAATAAAATATTTACTTTATCGGAAAATTCCGTTTTTTCGTAGGGGTTAACCCACATATTTCAAAATAAATTATAAAATATGGTATTTTTATTTTAATGCATACCTTCATCATACACCGACATAGTATGAAAATTGAATAGATTTGAGACCTTAAATGTTTTTGTTTCTTCAGAAAATAGAGTTTTTATAGGGGTTAATCAACATATTAGGTGTTGTATGAATTTTATAAAACTTAATCATAGGAAAATTATAAAATCTGCCCATGTACCTTGAATATAAGTTTAGAAATCATATATATATATATATTTGGAGTGTGGTTGGGTATTTTTAAACAACACGTAAGATGCTAAATAGTATTTATCGGAAAATTCAGTTTTTTTGTAGGGATTAACCCACATATTTCAAGAAAAATTATAAAATATGGAATTTTTGTTTTAATGCATAGCTGCATCATACACCGTCATACTATGAAAATGAAATAAGTTTGGTTCCGTAAATGTTTCCGTTTCTCCAGAAAATATGATTTTTATAAGGGTTAATCCACATATTAAGTGGTATTGGAATGTTAAATAAATTAATCATTGGAATCTTATAAATGCTGCCCATGTACCATGAATATAAATTTATAAAATATATATATAAATTTGGAGTGTGGTTTGGTATTTTTAAACGACACAGAAGATGCTAAATAAAATATATACTATTTATCAGAAAATTTCGTGTTTTCGTAGGGGTTAACCCACATATTTCAAAATAAATTATAAAATATGGTATTTTTGTTTTAATGCATAGCTGCATCATACACCGACATAGTATTAATATTAAATAGGTTTGAGAACTTAAATGTTTCCGTTTCTTCAGAAAATAGAGTTTTTATAGGGGTTAATCCACATAATAGGTGTTATATGAATTTTATAAAAATTAATCATAGGAAAATTATAAAATCTGCCCTTGTACCTTGAATATAAGTTTAGAAAACATATATATAAATTTGGAATGTGTTTGGGTATTTTTAAACAACACCTAAGATGCTAAATAGTATTTATCAGAAAATTCAGTTTTTTCGTAGGGGTTATCCACATATTTCAAGAAAAATTATAAAATATGTAATTTTTGTTTTAATGCATAGATGCATCATACACGGACATACTATGAAAATGAAATAGGTTTCGGACCTTAAATGTTTCCGTTTCTCCAGAAAATATGATTTTTATAGGGGTTAATCCACATATTAAGTGGTATAGGAATGTTAAGTAAATTAATCATTGGAAACTTATAAATTCTGTCCATGTACCATGAATATCAGTTTAGAATATATATATATATATATAAATTTGGAGTGTGTTTTGGTATTTTTAAACAACACAGAAGATGCTAAATAAAATATTTACTATTTATCGGAAAATTTCGTGTTTTCGTAGGGGTTAACCCACATATTTCAAAATAAATTATAGAATATGGTATTTTTGTTTTAATGCATATCTGCATCATACACCGACATAGTATGAAA
>CAKOAT010537376.1:24339-56263 GCA_932364175.1 Eruca vesicaria subsp. sativa
TCGACCAAAAAAAAAAAAGTAGGTACAGTTTTTCGACCAAAAAAAATAGGTACAGTTTTTCGACCAAAAAAATAGGTACAGTTCATTCTATGAACTTTTAGAACACAGTCGTTTTAGATGACAATTTAGACAAAGTAATATGTACCTTATCATATCTACCTTTTTAACAAAACACTAGACATGATGTGGAGTTTGCTAGATGAGGAAGTGAATTTCAACCTTAACTACACATTATTCACGACCATTACAATCGACATATGTTTTACGTATGAGCTGTATACTACTTGCATACATATAACATAAGGCGCGTATATGTTTCTGAGAATTTTTGTTTGGCTACTGCAAAAATAGACAACAAACTTTGCATTCAACAAAATATATAGTAAAAATAGAAATCTGTTATCGTAATATACTTCTTAATTAATATAATATAATTAGTTAGTTAACTAAAGGATTTTTTTTTTGTAACACTAACTAAAGAAACACAAATGTGGAAATTAGAGAGCTACCAGTTGGTGGGCGAGTTGGAGAGCAGCGTCGTGATAAGTGGTTTTGTTGCCGGAACTGCTTCCGCAGAAGACACAGATCCTCCTGAATCTTGATTTTGTCTCTTCCATTCTCTCTATATCTCTCTCTTTATGTCCTTTTCTGTCTTATTCTTTTCCGGTTCTGTCACTTTCTCAACTTTTTTTTTTATATATGTGTGAAAAAGAAGTATACATATTTTTTTGGCCTAGGATCCAGGCAAGGCTGGCTATCTAGTATATAGTTATATACATTTAAATGAGTTAGTTTATGTTATTATTTGATCCCGGCGATCTTGACAGCTTTTAGATGTTAAATTTATTAATTAACAAAAGAAAAATATTTACGTAAGAGTTTATACTTTGAAGCTAGAAACAATTGATCATTTCATGTTTTCTCTAATATATGAAAGGAACATAACGGGAGACGCTTAATAACACCTCACACGCAACGGACTAGTTCATTCGAATTATCGAACGTCAGCGGAACATAATATGAGAGAAGTTCACTAATCCGTGTGCTTTTCTTATCTTTAACACGTTTTCATTCAAGTTTATTGTTTTTTTTTCTTTTCCTTTTTTCATCCACATATATTCTTTTTTAACCCTCATAACTTCAACATCCAAAAAACATATACAACTAGGTATGGACCCCTGCGTTGCACAGGTTTGTTTGATTTTTTTATTTTATGAAAACATAAAAAGAATGAGAAATTTTTTTACATCAATTTTAGAATTTAGGTGTATATTATGGGACACATTTTTGAATTAAGAACCTATTTTGACATAATTTTTAATTTTTCTGCTTCATGTTTTAAAATAGTCAATAATGTTTTTGTTTTATTAATTGTTCTTTTTTGATATTTATTTCATTATAATTAATTAAAATGAGAAAAAAATATAACCATAAATAGTTTTAGTTTGCCATAACCTAACCCAGTCAAATTAGAAACTCAAATAATATTACCAAAAGTCTAGAATTGGATTTGTCCGTTGTCAGATTAATACAGTTTGTAGCATTCTTACAATATTGTCAACTTGGCATTATCATTGCAAATCTATAAATTTCATTATCAATTCTTTTTCTAATTATAGAAATGGAAAATATTTACTAAAGAAAAAAGTAGAGAAAATAGTATTAAATAATTTTTAATTTTCATTTTCTTAAAAATGAGATATTTTAACACATGTACAATTTAAAAAAAAAAAGAAAATTACAATGGAATTTTATTTTTAAAAGTTTCATATTTAATAGTCAAAATTATTTTACATATTTGTTTCTTTAGGATTTAAAAAAAAAAGAATTTTTCTTAAGAACTAATATTAAATAATTTTGAAATTTATATTTGACATTAAATAATTTTGAAATTATTTGTTTTAAAAATTATTTGTTTCAGAAATTCATTTTTTAGTTTCATAGTATATATATTATATCCATGAAATATTCTTACACATGTCGTAATATTAAAAAGAAAATTTTATGTGACAGCTTATGGTGTGGTGGCAATAACTTTAAATGTATTACTATGTGACAACTCAGAAGTTTCGATAAAAAAAAAAGACAGAACTCAGAAGCATGACAACGATTAAACAATAATCATGACAACGATCAACCATAACTTTATAAGAAGAAAAGAACATCAAACTTCACCTTATATTTTTCTTGAATCAATAATTATGCTTGGTGATAAAATATGAGAAGTGACCAAATATGAGAGATCTTAGTTCTATATATAGAGATGTGAATAATCATAGTTCCTCTTGAATATGATATTTTTAGTTAGGATTTTAATAAAGGAAAATTAACATTAATCAGTATTTAACATTTATTTCGTCTAAGTTTTTTTAAAAGAATAATGACTATTTAATATTTCTTTTTTTTTGTTAAGTTTTAATTAGATTTGAATAAAGGAAAATTAACATTATGAGAGTAGAAATATTTTTAAAAGTAAAAATATTTTTTTTACAGTTATCTTTTTTTATTATAAAGGACAATTAGCATAAAATAGTTTTTCCATTTTTCGGTTTATATTTTAAAAAGGATAATTACATTCGGTTTGGAATAGGTTTTGTTAAAATTAAAATTACTATGAATTTTCTTAAAAATTGTTTTACTATAATAAGATTTTTATTATTTAATAAAGTATTTTTAAAAATCATTTTATTATAATAAGATTCGTTTTTTCCGTTTTGACCTTTTTAATTAGAATTTGAATAAAAGAAAATTAGCATTATGAGAGTAAAAATATTTTTAAAAGGAAAAATATGTTTTTTTTTAAATTATCCTTTTTTATTATGAGAGTAGGAAACTTTTTATGTTTTTTTTAAAAGGATAATTACTATCTAATAATTTTTTTGTTTTGACCTTTTTAATTAGGATTTGAATAAAGAAAAATTAAAATTATGAGCGTAGAAACATTTTAAAAAGGAAAAATAAAATTTTTATATAATTTTTTTTATGATTATCTTTTGTTAATTGTAAAGAACAATTAGCATAAAACAGTCTTTATCATTTTTTTTTTGTTTATATTTTGAAAAGGATAATTAAAATTCGGTTTTGGAATAGGTTTTGTTAAAATTAAAATTACTATATATTTTTTAAAAATCGATTTATTATAATAAGATTTTTCTTATTTAATAAATTATTTTAAAAAATCGTATTTTAATAAAAATTATAAAAACGTTTTATTATAATAAAATTCTTTTTTTTCGTTTTGACCTTTTTATTTTTAAAAATCGTTTTATTTTAATAATAATTGTAAAAAAAGTTTTATTATAAGATAAGATTTTTTTTTAAAAACGTTTTATTGTAATAAAATTCTTTTTTTTTTCGTTTTGACCTTTTTATTTTTAAAAATCGTTTATTTTAATGATAATTGTAAAAAGGTTTTATTATAAGATAAGATTTTTTTTTTCGTTTTAAACTTTTTAGTTAGAATTTTAATAAAGGAAAATTAGCATTATGAGAGTAGAAATATTTTAAAGAGGAAAAAATTGTTTTTTTGGACAATTTATTTTAACACATGTCACAATCTTAACTAATAACTTGCCATGTGTCGCGATCGTATTAATTAGTAACTTTGAGGAACCAAGCTTTATATAATAAGATTCCAAGATAGTAAGTTACTGCATAAGGATATCTTTTATATGTATCAAAGATTACATAAAAATATCGGTTCACCATGTCCACAAGCAAGTTTTTTTTTTTGTGGTGTAAATGTTAAATAAAAAGGTGGTTTCACCTTTTTGTCAGAGGTCCAAACATTATAAATAGTTCCTTCCAACATAAATTAAACTCAAGTGATGGAAGTTATAGCCATAACCCTTTTATCACTAGGCCAACTCAACGTTGGTTGTCCACAAGCAAGTTGGACGGTTGGAGAGCCCAAAGATCACTGTATCATTTTTCAGAACCTTAACTCTTATCTATTTTTAATGCTAAAATAAGTATACATAAGTTGTGACGCAAAGATCGCAATTTGACAAGTTCAAGAAAAAAAAAGATCGCAATTTGACTCTACTCACACGGTAATCAGACAAGTGTCCACCTCTCAAAAATCCAGGATTCGATTCCGTTAATTCCTTTCTTGTGATACTTTATAAATAATTAACTAAACCATTTCTTTGATCGAAGAAACGGTCACTCTGCGTATCAGATATGTTACTTCTTATTAGTCACCAAATCTCTAGTATCTTTTGCTTTCTTACATGTAGCTACTTTTTTAATGGAAATAGTTTCACTATTAATTAACTCACAACTAAATTTTTTTTAGAGATAATTGGTTAAAGTATCCTAAATAGATATTCATATTTGTAATTTACCTATGATTTGACTTAATTATTTTTTATAACAGTTTTGCCCTTTTTACAGATGCATGTGACTATATGGGTGTATCAGTTTTTCTACTTTATTTTCAGTAAGAGCATTTTCTCTCTCATTTTTTCTTCTATTATTTTGTTATCTTCTCTTTTCTTTTTTTCTCTATGTTACTAAGAGCACCTCCAACGGGAGTCCTTAAGCTTAGGGAAAAAATAATTAAATAATCAATATACCTCATAAAAGGTTAAGGATTTGATCCTTAAAATTCCTAAATAAGGATCGTTTCTTAGCGAATCCTTGCACTATTTGCGGGTCCCCACAACATGTGGTAGCCTGCAATTGGTTGATATTTTTTTAAAAAATTTAAAAAAATCTGAAAAATTAAATAAATAATAATTAAAAAATTAAATAAATAATTTTTTTAAGAACTCCAACAGGTAACATCGTTGGAGATGCTCTAAGTGGCTAAAGAAAGAAATTTGTTTTTTAGATTAATTCAATGTGATAGAAAAAATTAAAACTTCTAAAATATTTACTTGTCAATAGCTACCTAACACCTCTGTTAACAACTACAATATTTATTAACAGCTAACACCTATATTACCACATTTGGTACATCTATTTGTTAACATCTATTACCGCTGTTACCATTTACAATATTTATTAACAGTTAACATTTCGGGTACATATATTTGTTAACATCTAATACTTCTGTTAACAAATATTGTAGATGTTAACAATTGACAATAGTGATTATTTCCGGCGATTTAAAGAAACATCAATATTATTTCTTTCACTATGGATTGCAATCAAACTAATCAATGCTTTGTTTAGTGTGTCAATTGGTTTTTAACGCAAGGAAAAATATTTAGAAGAAAAAATATG
Organism: Eruca vesicaria subsp. sativa; assembly: GCA_932364175.1. Taxonomy (NCBI): domain Eukaryota; kingdom Viridiplantae; phylum Streptophyta; class Magnoliopsida; order Brassicales; family Brassicaceae; genus Eruca; species Eruca vesicaria. The sequence goes on from CAKOAT010537376.1 coordinate 29,569, forward strand.
GAAGCAAAGAAAGTATAATAAAAAATAAAAGAAAGAGTAGAAGTAAAGAGAAACTGGCTGCTGAAGAAATAGACAGTGCCAGCATATTGTAAAAAAGGCATCAGTGTCTAACCAAAGTGCAAATTGTAGAAGATTTTGTCTTTGTGTCAATCGATGGGTAAGTTACAAATATAAGCTCCTATTTGAGGTAAATGGCTAACCCCTTTTCTTCCGCTAGGTATGTCGGGAAAAAATCTATACTATTATTTGTGAAGTGATTTTCACATTCGAGTTCTCAGGTTAAATGTTATAACGATTACTATCAATATTATTCTTAAAGAATAGTTATATATAATTTATTATATAATTAAAAACAAAATTATATCTGAGAAAAAACAAAAATATATCAATAATATTAGATTTCTATGTTATATTGGATAATTATTATAATTAATAAGTAGTTACATTTATTCATGATATAATTGATTATACATAAATGAATTAATTAAATATAAAATTTTGAAAAAGATAATGCTTTGTTTGATATCATTTTGGAAAATAAAATATATAAATAATATGATAAGTATGTGTATATATTTATGGAATAACCCAAAAATATTATTATTATCTCAATTTTTTTTAGAAAACTTTTTAAGTTATCATAAACTTTCATTTTTCATTTATTTTAATTCATTTTGTTTTTTATTTTAATTTTTGTTTTCGTAAATTTGCTGTGAAATAATTAATCATGTATGTGCGAGCGAAACACTTAGTGTATAATAAAAGAAAGAGGCCAATCGGATTCCTTCTAAAGTCTAAACTAAGGGTTTCAAATCTAATAAACCAGACCACATCCATCCAAACCCAAACAAAATAGAATATGTAATTTTGTTTTGGTTATATCGTGTAAAATATATAGATGTTAATTTTAGATACCATAGTATACGAATATAATTCGATGAAAGGATAAACAAAAAATGTAGCTGTAATATAAATTGAAATTTAATCTAAATTCTAAACAAAATTTTAAACTTATAAAACCAAACCGAAGCCATCTAACCCAAACGAAATAGAATAGGTAATTGTGTTTTGGTTAAATCGTGTAAAATATATAGATGTGTAACTTTTAGATGGTGTTATTCAATCATGTATTTTAAAAGAGTTTAAATCTAAACACAATCCATTGTTATTCAATTGATGATTCTAAATTCTATTTTAAAATTCAGTGTTATTCAATCTATGATTGAATTTCAGGTTTTAAAGTCTGGTGTTATTCAAGTTTTAAATATTTTAAAATTCTTTATAATATAAATGGATTTCAAATCATTGGTGATGGATTCTAATGAATAAATGATTAAATTCAAAATCCAAGGGGTATTGCAGAGATTTTAGAATCCATCAACTTTAACAATCTTAAAATTTTAAAATTTGATAGATTGTAAAATATTTAGAATTGATTTTAAATCACTAACTGATTAACACATACCAGATTATACGAATATAGTTCGATTATAGGATAAACAGTTATAGTTGTAATACAAAATGATATTTAATCTAAAATTACAAAAAGATATTACTTTACAAAATGATATTTAATCTAAAATTACATAAATATTACATTTATACACACAATGGACATACTCAAAATATAGATATTTGTAAGGAACATAAATCTCGACATCCGAATAGTAAATTAACTTATCTTGATCGTGATCCAGCTTTGACAAATCAGTGTTTTATACAATCTACAATTGAGATCGAAGACTCTTTTATTCAAATTAGTATAATCAAAGGATTTGGTCAGATCTCGTACTTTGGATATTCGGCCTATCTCGGTTGCCTCTGATACATAAGCTGGCACATTTAACTTTAGTTTATTATGAGCTCTTAACAATTTGTTCAGATTATATAGCAGACATTTGATATAGCACCCTTTGTTATTTCAAAAACAGTTAACGCCATGGATACTTTTAGATTAAACTTTTTTTTTTTAAACTACTTTTAGATTAAACTTTTAATTTAAGTTAAGCAGGATCCAACTCTTATAGGTTGTGTGAATTAGTTGAGTATTATGTGAGGTAGAAAATATTTTTTGTGAATAAATAACACATGTTGCTAGTTGCTACATGATTCTACTGTCTTAATTTGCTTCTACTTTATTAAAATAGAGTCTTATTTGAAAATAACCTTGACATGTTATAATTTTGGGCATATTGAACAATGTTGTAACTAAAATATAAAACATGATTCATATACACTTATATGATAACCCATCTACTCTATTAAAATAGAGTCATTCTTTTTATCTACTGATACAAGTTGTCATTTAAATTTGAACCTTTTCTAGAATGTTACAAATAATATAAGTCATATAATTGATTGAACCGTATTACTTAGATTAGACCAACACAATTAATGTAAAAAGACGATCTTAATGTAAACTACCTTCAAAATACGGTAGATATCTATGTGTATAGCGAAAACACATATTTTCTCCTACAAATATGAAATATTCTAAAAGAATATATATCATCAAAATATGGAATATGGAAAACTACTAATTATACTTAAATTAAACCAGTGGTTATTTATGGAATATAGTCTTGGGCTTACTTTTATTTTTTGAACAAATTATATAGTTTGGTTTTTAGGCTTAGTATTAAGAAAAAACTCCAAAAAAATTGAATAAACTTTTCACCTTAAAAGATCAAAAACTCAATTATTATTTTCAGACCCAAAAGGTATTTAATATTTTTAACAAAACAAAATTATCTATTATTAATCATTTATTTAAATCATGTAGTTTGAAACATGTTAATATATTTTTCTATTTTAAATAACATTCACTTTGTTTTGATAAATTTCAATGGTAACTTTTAAATAATTTGTTGTTTTATTTTTCTTAAATAATTGACTGATTAAAAAAATGTAAAGCAAAACCGAAAACCAAATCTAAAAACTAAAATCCAAAATCAAAAGTTGAAAACACATGTTATATTTTTTTGCTTTGTTATTTACAAAGTAAAGTATTTCAAATATTTTTTTTTTTAATTTGTTGTCATCTTTTCATTTTTAAACTAGATGTTCGATTATTTGAGATTTGTTTGTTGGTAATATTAGTTAATATTAGTTTAAACTAACTCAGCGGGTTTAAAAATTAAAAATCCAAACCAAAAACTGAAAATGAAAAGTAGCTACTTACACTAAAAACCAAAAACCAAAATCTAAAAATAAAAACTGAAACTAAAACTAATGAAAAATAATCATCACCACAAATTTTGGTGAACTGATTTTATATCAAAATATTCTTTAAATTAAGACAAAACCCAATTATATAAATTTTTAATCATAAAAAATTTCCGCGTTTAAAAAGCACGGGTCAAAATCTAGTATATACTTAAATTATACTAACTTTAATACTGAAATATATCCAACTTTAATCTAGGTCATCTCTGGCCATCGTCATATTCTCGGTCCTCTTCATCTATTCCATCATCTTACTAATTATAATTTAAAGTTTAAATCCAATTATATTCTCCATGTTACCAAGCTTTGCGAGGCGGAACGAGACCTTCCCCTTATTATTTTCCATTGGATATCCGTAGATCTCACCAGAGTTATTCTCCATGTTACCAGCTTTGCGATGAGTTCTTGATAAGGAAGCTGTTGTATGAGAACTTACGAAGTACTAGCTCGTGGAACGATTTGGAAATTTCTGAATCAATTATATTGTTCTTAATGCATAAAACGCTCCCACTTGCTGTCTTCTTTTCTTACTTCACTTATGCCTTTTCATCCTCTTTTGGCTAAGATTTGTGTTTTGACTCTTTCCTCTTGTGACTGATCAATTATTCCATATTCAATTCAAATTTTTTGTTCTTTATGCTTATATGCTTACACTTTTTCATTTTTTCGTTTGAGGATTCATCACTAGAATTCATGGAGACTCTGTTGATTATCGGTTATTGCGCTGTTAGCAGTGGCATCAAAGTGGACCTTTAACCTGCACCTTCACCTGTTGGCAATGGTAAGCAAGCCTTTACTATCAAACCAAAGCAGCTCCTAAAGAAAAAGAAATTTAAAGATGAGTCTTCTTCAGGCTGTATCGGTTTTGGAGAAGGTCTCTGGATATATTAGTTTGAAAACCATTTACAAGCAAAAACATTCTGATACTGTCATCTATACTTATGGCATTTACTCATATCGAGTTGATCCTGAGGAGGTGGCTATTTTGCCCTTTTGTTGATGTAAAAGCTCATTAGTGGTCTGTTTGTCTTATCTTTGCTGCAGCTTCATGTCTGCAACACACTGCATCAACATACTCTGTTTCTCCACTAGCTCCTCATGTCATTAGAATCATTGTTTTGAATTTTAACAACTAGGGAAGTAACTAATGTTTCAGAAACTACTTCGGCCAGATTTTTTTATGCATCTCCACTTGAATTCTCCACTTTTTCAGTTTGAACCATTGCATCAAGAACAACTACATGTGAATTATACAAGCTTTCTTCCTTAATGACTTGAACATCAATGATCTCTTCCATGGTTACATCTGAGCTTTGATGCACTAGAGCTTTCCTTTCTCTTCCTTTGAAACGCTATTGGCGGAAGCTCTATCAGAAGAATCACCATCATGGGGCCTAAAATAACGGAGCCTAATCTTTCATCAATATCCTTAACCATGAGTAATTGGCTACCATTGTTTAGAACAAGAAGTTGCTAACATTACAGTCACTAGCATCAACTGCTCTCTTTCACTTCTTGAAAAAACGACAACAAATATCTATTAAAAGACAAGCAACAGAGATATGAAGAACCCATGTAACAATGTTACTCATCAGAATTTATGCAGAATCATAAAACTCATGAGTAGATCGAAAGCTCAGAAAAATAACTTTTGTAATCACTAAACCTAAGAAACAGAACAAACTAAAACTAGAAACCAAAAGTATAAAAATATAAAAATGAAAAATATCCGCGGGTAGTATATTAGTTTAGATTAAGAAGGATGTCATGTCAAAATTAGCAGAATATTTATCTTTTTATATCTTTATTCCTTAAAAGTTTGGTCGTCCAGTGGAGAATTATGTAAACTATTATGTTTGTTCTCTTTGTGGTGGTTAATTGTATAATATATGTGAATTGCTTTGATAAATACAAATGGTTGGGGGCTTTTCTTAATAGAACTTTTTGGTTACCATGAAATTCCTGGAAAAGGTTTTTTTTTTTAAAGCAACCACTCGGAAAAGACATGCACAAACACACACAAATTTACCTTGGCAAACCGAACTTGAGACAAAGCACACACTGTAAGTTGTTGTATAGTTTACCAATATGTGTATTTTTAGAGTCTTTTTTTTTTGAGAAAGTATTTTTAGATTCTTGCCATGCTATTGTGTCGGTTTCCATGCATAAAGCTCTATTTTTCAAAAAAAAAGAAATATTGCCGAGTTTATTATTTTATCTTCAAATGTGATCTAGAACATCTGCTACCTGGGCATGTTAAATGTATCCGCATTTGATATACGCAAGTGATTTTCTTTTGTGTTAGGGGATGCAGGCTTTTAGTTGTAAAATAAATTTAATCGAGGTTTGTGATTGGGTGTTGCTGAAGTAACCATCTCGATTTCTTTTCTTTTCATGTTAAAAACGCTTTTCATGATTGGGTGTAGCTGAAGTAACTGTCACTTCAAGGACGCTAAAACGCTTGGCTACGCAAGTAACCATTTACTCAATCTGGACAGAGCGTAACAGAAGACTTCATGATGGTGTCATGATAACACCGAAAATAACTTTCAAACTCATTGACAGAGATGTCCCTGTCGTTATTTTGGGCAGGAGTAACCGAAAGAATTTCTCAAACCTCATGCTCTATTGGTTGAGACACGAATAACTCTGTTTCGTACCTTAAATCTATACTATCCTTGTTTTTATATTTTTTTGTCTAGGGAGTATCCAAGCTGATCTAACTCTTTTGTAACAAGTTACAAACACCTCTCATATATTTATAAAATTCAAAGTTTGACAAAAAAAAAAATGTTCAAAACGCTTTTGTCTTCATGTTTTTTGTCTCTCTTTTTGTAAGGCTTTTTGGTGTAAGCCCATAAACTACAGTTGGTAATCTATACTATTGAAAATGAAGGCATCCTTGAAAATCGACTGATGTAAGTTGTGTGCACCCTTCATTAATGGCATTTTGGTAATTTATTTCGTCTTACATCTATATATATATCAATTTGTTACAAATCATATCACATTTTGCATATACCCGAATTATTCTCTCTCTTTCTATTAATTACTGTAACCATTAATTATTTTTTGTTTTCCCATTAATTATTTTTCTCTCTTCCCATTAATTACTGTAACCATATTTCATACTACATTTCATACATTTATTGATTTCCAACATTATATTACACGATTTGGTATATGTGCATCATATATGGACTTTATAACCACATTTCATAATATATTTCATACATTTATATTATATTATACACCTTATATTACATGATTTTAATCTATAGATTTTCGGCATTATACTTTTATGGTTGACTTTTTTTGGTATATAAATCATATATATACTTTATAACCATATTCCAAACTATATTTCATACATTTATATTGTGTTATACACCTTATATACACGATTTTAATCTATATATTTCCAACATTATACTTTTTTGGTTGACATTTTTTGGTATATGCATCATACATGGACTTTATAAACCTTCATTTCATTTATATTGTGTTATATATCTTCATTTCATGATTTATCTTCATATATGAAACATGTTTTCATGTCTCACTAAATTTACCCGTATTTATATACCATACTATATTTCATACAATTATATTGTGTTATACACCTTATATTACATGATTTCAATCTATATATTTCCAACACTATACTTTTTTGGTTGACATTTTTTGGTATATGCATCATACATGGACTATATAAACGTTCATTTCATTTATATTGTGTTATAGACCTTATATTACACGATTTCAATCTATAGATTTCCAACATTACACTTTTTTGGTTGACATTATTTTGTATATGCATCACACATGAACTTTATAAACTTTCATTTCATTTATATTGTGTTATAAACCTTCATTTCATGTTTTTCTTCATATATGAAATATGTTTTCATATCTCACTAAATTTACATGTATTTATATACCATAGTTAGACGACATATAGTGATATTAACCAAAAAGATATATCATCACTCTCATGTTGACATTTAATGGACGAGATACGTTTTGTTAAGAAAATATTGCAAATACGATTTTCAATAACTATCTTTCTAATAAAATAAAGAAATTGTTTTACCTACAAGTTATAGATTAACCACAATCAATATCGTAGATTCCATAAATTTCGGTAACTTACCATAGTTGGATTACCATTAACTGTTAAACTTTAAACTTCCTAACTAATTCAAAATCTTCAAGAAATATTCCTTATTCCTCAAAAGAGATATTTTTAAAAATCGTATGAAATATTCTCCCCTACATTCGCGTAACCTAATTGTATATCATCCCTACATATTATAAATATAGCCTCTCTTAACCATTATATTTATCATCTCTTCGAAAACCTAAAACAAAAATGGCGAATAATTTGCAGTTGTCTTTCTTGAGCGATATAAAACCGAGGAAGACTGTTGTCGCATCCAATTCAAAATCCTTCATATGTGAAGACATTTCATGAAAGATTAAGGGAGTCCATGGAACTAATCTTTTGTGATGCAAATGTAAATTTATCGTTTTGTATAGATTTTTGATTTAGATATCTTCATTTCGTTAAATTTTAACCTAAATGATAATGTTTTATGTTTATACAGGGAAGTAAGATCCATGCCTCGTGTAACAAGACATACATTCCTCGAGACTGTTAATCTTGAAATACCAGAGACATATGAATTTAAACAACGGTATTTATCTTCTTCAACAAAAATGTTTTCACTTTATAATATTATAGACTAAATTATAAAACTTATTTATAACCACAGAGGTAATGATGATTCTCGAGCGTTAACCCTGGCTAAATCAAAATCGCAGAGGTAATGATGAATCTCCATCGATCCGTTTTAGGATTATGTTTGTTTAGAAATAATGTTTTTAGTTATGTTTTGACAATCGCGTTATGATGATTCTCGAGCGTTAATCCTGGTTGAATCAAAATCGCGTTTTGTTTTCACCCAATAATTTTCATTTTGAATAACATTTGTTTTTTTTCTTGACGATTTATTGACTGATTTATTTATATGAAAAATACATAGTGTTGTATAAAACAGATCAATATATTAGATATAATAAATGAAAATCGATTTATACTATATTTGCTGCATATTAAAACAGAAAATGAGATACTTGAAGTAACAAATCTCATTTGTTACTCCAGAATCTTGCAATATTTAAATTCTTCCTTATATACTTGGAGTTATCTTTGACTCTCATAAAATAAATATTTTGAGTTACCTTTGACTCTCATAAATTAATTTAATATTTTATTTTATGGTAAAAAAAAATACTTGCCCTTCTTAAGCGCGGGTCAAAATTGAATATTATTTTTATTGTTCAAAAATCATAGATCTAATTATTTTAACTAACATAAATAAACTATATAAGATGCGCGGGTCAAAATTGAATATTATTTTTATTGTTAAAAAATTATAGATGTAATTATTTTAACTAACATAAATAAACTATATAAGAAGCGCGGGTCAAAATTGAATATTACTTTTATTGTTCAAAAATCATTAATGTAATTTTTTTAATAAACTATTTAATCCAAGCGCGGGTCAAAATGTAATATGTGTATTAATTTTTCATACTCTCACAATACTTATTTTTTTGATTTTCTGTTCAACCACAAACTGACTCGGTTATGCAAAACTCAATGAAAATATCCTACTAAAACGTTTAATATACATCAAATTTCACATATAAAACTATCATATAATAAAAATAGAATCATTTGATACATTTTGTTACAACCAAAATAAAGCCCACGCTTCTCAAACGCGAGTCAAAATCTAATTTACTCTTTATTCTTTTAACTGTCCTCTTTGGTCGTACATTCCTCGGTAACGAAGCATGAATATGTGCACTTATCAATAGGTAAAATCCCATAAAAAATCATGTAATTGGTAAAATTTGTATTTTAAACTTTGGAGCTCAACTGCTAATAATTTAAACAATGATACTTGTTTCAATAACATAAGTTATTTGTTACATATGTCAAAATTGTGATCAGTTACTCTTCATTAACAGGTAAAAATCAGTGACGTAGTAGTTTACTTCAATTTTTTCTAACTATTATAATTAATAAAAACAATAAAATTAGATAAATATTCAACATAAATTCTAAAATAAATATAAATTCATAATCATGAAAAATAAAATCAAATTTCTAAATTCAAAAATGATAATTAAAAATAATAAATTAAAAATATAATAAAAATAAGAATAAATATATATATATATTTTTAAAAAAGTAAACTGTCACGTCACCGATTTTTATCTGCTAATGAACAGTAATCAGTCACAATTTTGTCGTGTGTAACAAGTAAATTAATTTCATTGTTTAATATGCTATTGAAATGCGTTTCATTATTGAAAGTGTTAGTTAGTCTTCAAGATATAAAGTGCAAATTTTTACCAATTTCAAGATTTTTTTTTTTTTTTTTTTTTTTGCGATTTTCTCCTTAAAAATATAACAGTGGATACTATTTCTCCTGAGCTTGGAGTAACACTGTGTAAAATGGAAATTCAGCACTTTCTTTGGATATTTTCTGCTGGAGAATAACTTAGATTTCACATCTTGCTTTTCCTCAGTAATTGTCTGTCATCTCCTGTTTTTCTTTTTAATAAATTTTTAATTCTCTCTGATCTCCACAAAGAACAATGGTTGAGAGAACCTGATAAACAGGAGATAATATATAGAGACAATAAGGGATCTGGAAACAGAACGTGAAACACAATTGAAACAACAGTGGCAGAATTTTTGATCAACTAAATATGGATGTACTCATGTGCTTGAACCCTGTTATTTTTTTCGTTTTCTTCTTTTTCTCTAAAATTTGTTGATTGGCGAGGGCCTTCGGATGAAGACGTACAATTTAAAACCTACTAAAAGCTGGAAATATGACTGGAGAATGAAAAGATCTCTTGTACATTCCTTTATTTCATTAGAAGTTGGTAATTACATCTACCGTACCATTTCAAAAACATTTTAGGACATAATAATATACATGATTCTCTAATCAAAGTAAAATTTGTTGGAGATTCTTAGGGAAGGTAAATGGTGGTGCTGTCTTTTCTCTTCTTTTATGCAGTGGCATGCTTCATATAAAAGAGAGAAAGAGACATATTTATCACAGTAGAAGACTAGAAGTGTAATAGGATAAGCTTTTCATGCCAATTACTACGTCCTAGAGATAACACTTTTACTGATGGCTCAATAACGTTTTAATGCAATAATTGGACTGACACTTACGCCCCTGTCTTCGTTTTTTACAAACGACTGAATACAGGAAGCATTATTAATAAATCTTTAGAAAATTTTAATCTATTAATGTTAGATAATTAAAAAATGTCCTATTATACTTTTCAAAAAGGAACATAAATTATCACGTAATCATGTCTTAAACCCACAAACCTATCACTTAATCTATTATATAACCGGGAGTCATAGACATAATTAGTAATCGACATTATATTTGATCAAGTATTAACTACAAATGACGTTTTATTCAATATAAAACAATGAACAAGAGAAGATGAACAAATGTATACAATATAGACTCTACAATATAGTCGTAATGTTGGATAGGAAAAATAACAATAATAAAAGAACAAATATATATGATGAAAGCAAAGACTTAAAAATCAAAGTCGCACTTGATAGGGAGAATGGTAAATGGAGTTGCAGTTCCGTTTAAGGTACTTAATGGAAGCCTTAGATCATCGCAGTTAACCTTAGGCTTAGTCCTCCGAGTCTTTAAGTCCCCAAGCTTAAACCTAACCCTAAGCCTCAACTTGATCTCTATATCGTAAACTCCAGCGATCGTCTCCTCGTTGTAAGTACGTGACTCTTCGGCGTTAAAGATAACAAGGTTTTGGCCTTGGAACATTGGTCTGAGAACGGTAGTGTTTTTGTGTCCTTGATAAAACGAAGTTAACGTGGTGGAACTAAACCGCTTTCCATCGTAGTAGGCATGAGCTTCAATCCTGTCGTAGTACACTCCAATCCTCTTGTTAGGGTTGCGAACAGGGACTGTGAGGGATAGGTTATACCTTAAAATGTTGTCCTGGGAGGTGTGTTCGAAGCGGGTAAGGGACGCTTCGGTCACATGAAAGTTGATGGACCGAGGACGGACGATGAGCCAGAAGATAAGAGCGGCTATGCCAAGGATGACAATAAGGGCTATGATGACTTTTACAAAGAAGCTGAGGAGGCAGCAGCAACAACCGCGGCTGTGCCGACGTGGACGAGAGTAGCCTTTGGGAGCCGGAGGGGGGACTGAGGGGCCGTAGAAGGCACCGTTGAGAGGTTGCTCCGCCATGATTTAATTGTGGACGTTTTGAATAGATGGGATATAATGCTAAGATGTTAATACAAGTCCTCTTTATACACACGTTTTCATTTATACGTTTGTCAGCTGATATTAAGGTATTGTCACATTACGCGGTAATTTGATTGAAAATTTGACCAGAGAATATTATGCAATTGTAGGCTTGTGATGTTTCCTGTTTCCACCATAACGTCCAATAAAGAAGAAACATAAACAGTACGTTATTACTTTTGGTTTCTCGTCGTACGTTGGTCCTCATGTGTACGTTCACATATGATCAAAGCATTCTATAGAACCTAAGGCGATTGTGATAGACATCATGATTTAGACCATCGATTTGGGCTCATTTCTTCTTCTTAGTTTTTAATGAAATACTAGATTTTGATCCGCGTTTGAGAAGCGCGGGTTTTGTTTTGGTTGTAAGAACATTTATGAAATGATTAGATTAATATTATATGAGAGTTTTATGTTTGAATCTGATGTATATTTAACCTTTTAGTTGAGTCTTTTAATTGGATTACACACAGCCGGGTCACTTTGTAATTGAACTGAGAATACGAAAAACATTAATCCGAAAGACATTAAGAAAGATAGACTTGTAACATAAAAAAAATTAGGATCAGCATTCCAGTTCAAAATATAAAAAAAAACACAGATTTTGTAAACCAGACAGCAGTTAAAAAGTTCATAGACATATCTTAAACATAAGAGATGAGGATAGAGTTAACGCCACATTTGTGGCTCTCCTAGCTTTTCCCAATCGAGATTAGGAACCTTCACATCAGCAAGACGGGCATGAGCAAGAGCAAGTTCTTGTTCCTGTTCCAGCTTGTCCTTGACATGGTTCATAACGCCAGCGTTGAAGATCTCATCAAAGAGTTCAAGTTTACCGGAAATGCGATAAACTTCCACCTCAGCATCATGCTTCGCAACAACGGCTTCATGAAACCTCATGTACATGTTAAGAATCCTTCGGTAATGATTAGTCCTATCATTCATTCCAGACGTGTAAGCCTCTTGCAACATTGATCCATGAAACTGGTGCGAAGACATACTTAAATAGAGATCTGCATGTTCATATTAATGGAAATAAGAACTTAGACAAAAAAATGATATATAACACCATCAAAACATTTAACTCTCAATGAAGATATTAAAAGAGAATATATATATGAAAGATAACCATTTGTCATGAAAGAAATCTTAAAATACTTAAGCGGGGATCTTATCAACTCTCAGTGATCAGTTAATGCATGATCTAATCTCTCAACATGTTTCGTTCAACAATGAAGATCTAAAAAGTAGGTAACAAAGTTTGATTCCATATGAAACAGAAGAAAAACTAAGAGAGATTGCAATATACTAAGATGTTGATAGGAGGTGATAGAGATTTCAAAGGTAATTTCACTATAGATTACAAATAAAAAGATAACTTACAAATTTGTTTTCTTCTGGTTTGTTGAGAAAAATATGGAGAAAAATAGATTTTGATATGAGACGGTAGAGTTTCCACTTTATAGAAAGAATAAAACCGAGCTTTGGGTAGTTCCAACACTTCATTTAATAACCTATATTTTTGTCGAAATTAAATGTATTTGCCATTATAGTTTGAAAATCTTTTGGCTTGAAAATATAGTTTTTACTAAAATGTCAAATCATTACTTCTTGGAAAGAACATCATTGAAGTATAAACAATAAAAGAAGCGTGTTTTGGAAGTTGAGATATTTTTCAATCATATCAAAAGCACATTTCAGAACTGTGAAAACAAAATAATAACAAAAATATATTATAAAATTAAGATAACAGAATAAGAAAAAGTTACCAGTTTAAAAATCTAGTAGTTGTTTAATAGTGAGAGCCTTAATACTGCGTATCTAATCATTAACATGGTTCTAAAAACATTTTCTGTGAAGAAAAATAAAACTAAAACGCCATAAATATGAATAAATCAAGCAATAAATAAAGTAAGAAGAGTAAATCAAGCAATAATAAACATTACTAATAAAGTCTTTAATTAAAATACATGAAACAACCGATCTATGAAGTTCAACTTAAACAAAAAAAAAGTTTTAAAATAAACTTAAATATTTAAGTTTGAGATAGGGTTCCCATTACATGCTCAGTCATACATCATTGGTTCACCCAGCTTGAACCAATCTATAGGCGGAACACGAACATCTTCAAGTTTGGATTCGGCAAGGGCAAGTTCGAACTCGGTCTTCTTCTTCTCTTGGTACATGGAAAAAAGAGACTCACATTCATGGAGGAAATCAAGTTTGGCCTCTAGACGAACCTTATTGAGTTCAACCAAGTGCCTTTCTTCAATGGCTCTTGTCTGGTCCCGACACATAATCAACATAGCCATATACCTCTTCATGGTGTCTAACTTACCCCTCAGGTAAGCATCCTTCGCAATTTGTGATTCTTCCTCCATGAGTGGACCTTTCATTTTGAGATCTATGTTACCTGCCATTGAGATACTTCTCAATGTTCAAGAAAAAAATCAAAATTTAGAGAATATATGAAAAAAACAAAATTTAGAGAATATAAGTTTATCTAACCCTACACTGCCAATATATGATAAATATATTTCATCTCACTGTTAATAAAATATTCATAAAACGAAAAACATATATGAAACACTTATTATAACCCTAGAATGCCAATATTCAATAAAAAAAGATTTGTAACCTAGATACGGTTTACAATTGAAGGCATAACAGATCTAACAACAGAAAGAATGTCTTATCCGGTTTACGATGAAAATACTCAAAGACAAAAAAGTATATATTTTAGGAAACATACAACACACTATAGTAAACCTTAAGAAAAATGCATGTAAAATATATAAACACCCATCCAATACTCTCTATAGTTAGATCCCATGTATTTTTGCAGATTTATAAAATCTGCAGACAATGGATTTTGTACTATAACACTAAAATGAAAATATTGAATAAACTTTATCACGGTTTATGTAAGGATGTTTCAAAACAGTCTAAGATAGAACAGATTTAACATCAGAACAACATCTACTAAAATAACGCACAAAAGAATAGAAAGAACATTGAAAGAAAATCGTACCTTTTTGCGATGAGAGAGAGACAAACGAAGAGATATTATGGTTATTGTAGTCAAGCGAAGAGTCTTATATAGATAAGAAGTAAACCTAAACATCAGTTCGTTTCAAGGCTTAATCTGACTAATAGCCCATTAGATATTTATAATTTAGAAGCCCAATATAATTGGGTCATAAATCTGTTCGTTTATTTTTGTAATGTATTAGATAAAAAGCATTTGATGTTTCGAAATACATGATCCTGTTTATTATGAGATTATTTTAGATATAAAGTTTAATGATTTGTTAGTTAAATTGTATAGATTTGACTGCATGGTATAATATTAGGTTCATAATATAATATAGACTATTGAAAACTAAAGTAAAACTAAATTTTAAAGATCAAATTCATTCAAGAATTGGAAAGGCATTTTAAAGTATATAAAATATAAAACTGTATAGAACTGCCAACAGAAAAAATCAGAGATTCTGGAAGATCTCTTTGTAAACGACATTCAGTGTTTGTCTCTTAAGCTTTCCTTCATCGTCCACAATTAAAATCTTCAACCCCTTTTTGGACGTAACTCTTGAAATAGACACATATAATTGACCATGAGAAAAAACAAGCCTTGGTAGGTAGATGCTCACTTCTGATAGAGATTGTCCCGGACTCTTATTGATTGTAATAGCAAAAGCAACAGAAATAGGAAGTTGCCTCCTCCTCATCTTGAAAGGTAACTTCTTGTCAGAAGAGGTAATAGCAAGCCTAGGAATAAGAACTACTCGACCAACCTTATCCTTATCTCCTGTAATAACTTTTGCCTTTATAATGTTAGGGTACATCTCTGTAACCTGAAGTCGTGTCCCATTCATTAATCCGCCTGTGGGATCTATGTTTCTGAGCAACATAATAGGACAACCAATCTTTAAGCGAAGACTATGGTTTGGCAAACCTGAGAGTTTGATGGTATTTAAGAAATTTGGAGTAAGAGCTTGATCGTTAACTGAATATTTATCTGAAGCATCTATCGTATCAGAACTTAAGAAGGTCATTTCCTCACCTGAAATATTTATAAAAAAATATTATGTTAACTTGGTATATGAATGTACAATTTGCGAAATAATATTGATAACACAAAACAATAACTGACCATCGAGTTTATCCAACATGTGTTGATTGATCTTCTCGACATCCTGGTTAGTTGGACATAGTATTGCTCTCTCGAAAAAACTTAGGCTCTTTATTATGCTGTAAAGAAACAACATCACCATACACAGCTTGGCTTATAGACTCAATAGGATCTTCTGCATCAAGAATAAGAAACTCTTCAGGAATATCAATTAGAGCCTCGCCATCATTGTTGTCGCCTATATTTCCATCTCCAATATCTAATATCCACTTTGAAAACTCTTCCAAATCTCTAGCTTCTTCAGGAGATAAATCGTTAGACATCAACCTCATATTTTTTGTCAGCTTCAACACTTTGACTTGCTTCCAAAGATAAGAAGAATTTAAAGATGCCAAAACAATTTCAGCTCTTCCAGCTCCATGAATTACAGGTAAAACCTGTCTAAAATCTCCCCCTAAGACAACAACTTTACAGCCAAAAGGTAAATTGTCATTGTTCCTAACAATGTCAGCCATACTCCTATCTAACGATTCAAAACAATGCTTGCTCATCATCGGGGTTTCGTCCCAAATAATCAGAGAAGCTGCTTTAATCAAATTCACTTGGTCTGTTCCGTGAGTTAGTGTGCAAGTAGAAAACTCATCTGGATTAAGTGGTATCCCAAATTTAGAATGTGCTGTCCTTCCCCCTGGTAGTAGCAAAGAAGCAATCCCACTGGATGCAACGTTCAAACAGATTTCTCCTCTGTATCTAATAGCAGCAGACAACAATCTCCACAAGAATGTTTTCCCAGTTCCACCAAACCCATAGACAAAGAACACACCTCCTCTCTTTTCTAACACATCACTAAGAACCTCATCATATATCTTTCTCTGCTCGTCCGTCATTTTTTTAAAATCAAGATCGTGTTCAGCTTTTAACTGCTCTTTGTCATATCCAAGCTCGTCCATAATCAAAACATTCTCCTGGAGAGCAAAATCAGATATTGGCTTTGGCATAGATTCCCATGCCTCTAAAGAAGTACCATTCCTCTTCAAAATCTTCTCAATCTCGTGAAGAGTTAGCTGTTTTATCTCCTCTTNATCAGATATTGGCTTTGGCATAGATTCCCATGCCTCTAAAGAAGTACCATTCCTCTTCAAAATCTTCTCAATCTCGTGAAGAGTTAGCTGTTTTATCTCCTCTTCACTCAAATATAAATCTACAAAAATTAATAACTCCGATTAATATTGTGTATACTGATGACAAAAATTATTAGAGTGTAATATTGGAGAGTAAAAAATACATGGCCTATTTAATAGCTTTCTTTGACGATACTCAATATCTTCAGATAATAATTCCAAAACGTTTTCCCAAACAACTTCTGGCTTCGAAAGACTATCAGACATGAGCATGATCAGAAAGATCACTTATTTTGAGATATATACATCATTAAATAGTTTTCTATTTTTACGAAAGAGGATTTTAAATGAACCAAATTTATATAAATAGTCATTTATAGACCAAGATAGTATTTTCCAAGTATGACCAACTATGGTCTAAAATTTATAAATTTTAGACCATTCTAATATCGTTTTCACTCTTTTAATAGTATAGATAATATATAACATTTATAACATTTTCCTTTTCCAATCCTGTAAATATTATTCTCTACATTATTTGTACCTAAGTTTACTTTAATAAAAGTCGTTGATGACAGTAATAGGAATATTATATGTTGATTATTAAAGAGTGAAAAGTAACTCCAAGTATATAAGTTTCACATATTAAAAATTATTTCATTGTTATATCATCTATTGGTAGTTTTCTGTTTGAATGCAATAATGCATAATAGATGAATGAATGAATAGTGAAGAAAAAGCAAATCAAATATAAAAAGTAGCTAAACCAAATAAATCTGAAATAAGCAGATATCCAAAGACAAACTTAAAAAGAAATGAAATGAGCGTTCTGAAAAGAAAACCAAAACATAAACATGGCACTTCCGTAAACGGATATCATTGTTCTAAAATTTTGGGATTCTCCATTTTAATAGGCTTGATGAACTTTGTTTTAGAGGTAGAAAGAAGCTCAGGTGATTCCTTATCGTCAACTTTCCGTTTGGAAGAGGGAGTACAAACAATGTCATCACTCATCCCTTCAATATACATGCGATCCTACAAATTAAAGAGATAAATAGTAAAAACTAAATACCTATTTATATTTATTTTAATCATAATACATAGAGATTAGTTTAATAATCATAAATCATATATAATGTATTTACCTCGATTGTTTGGGTTGGAAGAGAAAGAGTTTCTGATACCTCACTTGTCATTAACATACGTAGATCTTTCCAAACCTTTCCAACTTTATAGCAACCACCAGAAGCCGAGTCTTTCTGAATGTAGACTCCAAACATAAAAGTCTGTCCAAGCAACTTTAGTATTGAATCGGGAAAAGGATCAGCGTCTTCAAGCTGTAAAATTAAATATCTGATATGTTATACTTGAAAATGCAAAGCTCAAGTAGAAATAATAAAGTCGAGAAATACTAACTTCGTCCCAAGAACCGTTAAGTAGAGTAGTAGCAGACTCGGGAATAACTCCGGTAGCAATAGAATCCAATAACATAAATTGAGATTCACCAGTATCATCTTTGACCATTAAATGGATTTTGAATCTGTATAAATAATAATTAAAAAAATTAGCTTAGAGTATATATGTAAATAAATTTGAATATCAGATTATGTTCTGTTACCGTGGACTAACAGATGTTACTTTGGATTTGCAAGTCTCACACCACCAGACGTTTGTAACAATGTCTTTCCCATTCAATTTCTTAATGGATTTTGAATGTGGATAAACCTTCTTGTTGTTACAACTTAAACATCCAAAATAATACCATCCCCAATCTGTATCAATCTGGTAGATTGTGGCAACAACCCTACATAGCTTTTCCTAAAACTCACAATAAAACCGAGACTAAAAACAATAAAATAATAAGCATGAGTTATATACGAAATGTGTTAAAAATGAAGTACCTCAGATGCTTCAAGTAAATCCCGAAGATTCTTTTGAGGATAATGCATCCATTTATCTCACTTCATTTGCAACTCAAGCTTGTTGTCATATGACTCAATCTCTACTAAAGCTTGAGAATCATCATTAGCTCTGAAATTAAAATATCATATAACATATTCATTTCATATCTCAAATAAACTGATTTGAGAATAAATAGATAAATACCGTTGTTTAAATTCATCTGCTTCTGGTATTTCGGGATTGAGAAACATTTGACTTGCATCATAAGCATTAGAGATTTGGATCTCACCTATAAAATAAATAAATAATATGCATAAATAAATAATAAGAAATTGAGTAGGTAGAAACATATTTTTTTGGTATATTATTAATTATAATTTAGTAGAAATAGAGATATAAGTGTTTGTTATCATATGATACCTCTATATTGCCCAATCTTAGCAAATCGTAGAAGACATATCACTATGCCTTCAGTTTCTTGGCTAGTTGAATGAAGATTCTCAGCAAATTTACCCCAAAGACAGCAATGTAATCTTTGACCACTAATAGAATAGTTTAAGAAGTTTTGAATCAATATGTATATCAGCATGTATAGATGAAAATATAAGAAACTTACGAAATGTCCACGAGACTAAACTCCAACTTAGTCCTTTGTTTCCCACCAGCACAGCCTATGGTCTCCAGATCACCCAAGTCTTGAACTTGTCCAATAACATCTAAATAAATATAGACTGGTGTTAGGAACATTGAAACAATGGATATAATTTTAAAATGCAAGAAAACTGACCAATAAGAAAGTTTGTATCNACGAAATGTCCACGAGACTAAACTCCAACTTAGTCCTTTGTTTCCCACCAGCACAGCCTATGGTCTCCAGATCACCCAAGTCTTGAACTTGTCCAATAACATCTAAATAAATATAGACTGGTGTTAGGAACATTGAAACAATGGATATAATTTTAAAATGCAAGAAAACTGACCAATAAGAAAGTTTGTATCTTCGATATTTTCAATGGTTTTGAAATCAACCAGATCAAGAAACATGTTATCATCACGATGTGTAGATTCGGTGATTTTGGTGGTGCCATTAAAAGCGATACGATACTTATGTTGAGTTGATCTGAATGCTCCATTCGCAGCAGACACACTGAACCGATCAATGTTCCTCCATACTCCTACACGAATATGTTTTGCAAATTGAGGAATGTATGTCCTGTTACACGAGGCATGAATCTTAGTTCCCTATAACAATATGTAAAAAAAATTAATTTAGTTCAAACCTTTAGGAAATGAAATGAATATGTATATAGATAAACTTACATTTGCATCAGAAAGGATAGGTTCCATGGTCTCACCAATGTCCTTCATAAAATGCCTCCATATATGAAGGATCTTTACTTGGATGCGACATGCATTTTTCCTCGGTTTGATGTCGCTTAAGAAAGACAACTGCAAATTATTCGCCATAGAGAAGAGTTAAGATTTTGAATGAATGATGAATATAGTGGGTAAGAGAGGTTATATTTATAATAGATAGGGACGATAACCTTTAGGTTACGAAAAAGTAGGGATTTGCTAGTTTTTATGATCTGATAAAATATCTCATCTAAGGAATAAATAATATTTATGGAATATATTTTGAATTAGATAGGAAGTGTAACAGTTAATACTAATCCAATTAAAGAAATTAATGGAATCGACCAAAAATAACCAATAGAACCATTATTACTGTTTCCATAATATAAAAACTTGTAGATGAAGGAATATATGAAAACGCATCTCGTTATTAAATGTCACTCATAAATGTCACTCATAAATGGTTTTGATATATAATTGATTGCGGGTTTAGGGTTTATGGTTTAGTATGATACAAATCATATCATACTACTAAATGAGTTTCAAACATATTTGAATTATACTAATCTTACGGATAATCTTAGTAGATTTATGCATATACGAAAAGGAAAATGTTTTATATAGAATGTAACAAATCATAGTGTAGTAACAAAAATGTTAAAATTCTATACTACTAAAATGGGTATGATACTTATTTGAATTATGTATTCTATAGTGTTGTTTTGGACAATGTTAAAAATCATATGATATCAAATGTAGAAAATAATAATTTGTATAAAAATCATATCACATATAGCTACAGGACAATGGCTGCTATATTGAATGTTAAAAATATTAGAAAACATATGATATCATACAAATCATATTAGTATATTTATGCATATGTGAAAAGGACAATATTTTTTATACAAATTCCATATTAAACAAATGTTACCAATCTATACTACTAAACTGGGTTTGATATATATTTGAATTATGTAATCTATACTATAGTAACCAAATGTTATAAATCATATGATATCAAATGCAGAAAATGATATCATATCATACAAATCATATGATATCATATAATACAAATATTTATATTTTCTACATTTGATGTATATATCTTTTATAACATCTCTCTTTTATAACTTTTGGTTACATTTGATATCATAAATATATTTATATTTTCTACATTTGATATCATATCTTGGTAATCATATGACATAAACCGAAATGACAATGTAAATATGNTGATGTATATATCTTTTATAACATCTCTCTTTTATAACTTTTGGTTACATTTGATATCATAAATATATTTATATTTTCTACATTTGATATCATATCTTGGTAATCATATGACATAAACCGAAATGACAATGTAAATATGTAACCCTTCTAGAAATCATATGGTATCATGTTATAAATAATGAAACTGGTTGATATAACCCGGATAAAATAAAATTATGTAACATAGAATGAATTATGGTTAGAGTAATTAATGGGAAGAGAGAGATTAAATCGGGTATATGGTTAATGTGATATGATTTGTACATTCGATATATATATAGATGTAAGAGGAAAATAAATGACGAAAATGCCATTAATGAAAGGTGCACACAACTTGTATAAATCGATTTTTTCGGGTGCCTTCACTTTTAATAGTATAGATTCAGTGACAAAACAAAGATTGCTACCTTTGCTTACAATTTAAGATAAAGACATGAAACTAAATTACCTGAAATTGTACCCAAGGAAACATGCTTTGCCGTATTTACACATGGAAGAAATCTTCAATTTCGACATATACAAATCGTTTGTAAACATAATAGTAATACAGAAGGCAAATCAAAATATACATAAATACAAATAAATATTGTCTACCTTTAAATAATCTATTATAAGATCTGCACAATTCAGCTTTATTTATGCTTTGTGTTAAGACGCTATTGAAAGATTCATAATATATACCGCTATATCTTCCTTACGTCAGATACTTTAGTAACCTAACCGTTTCAGCACGATCAAGATACATTTCAAGAGCTTCTCTCTCTATAAAATCAGTCTATATATCTTTGTTTCATATAGATGACCCCATAGTTATATTATATTAATCTTCACGTTTTCTTATCTCTTGTCCAAAGAAACCACGAATATGGACATCTTCTATATCAATAAGTTCAACTTTCATTTTTTGGAATTGCACTTATTTTCCTTCCTTTAAGTCTTAAACTTATTTCCCAAGCACTACAAGAAAATATTAATTAAGTAACTATGTTTGCGACTATGGTTGGTAGTTGCAAAAATCTGATACTAATATCTAACGGATTTGCAACTAATATGTGACTACACGTAATGGATTATACATTTGTCGCAATTTTGCGACCAAAACAAGCAGTAGTAACACGGTTGTTAATTTGGGATGTATTTGTAACTTTCTTGCAACTAAATCGTGTAGTCACGAAATAGTAACAAAAAGAGCAACTAATGTTTAACTAAAAAATTAATAGTCATAAATGAATAGTTACAAATTAATCATTTATATAATTTAAATATATTGCAAAATAGTTGCAACATTTTTGTTATATGTTTGTTACTATACTCAAAAGAATAGCATTTTAGTGGCTAATTATTACTTTGTGTACTGAATTCATGACTGTTTTGCGATTACATACTTGTAGGAGTAATAAATTAGTGGCAACATGTACTGAGCTTCGTAAGTGTTATGATTAAAAGATTAATAATTGTAGTTAATTATTGGCATGGTAACATACTAACATATCACATAAAGTTGGAACATGTACTGAGTTTCGTAAGTCTTATGTGACTACAAACTCGTAGAATTATAAATTTGTTGAAAATTTTCATTTAGCTATAATTGAAAGTTATTTGTGGGAACTATTTTAAATGATGTGTAGCTTAATTGTTAATTTATTTCCAAATGTAAATTAATTAGTTCTCATGTTAGAATAGAGTAAATAAAATAGTTGAAATCTTTGCTACATATTTATGAATACAATTATTTTGTGACTTATTTGAAATTCTTAACAAAAATAATTTAGTTTGACCAAAAGAAAGTAAGTTAGTTATAAAATTGTATCAATTTTTTCACCAACTACAATCATATTTGTTTCAATAATGATCTAAATAACGCTATTTTCAAATTTGGTTTACTATATCATTAGTAAATAATGGAAGAACCCCAAGGATGCGTATATCTGGTATAAATTTGATTTACTAATAAATTTGGACATACACAATTATTTACCAACATGTATTATCAATTTTTATTGCATTCATGTATTCATGTGTGTAGTAATTTCGATTCGGCTTAAGTTTATTCAGTTGATTGTTGTACATTAATGAATAACAAGTTATTTCTATTTAATATTAGAGTAAAATAAATATAATTTTATAATGAGAAAATGACTAGGATAGCACTAAAAACTTTTTTGTCACAAATATATGAATTAAAAATAAAAATGACCAAAATATCACTTAATGTTTTATGAAAAGAGATAAATATACACATATATCCTAATGATAAATTAATTTAGACATTAGGATTGAAAATATACTATTTTGGAAATTTACCCTTTATAATTTCAATACAAAAATTATTAACTTTATATGGTATTCTGTTTTTTATTGATTGAAAAGCGTTAAAGTTATAGATAATTATGTTTTTATTTTAAAAATATACAAAATTAAATATTTTTTAATTTCTGTGCATGAACATAAAACTACAACTAAAATAAAACGGAAGGAATACTATTTATGGATGTTGCCAAGTTTTTTTTACTAATTATATGTTTTTTGGCAAACTAATAATATGTTTTTTATTAGCAAACTAATTATATGCTTATTCAATCAAAATAAAACCCAATACATCAACATGTACAATTCTTCTTTTCCTCTTTAAGTAATGTTTAGACCAACATAAATCCTTTGACATTGTTTTGTATATGCCAAGCAAAAGAGGCGATCGATCAAAAGCACAGTTTTTGAATAATCCATAAAGACCAATACATCAGCATAATTCATTTTTGAATCGTCTACCAAAACTTTCGTAGGATAGGGTAGGTCTAAAATGTTTTATCCATATCTAATATGATTTTCTTTTCATCAAATGTGAGTTAGATCATATCCAAATCGTATATTTATGAATATTATCATGGGGTTGGACAAAATAACATGTGTACACTTTTGTAAGACAGATTTTTTTATATATACTGTTTGTTTTACCTACAAGATTCGACTAGAGATCCCAATAAGTTTTAGGTAAAGAAAACAAATATTTTCTTGCATAGTTCACTAGAATTTGTTATTCGTACGACACTGTAAACTTTTCTTTCAATAGCTGACCCCAAGAAATTTGCCTTTTTACCGTTTATAAACATTGGAAGCGCAAGTTACATCAACGGAAATACAACTTTAGTTGTCATACATATAGATTTCTATTTTAGTTTTTTTAGCATATGCTAAACTTTCATGACATGTGGTGTTCTCTGTGAACCTTAGTCAATCAACTGAAAAAAGAGAAGGGAAAGAGGAGAGGATATGTTTATTGCAATTGACATTACACACTATTATAGTGTGAAGTTATTCAAAAAATGTTAAACTTATACTGATAATAAAAATAAATAAAAGGAGACATGTAGGATACCACACTAGGTTGTAGTAATGCGGAAATTGGAATCTTATAATTGAACAATAATATAAATATATATATATATATAAAGCTTACAACTTGCTCTTCAAAAAAAGTAATTGCTAAGGCCCCATGTCCCTACTTTTCCCCATTCATGTTTTCATTTTCTAGTTTTCCTACTTTAAGTTTATTTTAATTATTCTCTTTACGTAAGAACATTTCACCTATTTGTTTTGATAGACAACTTTGGAACTACTCACATATATAACACCTGTCGGGTTATGACATGATGGCGATATCACGCCTAGGTAGAGCACTTTACTCTTCAAAAATTCGGTAAAACGCCATATTCATTATGGGATGGAACCCTTACTTCCTAAACGGATTCTTCTTTATCCTAGTTAATTTTATTCTATCTGAAAATGTAGTAGAGCCGATCGTAAGTCTAAGGAGAATAATAATTATTTACAACCACGATCACATATAAGTTATTTACAAACGTAGGTTTTATGTTACCTATATTGTTAAAGAAGATTATTTTTTAGGAGATACAAGTTGTTGGTATTTTGATATTTTCTATTTCTAGATACATAGGATGGGCTATGCATTAGTAATTTCACTGCTTTGATATATATTCCCACTATAAAATGTCCAGAATCTTTTATATATTTATTGAGAAACATTTGAACATATGAACTATGCTGAAGTGTCATTAATAGAATGATTCTTATAGATTTAAGAAAAATAGATTGAAATTACTATAATAATTACAATACATGCCATTCATTATTTGGTCCATCTATCATATATTATACTTTTCGTTATACTAACCATAAAATTAGTTAGTTCTACAATAAATCTATCTTTTTTTCCTTTTTTGAAGAAAAATAAAAGTTACATAAATACCAAATGTGATTTGAAATATATATACAATTAATGTTACGAATAATAAATATTTGATAGCAATTCGTGTATTCTCTATCATTTTTATTTTTTTATCATTAAAGAAATCAAACATTAAAACTAACAAAATAATAAGGATTTATATTTTTTATTTCTCAATAAAGTATTTATATTTTTATATGTTATATTAAATTTTAAAAACAAATATAATTCACTAAAACCTTAAAATTTTCACATTAAAAATTTGTGAATTGAAATTTAAAATAGTATGGAGTCTCTTTTAATAGATATCTAGATTAAAAGGTAAATTTTAGTTTAATATCATTTAAATTAAAAAGAAATACACCACAAAAATATTCATAAATATTTTAATTCCAAAATTATTGAAATCTGTATCATATTTTAATTAATAAAAATAATTATATGAAACTTTAACTTGATCAATATAATTAATATATTTATTTGTTTTCACACTTTAAAGGATAATATAATCAAGAAAAATACAAAAAATTCCTTTTAAGATTATTGAATATACGCTGAGCTGTTATTACTATAAAAATGTACCCAAAAATAAATATAAATTAAAAATGTGTGTGTATATAGAAATAACTAGTCTTGGATTTTGGTGAGGAGAAAATAAAACAAGAGGAGAAGATTATATTTAGAAACATAATATGCAAAAAGTAAAACAAATAACAAGAAATATATACATAATGTTTTTTGGATTTGGTGAAAAAAAGAGAACATATGTGGAAGATGCTTACAAACGGATCCCCTATATATTAATTGAGAAACATTTGAAAAGATGTAACCTCAAGTTTATATTAATTAAAAAGTAACCTTGCTTAGTTGTCAATCAATTAGCATATCAATTAAACTGACGTGGCGGCTTTAGGTTCAATTGAAATTTGCTAGGGAAAAATAATTAGAGACGCATATAACGCATGTAACATAGTTTATATATTTATATATATCGCACGCATGTAATGGAAGAAAAGGAAAATATACGATTTGATAACGA